>JANBXA010000141.1:38740000-39085000 GCA_030556225.1 Cricetiscus sungorus | reverse complement strand
GCCTCCGCCCTGAAAGTGACAGGATTAAAGGCACATGCCAACAGTCCCAGGAACATTTCCAAATTTTAAAGTTGGTTTTTGTGGTGGTTTGAATAGGTATGGGCCTCATGGACTCATGTGTTTGAATGTTTGGCTTATAGAAGGAGGCTCTTTTAGGAGGTGTGGCCTTGTTGAAGCAGGCACTACCTTGTTGGAGGAAATGATAGGCAGGCCACTTCCTGTTGCCTATAGATCAAGATGTAGAACTCTCAGCTCCTTCTCCAGCACCATGTCTGCCTGCGTGCTGCCATGCTTCTCACCATAATGATAGTTGACTAAACTTCTGAAACAGTATGTCAGCCTCAATTAAATATTTTCCTTTGTAAGAGTTGCCATGGTCATCTCTTAACAGCAATAGAAACCCTAACTAAGACAGCTAAGTACTCTCTTTTAATACTTAGCCAAAATTCTTGGCAAAGTTGCTGCTCCATCCAGTAAAAAATTGTGATAAAACTGTTAAAAAAATCTTCAAACTAAATCTATTATTAGTATATATGACCAACAAAATCTGTCAGTTTGTACAGTTTCCAATTGCTGGCTGGGCTATGTAAATGGAGAACTGAGATATTTACAAAGATATTCTTATAGCTTAGGTATGATAATTGTTTGCTTCTCTAAAAATAAACTTTGTTTATGTAACAGTCACAATAGAACCTTCCCCAAACAAGAAGTGATCTAAAGAAATATCCTTAAGGAAACTCAGCAAGGCCTCCAAATTATAAGGAATTTGTACATAGTGAACCATTCCTTAGTTATATAACAATTATTTACATACAGTACATTATATAGGATCTACTAATTTTGTTTTTAAAAGGGAAACTACATTTTCATGGAAAAGTCCTACCTTGAGGAGTTGTCTCAGCTGTTGATTTGTTAACAAGATTTGTTCCTGACACGATGCTTGGTGTTATGACAGATGATTTTGTTAAAGAAGCTTCTAGCAATGTTGGAGAAAAGTTATTTTGAACATCTGAAAAAGATATGTTTCAGTAATTTTATTAATATTTATTTTTTCAATCAACAGACTGATATTTAGTAAACTAACACAATTGGGTATGAATGTATTCTCTATAATCTATCCTCTCTCTATCATTTATGTATCTATCAGATATGTATGTGGTGTTTATTGTGATATGATATATATGACATCATATATATTTTCTTAACCCAGTTAGTAGAGAATAGATTGGGGACCTATTTCTGAGTAGTAATCAATTGATCATAGTTCAATACTTCTCACCAAATCCATCTGTTTCTCACAATGGTGTGAAATCTTCTAGATGATGGGTGGAGCTGTCTGTATGTCCACAATTACATAGTAGCTTAGATGACAAATGAGGAATGCATAATGTTACACTTGAAATTTTATACCATTTTTACTGTAATTAATTCTACCAGAGAATATAATTAAATGTGTATTCTCTGGCAGTGAATATTTTGCTATATATTTTTATAGCACACTAAAGTCATTAATTACTAAAATGTCACTATTTGTATATACATCTTTGATTATTCTTTTCTTTTTTCTCTAACAAAATACTTTTTATTTTATACTCTATATATGTAAAATATAAATTAATGTGATATGTAATCTATTATTTGTCATTTATATAAAATACATTTATATAACTTATAATTTATATGTATTTATTACATATACATATATTTATTTTGTATCTTATACCAATTTTATGTTTGTTATTGTTTATGCTTTGTTTTATTTTTAAAATATTAATTTTGTCATATAGAGAGTAAGGCCTTACCCAGAAAGACGATAAACTTTAAAGAAATTAAGGAATTGCAATAGTTTAAGTTTGGGGCTATCATAAATCCATATTCTCAAATTGCTTCTTTTGCTAAATTGTATTTATGCTTGGGAAACCGAAGTTATGGAAATGCAGGCAATGAATTTTAGTCCACATTATATACTTTCTTGTAATGATAATCCTTTAGCAAGTATGAGGGAACCAGTCTGTAGCAGGCAGAACCAGGGAAGTCAGCACTGTATTTTCATGTTTTTGAAGTGAAATACATGAGGAGAATAGTTCCTAACACTATTATAACTTACTAGTATCTATGTAAGGCTTTGACCCTGCATATTATAGGTCTGTTCTCTGGATTTCTATCTCGTTCTCTCCCTCTCATACCACCTATCTTTGTCTGTTTCTGTCTCTGTCTCTCTGTCTTTCTTTCTAGTGTTCGTGTGTGTGTGTGTGTGTGTGTGTGTGTGTGTGTGTGTGTGTGTGTGTGTTTGTGTGTGTGTCTTCCACCAGAAGTAGAATTGTTCTTTACTCAGGGCCATAGTCTCTCCACAGAAATGAGACTGTGGGCGCATGGCATAAAAGCAGTAAATAAATGCCTTTGGGGGGTTAGGGAAATCAACCATCTGAGAAAGGCATTACTCTCCATCTTGCCTTAGTTTGTACAGTGTATAGAGTAGACTATGTAAAGCTGATGGACTTAGAGAAATGCAGACTTCAGGTCATATCCTGAACTAGAAATGTGCGTCAGTATTGAATATCAAATTTACTTTGTATTAAAACTCTCTTTGAGGCAGAGACAAAGTAATATTTGGCATGTCAGGAGCAACCAGATTCTCTCTCTGATGTCCGGAGGCAGATACACTTGCTGTTCATTTCACGGCCCTGAGGTGCTCAGAAGTGTTAGCTCTTAGCACTGACTCTGTTTATGGACTCAGTAAATGGAAACTGATTGATGCAACAGGGATGTGTTTAGCACATACAGAAAAGAGCTACATTTTCACGGGCTTTATAGAAATCAAGTCAAAAGCTTTTTCCTCTCTGGATGTAGATCTCACACTTTCCACCCCTAGGATTCGGCGGGGAACTGGAACACATCAGGATACAGTTGGGCTTCCTGTCAGCCTGACATGATTCCTAAACTTAAATTGAAGTAGATAAATCATTCAAAGACAAACAAGTCTAAATTTGCTGGTAAATAGCTTGGATGTGCCCTATATCTGGAGCAATCTTAGTTTCTAAACACCATTATCATCTCCAGAGTATGTCTTTCCTCACTCCCTTCCTTACTCAACAAACATAGAATGAATACTTATACGAAGATCATGATCTGATACAGTAACAGGTTTTGTTATTCCCCCCTCCCCCCCCCGGGATCTTTCTTTTAGTCTGGGATCATAATAGCAGTGTACAACAAATAACACAGCATATCACTGTAAGCTATAGGATTGCGTTCTGCAATATTGGTGGTGAAAAAAAAATAAGGATGTGTTTGTTTGTTTATTGAAAATGTGTTACCCAGTAATGTTAATTTTTTTAAAAAGTCCTTTATAGAATATTTGTCAAAAGAAAAAACTGAAGGTATAAGAAGCATCTTTAATGACTACCTTGATCAAAATTCAGGATGGAGTCCTTTTTGTATTCTAAGGTATCAGACTTTGAATTTTCTTGCTTAGAAAATGAATTTATTAAAGGCTGTTTCCAAAGATCACAGTGACAACTGGTAAAAAAAAAATCCAACTTATTAGCATTTCTTCAATCTTTATTGTTTGATGTTAAGGGTTTGTATAGCCATTTCTTCTGCACTGAAACATTTTCTCCAGCATCAGGCACAGGGATGGTCCTGAGCTCAGAGGTAAACCAAAATGTCACAGGTCTATGAAACTTTGTGGCAGATTCCAAAGGACTGAACTGCTGAGAGAAGCCGCTGAGCAGCCTAGCTACAGAGAGAGGGCAATTCTCTGACTATGGAGCGTCTTGCAATCTTAGCAGAGAACCCCACAGTCCCAGGTTTTTTCGGCCATTACTATGGCAGGTGGGCTTCTCAGTGAGGCGGCTACTTCTTCCTTTCCTTTCCTTTCCTTTCCTTTCCTTCCTTTCCTTTCCTTTCCTTTCCTTTCCTTTCCTTCCTTTCCTTTCCTTTTCTTCCTTTTTTCCCCTCCCCTCTCCTCCCTTCCTCTTCCCTCCTCTCCTCTTCGATTTTATCTTTCCCTCTCTCTCCCTCCCTCCCTTCCTTTCTTTGATTCTTTCCTTCTTTTAAGAATCATCCTTGTTCCTCTAAGCAACCCCTCATCAGTATTTCTGTTAGTGACCCCAGAAAAATTACATTTATTGGGCTTTTTTTTCTGTCCAGGATTCCCTTTCTGGTATGTACAGGTGTGTGTGTGTGTGTGTGTGTGTGTGTGTGTGTGTGTGTGTGTGTGTGTGTGTGTGTGTGTGTGTGTGCCTGTGTGTGTAGGGGGAGTAGGGGGAGTTCTCAGGGGAAAGTCTGTCATGCAACAAGAGGATGGCTGCCTTTGTTTGCAGCTCCACTGAGATATTTACGTGCATCTAGTGCACTGCTTTTCTCACCTGTCTCTGAGAAATTATTTACTCCACTATTTTTATCTACAAGCTAAAGTTCAGAGGGAAGGTTTAAACTCTTGAAGGAAGGTGTTCTTTCCTGAGCTGGACAATTAGAAATCATCAGTTTCATTACAGGTTACCCCCCTTTTTTTGTTTTTAATAATAGTGGCCCTTGTCTTGTGACATAAGAGATGTCACTGGCTCACTATCAACTAAATTAGATGCCAGTAATTTTATTTAAAAAAATTTAATGCATAATGATACAGTGAAATGGTATCTTTATTTTTTTTATTTAGAAAAAGTCATTTTATATATTAATCTCCCCTTTCCCTCTCCCTCCCATCCTCCCATGACCCCTACCACCACCCCCAGCTGACTCTCCACACACTTTTCAAGGATGGTGAGGTCTTCCATGGGCGATCATCAAAGTCTGTCATATCATTTGGGGGAGGGCCTAGGCCCTCCTTTCTGTATCTGGCTGCAATAGTTTTCCTCCTTAGGGAATGGGCTCTCAAATTTCATTTGTGCAGTAGTGATGAATACTAGTTCCACTGTCAGAGGTCCCATAGACTGCCCAGGCTTCCTAACTGGCACCCACATTCAGAGGGCTTGGTTCGATCTAATGCTGTTTCCTCAGCTGTACTGATGAGGAACTAGGTCAGGTCAGATGTTTCTGTGGGTTTTCCCAGCCTGGTTTTAACTCCTTTGCTCATCCCTCTTCCCTCTCTAAAACTGGATTCCAGAGGCATGGTTCAGTGCTTAGCTGTGCATGTCTGCTTCTGCTTCCATCAGCTACTGCATGGAGGCTCTATGATGGCCATTAAGGTAGTTATCAAGAACTCCTGAGCAAATTGGGAGCAAGGGAGGAGAGGGAAGGAGATAGGAAAAAAAGAAGGGGAGAAGACGGAGGAGGGAGGAGGAGAACAAGAGGGAACAAATAGCATCTTTATATTGTTCTTAAATTTCATTTCTCATAAGAGATTAAGATATCTAGTAGCTAAAAAGCCACTTAACTTAATAAACATTTATTCAGCACCTATTTCAATAAGTACTAAAATATATGAGTTCTATATGGATAAACCCAGAGTTCTGCCACATAAATTGACACTGTATAATTGTATTATGTAGACATGATTGTATACAATATAGTGATACAAGGTGTCTACAATAATCAATCATTATTTGAGGGAGAGATTTTGAGAGAAACTGGATTGTTAACATAACATGGGAATGTGCAAATGGGAGGAGGCATCAAAAGTGACAAGTAAACTTGAGGTCATGGAGGAACCTTGAAGGGGCCCTTGATTGCGTTTGACATCCTTAAATCTTCGGGGAATAAAGGCAGGAAAATCCCATTTTAAAATGGAACTTCAAAGCAATTGAAAACTTGAAAAACAGGCTTTTGATTTACATCCTCAATTAAGCTAAAAATACCCCGGAGGGAACAGAAGTTATGAGTGCTTGGATTTCTTAGTTGGAGTGAGTGAAGTAGGAAGATGCCTAACAGGAAAATACTGTCCTTCTGTAGAAAACACTTAGGTGAGTGGAGAAATTCTACACCTGAGAGAGCCATCTCCTCTGGCCTCCAGCCATCTGCCAGGTAGAGAAGGAGTGCCAAGCCTGGTAGGCTGCAGGCATGGACAGGTGTCTCAGCCACCTGGCCCCTCTGGGGAGAACAGGACTCAGCGCTGCATTAGTGAGTTTGTTAAAACATTATCTGCAAATGGTCCTGAGGATCCGAGGCGTTCTAGCGCACAAGTGGAGGACTTGGCGGGTTAGAGACTGCTGTTACAGGGCCGATTCCCTCCACCCATCCCATACTCTATTTAACTCTAGGGGACCACGCCATAGACTTTCTTTTTGCTTTTAATAATAACATAGTTTAGATTGGAGATTTATGACAAGACTTTTTATATCGTATGCTGAGTTTGATTGATGAGTACCCACTTCTTAGGCACACACTGGCAACGGCTATATTTAATATTCGTAGGGCTGAGTGGGTGGGACAAGAAATGACCCTCGTGTCCTCTTGGACTTCCAGATGACTGTAAGGATCCTTTCTCCCAAGTGATTCTGAGAGAGGAACTGAATGTGAGTAGCTTTGTTACGTCTGCTCGGTAACAACATGCTAGGGGTTGGTATCTTATCAGCTCTGTCATAGGCAGGGCCCTCAGGTTGTCCCAGGATCAGACCTGGAGTCTTCCTGTCCTGTGAGAGTGCTGCCTTGAGCCTGCCTGGGACCCACTCCACACAGAGGTGGTGGTCAGCAAAGTGCTAGGCCTGTTTTTATCAATCCACACCTTCAACTTAACTTTCATTGAGCTCCCGGGTCTGTGAACACCACCCCTCCCTCCAACTTCTCCAGGAACACAGGAAATCCCACAGGAGACTTCTAACTCACAGACCACTGGTCTCGGGAATAGTGACTTACACACATGGAACAGCAATGGTACACTTCTGAAGCTAGGGCTTGGTGTCTGGCTGAGTGGGGTATCTTGTGAATCACCTGCTCTGTTTTTCCATTTTCAAGATGGCACCATTGAGAAATGGTGGACTGCTTAAGTGGGCCTAGTGGAAGGTCCTTAGGCCATTGGATATATGCACGTTGAGGGATGCGGCTTCTGATGGGATTTCACCACAGCTTGTGTGACAGACGTTGCTCTGAAACCCTGAGCTTGCTTCTGCCTCTCTGCTTCTGGTTTCAGATATGACCGCAGTCTACTGGATGGGGTTTTATAATGTACTGAGACATAACACAACCAAAACCTAAGCAGACTCTGGTTCCATGCCCTCGAGCCTTGAAAATGGAGTTTAAAAAAACCTTTTCTCTTTATAAAATTCATTGCCTCTGCTATTTCATTATATTGAAGAAAAACTGACATATACATATACTGTATCCAGGCTTATGGAAACAAACATCAAATTTATGTGTGTTAAAAGAATAGAATATACAAAAGATAAATGAGACAGCTAACAATCTTGTTAGACTTGAGTTTATTCCTATTGGAAAATATCAGTGACATAAAGGAAATTTGAAGTTCTTTCACAGGGACAGGTACATTTATACTACTTGGAGATAATGCTGTGGTATATTTGGCTAAACAATTCCATCAGTTGATTCAAGACAGAAAAGATTTTTTAAAGAATATTTAGCTTTCTTCATGAATTACAATCTGATCTTTCTAATCATGCCCTTTCTTTGGTGATCACTTGGCAAAATTATATAAATTATTTTAGTTGTTCCCTTTTACTATTTTATTGATACACATGTTCCCAGGAACTGTGATTAAAGTGTTTGGAAAGAATGAGTGCTGAGTAGATGAAAAGCAGCCTTGACAGCTGGCCTCACATGGTGAGGGAGAGAGTTACATGTGTCACATTTCTGTCAGCATTTTACTGGTGATTTCTCACCCTGAACGTATGACTATAGTGACCCAAAGTTTCAACCTGATACCCGTGGGTCAATTCTCACTCTACTTAGTGTCTATATGTTCACATAATGATTCAAAATATATGCTGTTTTATTTATCAATGAGCTCCATTAATACAGCCATAATTAAAATTGCTAAGCAATTAGTAGTGTTTAATTTCTCTTAGCTAGTTCAGTGGGTATAACTATGATGTCCTTAGAGGTCTCTGATATTTTTGTGTATAAATGGAGTGTTTCTGCTACCAAAGTTGAGAGATCTGTTGCCGTAGATCTTCAGATAGTATGTCTTCAGTAGTGATATTGATCTGACCACTCCAGGCTTTAAATGGCATCATATAACCGAGCCAGAAATTTTGCCTTTTCTTAGTCATTCCCTTCAAATGGAGAATCACTTTAAAAACTTTAAAAACTGTGGCATAATTTATAGTTAAAAACAAATAGGCCAGGGAGTTGCAGCCCTTTGGTTGCAGTATAGGCTAGTCCTGAGTTTGTGCACAGAGTCATGCCTTTTCTTTCTCCACATGTGTTGTCCTCACAGTACAGGTAGAGAAACCTGGTCATAACCACAAGCTCAATGGGAGAACATCAGGGTCTTCTCTGGAAACAGAGATGGCATTATGTTTTCTCTGCTTTCTGCTTAGCTCTAAAGATTAGCTTTGTAATGGTATATTATTTTTTTAAAAAATTGGTGTTTTGAAGAATCCCCTTAAGATGCCATCAAAGAAGTCAGTTGTAGGTTAATTGCATCTCTCATATTTAAAAATAACTCTGCATGGTGTGGGATAGATGCAGCCATTGTTACCACAGAATTATTTTTTAACTTAGTAGTAGGCAATTGACATGTTTCCAGGGTAGGTCTCAACACCAGGCTGGCCAGTGTGCATCCTGATATTCTGCTGAGAACACTGGAGACCTACATTTACTAGCAAGGAAAGTATGAAGTGAACGGCATACTTTCCTTTCTGCTTGTCTCAAACACACTTTATCACTCACAGATGGGAACTCATTCTATGATTATTACCTTCCAGTGTTCTCTAGAAAAACAAAGCTCTCCAAGGTCTCTTTCCAAATCCCAAGACAAAGTCTTGAATGGGATGGTGTTTACTGAGGTCAGATTCACACTTAGAGTAGATGATCTTGCACATTTAAAATGATGCCCAAAACCAGATGTAAAAGAAAGAACTAGAGAACTGAAATCTTAAAAAAACCACACGCTACTTTTTATCCTTGAAGATGTGGGAGAAAAGAAATTTCCAGGGTTGAGATGGAGCATAGTAGCAGAGACATAAACGTGCCTTACACTCTGCTTCTCTTTGGGTGGGGGAAGCTCCCCCTCCTTCACTAGCATCTGGAAATATACACCGGACTCTAGTTAAGTGTTTCTTAAATCTGCTCTGCATGAAGGAAAGGGGAAACACATTTTGGTCTCTGCTAAAACAAAGTTAAAGGACATGCCCTAAAGAACACAGAGACATACAAGATTTGATGGAAGAAGAAAGCTGGAAATAAAGGCAAGTGTGAGAACATTTCCCATCGCGTGTCACACTCCTGACATTTCCCAAGGGCTCAGTGTACATTTTCAGTCTCATGGTACTGTATTAAATAACGAAGAAACCTAGGTGACACTGGCATTGTCTAAAGTCCTTTTCTTATTCAATTAAATATCATCTACCAAATCCAGACATATATGTTTTTCTGTGTGTCATAACTGTTTGTGAAGCAGAGGATAACTGTAAATTGTCTCTGTTGCTTTCCTACACACTGTTAGCTGTAAATTAATTGATTCACATATATGAGAGGATAATTAAGGAAATTGATTCTAGATCTGTGAGATCAGTACTGCAGTGCAGTGGCAGCACAAGCATTGAGGAACATGTTTTTTAAGCTTTTCTAAGTCTGAAGGCCAGAAGTATATCACAGGGATCATTTATGAGCTGTTTTTTGTTAGTTCTGAAGAGAAATTCACTTCACAACAATTAAATATACTTTTCTAACACAGTAACAAAGATGTACATAAGAGAAAAATCAATATATATGTAATCTCATATTATTATCAGTGTACCATTAATTTAGCCTTCTGAAATGTGTTTCATATAATTAAAACATTTTTGGAGTTTAGAGTTACGAAAAATGTGAGAATTATCAATTTTTCAGACAACCTTAATGGCATTTACAGACATCTCTGTGTCTTTGGCTACCAGTGAAGTATTTTCCATTAGACCATTAATGTTTATTAAATGTTAGATATAATTAAGCTTTGTTTGAACTGTACTGAACATGTATAATGCTGGAATAATTATTTTATCCTTTAAGGTAGAATTTGCCCCTGATAAAAGCTGAAGAATAGAGACACATGAAATGCTAAAAAAAGCTCCCTGGATTTATGTTTACTTTTAAAGTATTATTTCATGTATTTACTACTATTTGTAAGGAAACCTCAGCTCTTCTGTGACTCGAATAGTAGGGAAGACAATATAAGTTTGGATTTATGGTCCTTTAAGTATAGATATATTTTATGATCTGGGAATAATTAATGGAACATTTCATGCATCTGTATCAGTTTTCCTGTTTCTACTGAGACAACATCACTCTTTCTGTGATAAAGGTTGAGGTAAAATGCACTTTGTACATTGGGAGGAGTTGTTTACTAAGCATCAATGCCTCATCAAAACCTTGTCTGCTGCCACAGGTCCCTGTGAGAGAAACAGCTGGCAAAATAAATGTCAAATATGCCTGCAGCAGTCTACTAAAATCTCAGTTCTTAGAAACTTGGGTTACAAATTCCAGCTACTTCTGTTCTATTTTGGTTCTTGTTACTGCATGGGTTTTCATAGCTTTTTCTTTATGTACTCTTGCTTTCTTTCTTCTTCTTCTTTTTTTTAATGTTGGCTCATCTTTTAAAAAGTCAGTTCACTTTATAATATGTAATACTATGACATACAATATAAAATGACATCACAGATCCTGATAAACGTAATCATAAAAGTAAATACTATGAAGAGTCACTGGAGTGCTGTGTGTGTGTGTGTGTGTGTGTGTGTGTGTGTGTGTGTGTGTGTGTCATGTGAGTGAGTTGTTTGTGTATGTTTGTGTATGTGTGTATGAGAGAGAAAGAGAAAGAGAGAGAAAGAAAGAAAGAGAGAGACAGAGAGAGGAGAGAGAGAGAGAGAGAGAGAGAGAGAGAGAGAGAGAGAGAGAATTGGTGAGCAAGAGTTTTACCACTGAACTATTTTTCCAGCTATTACCATAGAGCAGCATCGTTATTATTAATTATTATTTTGAGAGATATTCTCTTTATGTAGTTTAGGCTAGCATTAAATTTGCTGAATAATCAGGTCAGTTTCAAACTCAGTTTCTTCCTGTCTTTGCCTCCTGAGAGGTGGGCTTATAGACATGTCACTAAATTAGGATCATTGGATTTTCAATGGAAACTTTAATTATGGTGGCTTCATGTTTCTTCCTGCTCTCTCAACTTTAAAAGAGAAATCAGTGAGTGTTAAAACATGGTAAAAACATGAGAACACCAATCACACATGATTTAACTTAGGAAACCAGAAGCATATGGAAATTTGAGTCACTGTTATTCTAAATCCTTCGGTAATTTAGACCATCTAGTGACATTAATTACACCATTTTCAACTGGAAATAATACTCATGACAAAGCCTTTTAGGTTGCCAGGCAAATATAGATGTTGTATTGTACCAAATCACAGCTTCTCTGTCTGAGGCAAAAATAAGTTTCTCAATTTCTAAAATGGATTATGTCTACTCCCTTTGAGATCTAAAGGCACATGGTCCCAAAGATCAGTATTATTTTAAGGTCCAATATCAACTAGAAAATAAGGGCTCAGTAGGTGATTGATAATCATTCAATTCTCAAATATCAATATAGAGGAAACATTTTACACAAAAAGGAGCCAAATGACCTACAACAATCTAGACAGACTGGAGTAAGACAACTTTTCATTCCATATGCCATAACTAGCAACAAGACAGACTAAACCTACAAAGCAATAAACTGCTTCATCAGGGCAGCAGCTACGAACAGTCTTCAAAGCAATCTGATCTTTATGTTTCAAAGAGTGATTGGAATCCAGTTCTCAAAGGGCAGTAAATTAAACAGCATTTTAAAATATCTTGTAGAATAAGGAAAAAATAGGCAAATAAGAGATTTAGAGAAATTACTGCTTATTTGTAAGATAAAGTTTAGGAATGAACATGAATGAAAAACCAAAATGTAAAAGTAAAACTTGGAAAAAGGCAGATTGGTATGAGAATTTCAAAAACCAGTAAATGATCAAAGCTGAAAGAAAACCTAAGTGTGGGAATAAAGTTGAACTAAAATGGCATTTTACCCTTAAATCTTGATAAATTTATGTTCTTTAAACCTAGGAAGTAACCATTGCTATGTCTTCAACAATGATTTGATTCTTACAATGGTGTGAATTTTATTTTTACTCTTTGCATTTTAAGAGTAAAGTTACCAAAGAAAAACTAACATTGTCAAAGGTGTAAATTCAATTCCTGGAGGAGAAAAAGGAGTATGTAGAATGATATTTCATAGCATCTAAATGAATTTGTCTTAAAAACTTAAATATAGTGCAAGTTTTCATTGACAGCAGTTGTATCAAGTAGCTCATATTGTATTGTAATTTATCCCTAGACATGTGGTTTTAAAAAAATGACCACCCATCTACTATTTATAGTGGCAGTTTGAGAAATCTTTGAACAAATGTGGCCTTGTTTGTATCATTTTCTGATACCTGTCAGGTGTTGGCTAGGACTGGCAAAGCTAAAGGTAGGATGGATTTGAACACAATAGATTCAGGCTACTACATGGTGGATTAAATAGGTACTGGGTTTTCTTCATCGGTGATCGCCATGAAGTTCCTTGATTCTTCCTCCAGATAACACAATCCAAGAAACCAAGGTAGAAAACAGCCTGTTACTATGCACATTCACTGTACTCTGCTAGGCATGGAACTCATTTCCAACACACTGTAGAAATGACTTACTCCGACTCAAGATTACCACCAGGCATAGACCAGTGTTTGTGCTGAGACTGGCCATGACACGTCACTGCCAGGGACAAAGATGATTGGATGTTAAAGCGTGAACTTCCGCATCCTAGAGAACTCTTTGAAGTTTGGTTTTAGAACTTGAATATTATCTCCCCTTTTTTATTTAACAAAGCCCCTCTAGAATGCAAATATTTTTCTTTCACTAAAGCTCAGTTGTACTGTCTGTATCATTTCCTCAGCATTCTTGTACAGATAGTTCCTAGAGTCACACGGAGCACTTAGTAGTCCTTTTTATCCAACAAAATTACTGAATGCCCACTGTGTTTTGGGGCTGTGTTATTTAAATATGTAAGTGATGGTTGCTCATTGATGAAAGTGATTTATGTTTGTATCTTATAATCATGATGCTCAACATTTTGTAGGTGTGTCGCTCAAGAGTTTTAAAAATGTTTTTGAGTGAACATCTTGTTACATAAATTATTTTTATAGGATAAAAATACAAGATACTTCTTGGCTAAATGTCTAAATTTAATTTAATTTACATGTTCCATTTTTTCTCTTTATTACTATAGCAAATTTAGCATCACTTTTAAGGTACCTATAGTCTCTTATTCATGTTTTGTTAAATTACAGCCTGAATGCCCTGCATTCCTGTCTCCTTCTGTCTTAGATTCCTGTCTCTGCCCAATCATATCTATCCCTTCCTGTCTCCACCTCCTTAGTGCTGGGATCACAGGCATGTGACTCCCAAGTACTGGGATTAAAAGTGTGAGCCACCACTGCCTGGCTCTTTTCTCTTTTAGACTGGATCGATCTCTTGTAGCCCTGGGTGGCCTCAAACCCACAGAGATCCTCTTGCCTCTATCTGAGTGCTGAGATTAAAGGTGTGTGCCACCACTGTCTGGCCTCTATGGGTAACCAATGGCTAGATCTGAACTCTGATCTTCAGGCAAGCTCTATCTGTTAAAGCACAAACAAAATATTGCCACAGTCGATCTTGCAGAGGACCTGAGTTAAGTTCCCAGTATCTACACTGAATGGCTTCCAGCTACCTATACCTATCTCAGTTCCATAAGATCTGATGTCCTCTTCTGAACTCCTTACCACCTACACTCATATATGCATTGATGTAAACAAAAATTTAAAAAGAGAGTTTAAAAGTTTATTATAATTTTAAAATAATGTGTACCTCATTGGCTGGCTTTTAGGGGTTTGTAGAGATTACTTATATAAAATTTGTTGTAATTCCCAGTGGATACTCAAATGCTACACTATTGTTGTTCCAGGCATATTCCAGGCAGATATGCTTTGGTATTGAAGAACTCCCCTGGGAAGCAAGGTACACTGCTTTGCTCAAGAGTGCTTTTGATAAATGTTTCATCACCTTGCAAGTATTTTTAAAGTACTCATATCTTGATTTAGATGGCGTTCTGGGGAAAGTTGAAATTTAAAGAGAATTAAAGTCTGTGAGATAGTTGAAAATGTTCCAGATAATGATTTCCTGTCTTCAGCATCAAGAAACACAGCAAACAAACATGAATATGGACTTAAAATCCTGTCTTGCCTTCCTCTCAGCACTCCTGAGAGACAGGGAATGTTGAGTGGTCCAGCTAGTCTTAGGTCTGAAGCATCCATCTTCAGTTTAGTGAGATGACAGATATAAGTCGCTATCATCACCAGATCCATCAGCTAATTAAGGGCAATGAATGGCTAGGCTAATGTAATTGGAGGCAGTTACATCTTGCTGAAAGCTGCCTCCCTGCAGAGAAGTCTGAGCAGAGGCGAGGTTTCTGCAGTCAAATAAGCAAGGTTTAATGAGAGAGGATCTAAAATTCAAGAGACTAAAAGTGGATTGAGAGGAAATCAATAGCATAATTTAAGTTCACAAGTATAAAATGTTTTTGCAGTACTAGATACGATTCTAGGGATGGGGAAAAACCCCCCAGAGTATCCACAACTTGTTTAGGACTTATGATAATGGAGCTTTATTTGGCAAAAGAGCCTATTATCTTAACAAACATTCGAGAGGGCTACAGACATTATTCTCTAGGGTTTCTTTTCTGGCATTTCCTACGGTTGTCTCATTAAACACATTCAACCTCGGATAAGTGCTAATCACTCTTAAAACCTTGAAGACTCTTCTCTCCTAAATAAGATTGCTTGTTTTTATTTTAATAAATCACAATTTAATTGTTAAACTTTTAAGCTCAGAATCTCCATTCTATTCTACTGAAGCTCAAGCCAAGTTGCCCCACCTGCACAAGGCCTTATTTATTAGTGCCATTCACCATCCTCAGCCTTTCTGCAGTACAATGCTGAAGCCTCAGAAGTGAGGAGATGATGGAAGATGTTATTCTGTAAATATTTTTCTCATACTGATTAATTAATAAAGCACTGTTTGGCCAATGGGGTAGCAAGATAGGCGGGGCTAGGAGACAAGGAGGAAGAGGAAGTAGTGAGGAGGGGTCAGCATGTAGAGCGTGGAGAAAGCAAGATGCCGGCCCACCGTGCTCAGATAAGATGACCACGTGAAAATACTTAGATAAGTACAAATGGGTTAATAATTAAGACAGAGCTAGCAGATAAACAAGGATAGTCAATGGCCCACAGGATTGTATCAAATAGAGAGTCTCTGAGTGTTATTGGGAGTCATCGAGGATCCACTCTTTGTGCCAACTATGTCATGGTAGTGTGTTAGTTACATGTTCAGGAATTCCTTGATGTCTTCAAACTGTTTGCTTTTCTCATAAAAGGTACGAGATAGAAGTGAAAAACAGTGAATGCGTATACAGCAAATAATAATAATAATAATAATCTTAGCTCACACCTGGGCTACCTCGAAGCTTGTTGGGACTGTGCTTATAGGAATGACCTACCTCTCATCTTTATACAAGTAACCTTTATCTGACACTGTAATGATTTTTTTTACAGTTTCCATACTCATTTAAGTTTAATAGGCTTTAGATTTAACACTTTCCATTTCATGAAATTGAAAACATGTATCTGTATTTTCGAGCTTTGATCAGTATATGAATTTTTATTTTGTGAGTGATAATGTACATTTGTTATTTCTGTATGCAATCCAGTAAATGGATGGATAGAATTTTACTTATTTTGTGGTTGTTGTTCTGATAAAATATGATGAACAAAACCAACTTAAATAGAAAGGATTTATTTGATGTTTGGCTTTTGAGTCTATAACAAAGAAGGTGTAACAGCAGGTAGTATGTACTTGAAGCTGGCCAATACCTTTTATCCACACACAGGCAAGGCTAAAAACCTTCAAATCCTGCTTCCAGTAATGTAAGTCCTTTATTAAGACTCCAACTTCTAAAAGTTCTTTAACCTCCCTCAAATAATGCCACTGACTGGGGACAACGTGTTCAATACATGGTCCTATAGAGGAGGACATTTCTCACTCAAATGACCACATAAAGTAATGAGTTCCACTCAATCCTGTGATTCCTGCCTAACTCTACTTCTGACATGGAATGGCCAGGAAGGAACCTGAACAGGGTCAAGGAAGCAGAAACAGGGAATCTGTAAGGATGGTTTGCTGGTGCTGGCAAGGTGCCTTAGTGGATACCATGTGCCTTCAAGCTTGATGAACTGACTTCAAGCCCCCAAACCCAAATATTGAAAGGAGATAAACAACTTGGGCTGTCCTCTAACTTCCAAATGAATGTCATAGCAAGGATGCAACCATACTCCCACACTTGCAAAGTAAATAATTAAACACAAAAGGAAAATTTAAAAAAGAAGTTATGCTGTAGACTCTGATCACAGGCTGTCATGATTTATAGAATTGAAATTTCAATTGCAGTTTTTGATTATGTTCTAATTTTAAATTTATACACTCTTCAAATTTGGTTTTCCACAGTACTATCCATTTGTAAGACCAAGAGCAAAAAGGTGGTCCTCCAATAGTTCCATCAAGGACCGGAAGTTTGTGGTCTACAGTCAGAAAACAGGAGGTGAGAAGAAAAAAAATCAAATTTGATCTCATAGTGTGATGTGTGTTCTCAGTAATCTAAATCATTCTCTAAATTCTTATTTCTGAAGACTATGAAGTAACGCTGTGAATTGATGCTATTAGTTATTTATAGCAATGACTTAAGACAAATATTCTTCATCTTGCTAAACAGGAAAAGACTGAATCAGGAAGCCTAGCCAGCTGTACAAAATAATACTATGACAATAGCCCTTCATTATGTACTAAAACGTCAAAACTATGGTGACAGTTTTGCACACTGCCTGTTGGCAGCATAGATGTAATGCAGACACTACACAGTAGGTGACATAGTTAAACCCAGAGTACACTGGCAGCCAGGTCATGCATGGAAAGGGCAGGGTAGATATGTACACACATTTATGAAAGAGACATGTCCACTGAGTGTGTGTAACTCAGGGATTAATGGTGAGTAAATACGAGCCCCGGGGTCACTATGAAAATGTAGGAAAGTCTTTCCTCTTCCTAGTTTTCATTTATCTTTGTAGCTATTTTGTTTTCCCATTTTTTTTCTTTAAAGAAATACTCCAAAATTATAAAACGTTGTGTTGACAAGCAACACACTTTCCCATTTCATGTACAAGGTGTCTAGTTTAGGACTTCTGGGTAGCTGGGTAGCCATCTAGGTAGCTGATCTTAATTGACTCTTATTGGGGTAATGAACCAGCAGGCCAGTGTCTGTTATAATTTAAAAAAGAAAGTGTGAGAAGGAGTTACACCATACAACAGGGCCCACGTGGGAGGTTTTATTGGAAGAGGGGAGGGAAGAAACAGAGAGGGGGGCAGAGACCTGTCCCTGGGAACAAGAGTAGCAGGAGAGAGAGGAGGGAGGGAGAAGGAGGAAGAAAGGGAGAGAGAGAGAGAGAGAGAGAGAGAGAGAGAGAGAGAGAGAGAGAGAGAGAGAGAGAGAGAGAGAGAGATTGGGAGGTGGGTAAGGCCCATCTTTTAAAAGGGAAAATAGTGAGGGTAGACAGGAGGTGCTCTTTGTGGCTGCAGCTGAGGATGTACCCTGCCAGGACCCCCAGGCCAGGCCAGTACAGATGCCTAATATGTGCCATCTTCCAGTGTTAGACATTTTTGGGAACCTCTGGCCTGGATTTGCAATAACACAGCACCTCAATTTCTCTCTTCAGTTGCAGTGTCTATGTTAACGCCAGTCATTTAATCCTCCGCGTGTCCTCAGACTTATTGTTTTGTATCTTCACAATTTCGTGGGAACCAGCTTTGTGTTTGGATTATCAGACACATGCCCGCTCCACAGGAGACTCTGAAGAGAACCATAGCATTTTCTTTTTTAATTAACTTATTATTAAAAGTGGATAATGTCCCTGAGTAGCCTACAGGGTGCTCCTGGGTTCATGGGGTGAAAGAAAGCAGAATTGAGAGTGAACGGCAGGGTCTCATGAGTAAGTGCTGAAGGGCCGTTTGAAAGGAGAGGGCCACGCAAAGTAGGATTTTAAGCGGTAGTGCCTAGGGGAATTTCAGTAGTTCAAATAATATTTTTCTTGGCCATGTCTACTTTCCTATTATCCTAAACTAGCACAAGGGGGGGGGAAGGAACAATGAATTCATAGCAAAATTTTCCCTGAAAGCAAAAGAGTATGACATTTTCATTGAAAAGTGAGCTTCCAGTTGCGTGCTGCGAGGCAGGATAGTGAACAGAGCTATGGAAGGACAAAGAAGAGTTCGATGGTAATGGAGAAACAGTGGTTGCCAGAAGAATGAATGGCTAGAGACCCGAGGGCTCTCGCCTTCCATCTGCCCCATCCAGCTCTCTCACACTTTCCTCCCTGAGTCTCTGCAGTTTCTCAGATCTGTTTCAGTCCCCTTTGCCCTCTCGGGAAACTCTTCCTGGGCGTTAATGAATGCCACATGATAGAAGGTTGTCTTGTTGATGTGACCCCGGGCAGCACAGAACAGTCCTTGCACGTGCCAGGTCCCTCGCCAAGCAGCCTAAGGGAGACTCCCCAGGGCTGAGCCTTGCTCTGGACGAGGCGGACCCGGCAGTGTCTGGGTAAAGGAGAGGCAAGTCAACTTGGGGCAAAATGTGCAGAAATTGTGCGCTACAGTAAGGACGTAAAACTGGCGATATGGAAGCAGCCGTGCCATCATCTCTTTATAAATGTGGAAGACCCTCTCTGGAGAACATGAACTCTGCTTGCCTCAGTCACAAGAGAAACTGAAGCCACTGGCAACTGAAACCAAGGGCTCTTGGCTCGGAGGACAATACATTCTCCAAATTACTGGCTGTGACACCATCCAGGAGGACACTACATTCTCCAAATTGCTGGCTGTGACACCATCCAGGGCTCAACCGGGAAATGTTTAAGAACTCTGTTTTGTTACCAAATATGTTCAATCATTTTTAGATAAATTTCTTATTAAAACAATACTCAGATAAATGTGTTATGAGGGATTGGGTCTTTAATTTTTACCACACAAAAAAAGACTATTAACACCCATGTCAGCCACATAAATGCCATTTGGAATGACTACTGACCTATGAAAATTTTAAAATTTCAGAATGACCGAATGAATGATTTGATTTCCTTATTTTTCCAGGGTTGGACTGAAGTTAACTTGAGAAATGATGGATGTCAACAATGTAATGAATGTGCTTTTATTTGAACTGTAATAGTTCAGAATGACCAGATAGATGGTGCAGAGAATTATGGGACCTCCTTTTTTTGTTGTTGTTTGGTTTGGTTTTGCAAGAAAATATGAGTCAGCATTCGTAGGCCACTCTGGTGAGATTTGGGCAGATGTCATGACCCAAAGGAGGATACAATCTCCACCATAAAAACTAATACGGCAGGCCAGCTTCACAGAGCTTGGCAAGCAAATGTAATCAACAAAGAACATATCTCAAAAAGAAAGATCTCACAAATCCAATTTTACATTGTATTCTAAAATTTGGAAGAATTAAAAAATAAAATAAGTTACTGGCCATGCTTTAATGTGGGAAAACTATATTTCATTGCAAGTCAAACTATATTTCATTAAAAAGAAAAGGTGCAGGGCATTCAAGATATGTTTTGCTATTTGGGGGACATTTATTTTATTCCGGATGTTCTGGTTTGCTTTTCTGTTGCTGTGATGAAAACACTGTGACCAACAGCAGCTTGGGAGGGTGGGTATTTGGCATACAGGTTACATCCCATCACTGGGGGAACCAAGGCAGGGCATGAAGGCAGGAGATGCAGCAGGGACCATGGATGAGTACTCTGTTTACTGTTGGCTCCCATTCTCAAGTTCAGTTACCTTCCTTACACAGGCCAGGCACACTTGCTCAAGACACTTGGATACCTTCGATGACTTGCAATGAAATATACTTTTCTGCATTAAAGAATGGCCAGTAGCTAACCATCTACTATATACCTAAAGATAGAGACCAGAAAAGACATTATCCTCAATGCCTGAAGATTCTGGAACCTCTAAGAGGTAGAGTGACCTACTGACAGATGGACAGGTGACTGTCAGCATTGTCTTTTATTGTTGTTAGTTTATTTTGTAATACTTCCAAGTTTTAGAATACAATATAAAATTAGTCCAAATAAGCAAACCTGTGAAAACTAAAAGAAAGAAAAGAATCACAAAAAGCTCGTTCATTCACATGATTTTAACCATTAAAGAGTGCAACCTCAATTATACAATTTCTGTCAATAAATCCTAATTAGCTAATCCTATGGATTTACAAGGCAACTCCCATCTTTTAAAATCAGATTTGCAGAGAAACATAATCAGGAACTATACGAGAGTCAGACAGGAGTTGGAGCCCAGGAGTGCAGCAGCCTTTCCGCCCTGGGGATAGAATCCAGGGGCTATGTGCCTCTGTCCTCACACTAGCCCAACACTCTACGAGAGCAATTTCACACTTCTCATCACAAAAACAAATTTTCTTTCCCACTTCAGTTAAAAATAAAGTCAATGTGCTATACAAACGGTTTTCTCTGTTTTGTCTGTGACTTTTGTAACTCAAGCATTATTTTGAAACATGGCTATTGCAATGTGAACAGCCACAGAGAATAGCATAAAAATATATGGATAAGGGAGAAGTCCTGTTATTAAGAAAGATTCTGAAAAAAACTCCTGAAGTCTGTAAATCTTTCTATATATTGATTTTGTGATTTCACTATTAGTTTCCATAATCATAAACAACCCAACGGGAAGTTGTAGTTTATATTGCTTTTGAAAATTGATCTCTCACTGCCATGTAGTGTGAGTACTTGTCAACACATAACCTTTTCATTATTGCCTAGTGGAGAAGGAATGCAGCACAGGTTCAGTGTGATGGCAAATTCTGTCACACACGGAAGCAAGACTAAACACCATCATATCACGGCTGAGTCCCCATCACTAACACGTTCCAACTCTCAGACCCACTAATGCTTAATTTTTATTAAAGATTAAAATTATTTGTGGGGCTGCTACCTGTGGTACATGGTACATGTTTTGAATTTCAGCTCTTAGGAGGCAGAGGCAACAGGTTTCTGTCAGTTTATGATGCCTTTCTGGTATACATAGCAAGTTTCAGGCCAGCCTGCTCTACAAAGCAAGTTTCAAGCCAGCCAGTGCTACCTAGTTAGGTCCTGCCTTTAAAAAAATTAAAAAGTAGAGTTTGACTACTTTCTAACAAAAATATCTTTCATTAAATACAAACTTTAAAAAAACTGTTATACTAATTCTTTGAGAATTTATTTCATATGTGTCTTTTGATAACATTCACCCCTACCCCCTCAACCTCCAAGATCCAGCCCCACTTTTAAATCCCATAAAGTTCAATTTGTGTTGCACAAATAGTGTTGGGGGTGGTGTGTGTCCTAAAGAATGGTCAAC
Source organism: Cricetiscus sungorus (assembly GCA_030556225.1). Taxonomy (NCBI): domain Eukaryota; kingdom Metazoa; phylum Chordata; class Mammalia; order Rodentia; family Cricetidae; genus Cricetiscus; species Cricetiscus sungorus. The sequence goes on along the minus strand of JANBXA010000141.1, from coordinate 39,063,340 downwards.
CTATTATTAATGAACTCACACCATTAAATAAATCCCACTCTCCATTTATGCCCATTGATCTGAGAGATGGATTAAAGAAATAAGTTCTACAGCTTTGAAAAAACTCAGGAAATTATACAAATTCACACACATAATTTTCATTTGCATGTATTATGACTAAAACCTACCTCAGCATCCATCCTCCCAGAATAACATATTGTGTGAAATTACTGCAGGAATGTCTATTTCATCAGGTGAGAGTTAACATCATACTTACTAGTTTCTTCTGACTGAAACCAGCTTGGAATAAAAGCATTTTACCTGAATGGTGAGATATAATACTTGATAGAACAGTAAGTTCCAAACGTGCATGGCACTCGCTACCCACTCTGTAATTCTTTGTGTGCATATCTCCTCACAAGCGTCTTCAGTGTCCCTTTGAGGTAAGAATTGCGCCTATCCCCATTTAATAACTCACAATGTCAGAAGTTAAGCAATTTATCCTAGAGACAGAATCTGAATTCAGATAATCTGAGTCTAGAACTGTTACAATTTGACACTAAATAGTTAATTGGTAACTTTCTTCTCCTATATAATGTGCATCTGTTTCACTGACATTTAGAGGCAAGTCCCTTTTATTTCAGCCAGACAACAAGAGGCACCACCGTTTCTTCCAACCCATCATATGAGAGTCATTTGAACCAGGATACTGAACATGTTGAATTCTAAGCACAAGTTCTTCAGGTGCCATGAGAGACAGCAGTGGTTCCTCCATCGATCAGGTGGTAGGACTCTAGCTCTGCTCTTTGTTTGTTTGTTTGTTTTTTGTTTTAGTCAGAAAACTCAACTTATGTGGTTGTCACCACACTGGAAGGAAGCAAACTACACAGGAAATCAGCACTTGTTTGATTTCATGACACATGACCCTGCTATAACTTCACACTTTTTCTAAGCCTCTGCTTCTTGGACAGTAAAAGAGACATGATGCCAATGGCCTTGAAAATGCTGTGACAGAAGAAATGAGAAAAATTCTCAGCAGTACCAATGACAGATGCCCTCAGAGGCAGTGCAGATACTGCTTGGGGCCAATGTGGACCGGATCCAGTTGTGACCACCATTTTCTGGTCCTTGACACACTTAGTAAAGATGACTGATTGAAGAGATTACTAAGCAGTGCACATATCAGTGGAATCAATGGCATTGGCGTGTGTAGACATAGAACTCATTAATCTATGCAAACACAACTGCTTTTTTCAGAGTAAGCTCTCTTTAGAATATTGCTTAGCTTATCAACGGGAGACAAATCAGCACTTTCTAGTCATTTAAGGAAAGGGAAGCTGTAACTAATCCATATCATGGCATATACCACCACCGGAATGCAAGCATTTCCACTAAGAAAAGTGAGTTCCCTGGGAAGCAGAGTGTGTGATCAGAATGACTGTGCCCTTGGTTTAGAAAGGGCTGGGATTGCAAGGGAAAGAAAGGAGGGCTAAGGCGGTGAGCCTGGGGAACTCAGAAGAAAAGAAAAGGTCTGGGCTGATGAGATGGTGCTCGAGGACCTGAGTTCAGATGCACGAACTGCCCCAGAACAAATTAGGCACAGTGGTGCACACCTGTAAGCCCAGCATGAGGGATGCTGAGACAAGAGCACCCCTGGGCTTCCTTGCTGAGTCACTGAGCTCTAGGTTCAGTGAGACTGTCTCCAAAATTAGGTGGAAGGACATTGAGGAAGGTACCTGACATTGACCTTTCTCATTCACAGACACAGAGACACAAATCTCCTGCCAAACACACACATGCATAGACACACACACACATGCACACACACATGAACACATGCACACACACGCATAAACACATGTGCATGCGCACACACATGCAAACTAAAAAATTGGAAAATGAAAGGTATCCTCACTGGCTTCCTTCCTTCTTTATCAAATGCTGCCATGCGTAATGCTAATGCTACTGTGCCAAAACAGAAAAATTTAAAAAACAAATCAGGTAGGATTCTGAAACATATGTTAGTTTCAGAATAGCATCAGACAGAAAGCAAAATATAGCCACCAGAGTGAAGCAAAACTCGGCCTGAATACACCTGTGTACAGATGGCTGCCACAGCAATGGTTGGCGTTCATGTGGTCAGGAAAGCCACGCTGAACAGCAAAGCGGATGCCTAATTCTCTCACAGTGGCTGCTTCTGTTTGGAGAACAGTTGTCATCTCTACTGATACATCTGTGTACAGGAGACAAAACCCCTATTTAACTTCAGAATGTGAGCTTCCTATTGGCCTTTGTCAACGCCACTGGTTCCACTAACGCCTGTGTTTATCCTTCCTTCACCTGCTCTGGTACATAAATGTTTCCATCTGCCAGCTGAACTTCTAAGTTTCTCTTTGAGAGATCATCTCAGACCACAAAGACATTACTGTCCAACTCAATAAGACCACGATGACCCTAGGGGTTCAGAAGCAGAGACGGGGTATGGCAAAGGAACTGGATGTCACAGTAAATTCTAACTTTGAAAATCCGTGCTTAGAAATGTGTCATCTCAAAGTATTCTTAGAGTTGAAGAGGCTGTTGGAAATTGATTTTACTAATAAAAAAGAATATTAGCAACTTGGATCACATAATGATCCATAAGTAAAATATTTACCTGAAGCTTGAGATAGCAAATTAATTTCTGAAACCCTTAAGTATGAATGTTTTTCAATTTTCTGAATGACTCTAATCTATGAAGTGAAATTAAAAGAGAATTTGTTGAAAAAAATCTTGTGAATGTCCAGAAAATATTCCATGCATGTACACTGATAACATATGATCACTTTCAGTTTTAGGTAAGGGCCATTTTAAAAATGTTACTGAGGAAAGAATACTAAACAAATTACACCAAATACTCTTCCTACTGGGTTTGCTTCCATTGTAATTACTTCACATAGTAACTACTCTTTAGCAGATTGCTCATTCCAATGTGAGAAATATGGATGAAATTAAGGTCAATAGAAGTATTAATAGATTCATGTATCCTTTATATTACTTGTTTATTTTATTTATATCTGTTATATAATTGTTTCTATTATTTGTTTATTTTTTACCTGCAGTGACTTGTGCAATGGTTTCTTTGTCCTTTATCTTTCCTGACCCTGGCAGTCTGATCTATACTCTGCAGACAGACTGATCCTCTTAGTTTATAATTCTGATGATCAACCCCACGCTCAAGCCCTTCTACGGGCACTCGCTGTTTGTGTTTGTTTGGAAGTGTGGGAATCTAACTCAGGACCTCATGTAAGTTAAGAATCTGCTTTACCCTGCAGGACAGCTCCAGGGAGGTCACTCTGCTTTTCAGATCCTTAGTCAACATCTCCTGATACCGTGCTTTCCACCGAGCTTCCAGGTATGCATCTATACTCAAAACACAGCTTCTTTATGTTTCTATACTATAATACACTGCTGTTTCAACAATGTCCCTATTCAAGAAATTTTACCTTTACCTTGAGCCTCCCTCCTGACTCTGGATTTGGAAGTTGCAATGTACAGTACATTTTTTATGAGAAGTTGTGATTTCCCAAAACACCCAACCAACAACTTGTGAATTTTCTATGCCATTTTTTTTGTTCCTCAAGACCTATGGTAAAATGAAACTTGTGTTGCTTGGATCTTCCTCTTTCCATTCAATCTAATACAAGAAATGGGTCCTCTTGGTTTTGATAAAGCTACAGGATTTAGCATAGTGTCTTCTTATAGCATATTCAATCAATTTTTGCTTCATAAAACTGAATGTTCTGTGACTAGAACTAAATCCTTCTGATATTAATATACTGGGGTCTGATTCTGTCTACCGTAACATTTTAATCTCTCTTAAATTAATGTAAGGTTAAAAATAAAATGTTAGAGAGAGTAAATACATATAGCTTCCAGGCTTCCATTTTCCTAGAGTCTTCAGTAAACATCTCTGAGTCTCAGCAGTCAAAGACTCACTCCTCTAGATGTAAAGTCCACTGGAGTGTCTGTTCAGTTTTAAATACAGTGTTGGAGACTTCTGGAAAGAATGACAGCTTCCTTCCGGAACTTCTGAGGCACATTCCTAAGGAACAGCTTTCCAACTTGGACACTCTATGTTCTTAGACTGGCATCCTATTGACAAAAGCTATTTGCTGCCATACAGATAATTGTCAGGATTTCAACAAAATCCTCACTGCAGATCATATTTATTTCAATCTGAGACTGACAAAAACACCAGAAAGGAAAGTACTCAATTTCCTGGAAAAAAAAAAATCATATTTAGCAGTCAATTTCAGAACCAAAAAGCATGCATTTGCTTGACAATCTGAGTGTTTGAGCTTTAATGGCTGCCTCCCAAACCCCAATAATTGACTCTGCTGATAAATTTGTTTATCATCCTAAGTGTGATGAGCCAATGAAGTTCAGAACTCAGTGTACTCTTGGTACAGGGAGTAAGGAAAGAGGTGACGAGATGGACGTAGGAAATGCTTCATTTCCTGTGCCCAATCTGCTAAGGAAACATAAACTGGCAGAGCCAGGTGCACCAAAACCATCCACATAGCCAGGAAAATCTCTCTCAGTCCCACCCAGGCCACTCTTAAGGGTCAGTCTGTGGCACTAAGATACAGCTTCCTTTTCTAAGATGGGCCTCTTCCTCCCTTCCCCCTCCCACCTCGCCCTTCCCCTCTCCCCTTTCTCCCTCTGTCTGTCCCTCCCCTTCCTCTTCCTTTCTTCCCTCTCCTTCTCTCCCCCCCCTCCCAGTCTTCCCCTCTCCAGGTACAGGTCTTAAGTTATCAAGCAGGTTTGTTGGCAGATGTGAAGGACATCCTTTGCAAATATTTCCCCTGCCCCAATGAGAAATGATCTAGCGTGAGCCAGTAACCTACTAAAGGGTGGACACTTGACCAGTGAGCAGAGGAAGTCTGGTGTCTTTCCTAAATGTGCACAGTGGAAACGCCTGTGGGCCGTTCTCTGTTGTCCTCCATGGCTGTTCTCCTTCTCATAGTCACAGTATGGAAGCCAGTTCCACTGAGCCTCCTCAACTTTGTTTTCAGGATGTGTGGCCCACTCAGCCTTAAAACACGCTGGCAGGATGCTGCACACTCACAGGCCTGCAGACCTGAAGTAGTGAAGACCCCAGCCCAGGCTTTCAGAATGTATATTAACCAGGCACACAGTTTGGAGCACCGTGTTTCTGAGCACACATTCTCATCATTGCTTCTAATAAGTACTGAAGAGTTACTTAGAAGCAAGCAAGCCATTGATCTCCGAAAGCTCACGGAAACTTTTGTAAAACAAAACAAAACAAAACAAAAAGCCAAATTGCCAGTAGCTCTTAAAACTCTGGCCAGAAGCAAGATAAGCAAGTGGATGATGTGAGACGAATTCCAGATTTATCCTAAACATACATACATACATACATATACATAATACTTAACAAAATTACTGACAAGATGTAACTCAAGTTGGACCATTAGTTTTGCTTTTATACGTTGAGATTCTGTAGGCAGTAAACTTCAGAAATAAATTAGCAAATAAACAAGCAAATAAAATTAGAATTGAGTTTTCTGGACCCTCCCCCCATATCCTCCCCACACAGGCCCCTCCGAGTCAGAACCAGTCTCTAGTCGTGTCTCATTTTGGTGGCTTGTAATTTAGCTTTCATACCTATCAAAAACTGCCGAATACTAGAATCACCCGCTTATTTCTCTCATTCCTACATCGCCACGATGGGAAAGGAAAACAACATGCTCGTTTTTATGTTCTTTGCCTTGCAGAGCACAGGATGGGACTCCAATAGAGTATTGATTAAGCTTAACTGTTTATTTTGTGTTACTTACGGTTGGTTAGAAATGAAAACAATGATTCTTGCAACTGCTTACTAGGGCAGTGGTAGAAGGGTCTGTCCATGCAGTTAGGATAGGTTTTACACGCCTATCTTTAAAATTCTGGAAGTTATAAGAATTATCATGGGATTGTGTTCGCATCTGCATGTACTTCTGTAACATGTTAATAAATGTCAGTCACCACTTACCCAGTCACCTAAGATGCTGATATTCTCCTAATAGTGAATCACCATTCGCTTCTCTATACAGCTTTCCCCAACTAGAGCTGAAAGATAGTTGAACCTGACACTGGTGGCCTTGGCAACACACTGTTTCCAATGACAACCTTTCCCTCATCCAGGATTCTCTTATTATTCTGGGCCCATGACTGAAAAGAACATTGTTTTTATTTTATTTTTTTTTTAAATAAGTTCGTTGTTAGCCAAAATTCTATCTTAGTCTCTGAAAAGGTAACACATTTCCCCGTTGTTTTACAAATCCATTAACCACACTTCCATGCCATCAGACCAGCAACATTTCCTTACAGTAGAGACACACTCTCATCTGCAGTACTTCCTGCTTGGTCTTTTCCAAGCCTAACTCCACATATTCTTCCACTCAGCAAATCAGTCAGCACATGAAAACATCAGGAGAAATACTCCCGAAGATCTACTGAGGCTACAAGCTGGCCAGCTCTGATTTCTCATCCACACCATCAAAAGGATAAAAGAACCGGTACCTTCGCTTTCCTGACTGCGGCAGACACGGGCGGACAGAAAGAAGAAAAGCACAGTCACTTGAAGCAGCTGCATGGTGTCTCGGGATGGCCTCAGTGGCTTCTGTCCGAAGCTAAGGCAGGGAAGGGTTCCTCCCAGCCTGTCCAGGCTGTATTAGCAAATGGAAAAGGTGTGATGTCTGTGAGCAGACGCTGCCCATTCCTGCTTATTTTGGGGACTCTGATAAAGAACTAGAGGAAACACACACACTCCCTTTGGGAGGGCAGCGGAGAGGAATTTATTGTTTCAGCCCCTTACAGGAACTCTTTTTTTTTTCCTCTCTCTTCCTTTGGCAGCCACTTGTGTTTTTGTTACTGCATTGTTTTGCTCTTCTTCAACAAAAAGGTCAGGATGGGATTTGAACAGGAAGGGACCCTTCTCAAGAAAGGGCCAGAGAGTGTTCTAACTTTTGTTTTGAAAGTACATTTTAGAGTAGCTATAAAGACACCTCATTAAGCAGCTGCTCAGGCTGCCTAAGAAGGCTGTAACTTCCAAAGGGCTGGATTTGAGCACAAAAGCCCCAAGAAATGACTTTTCTTCTCTCTTCTCTACTCGAAAGCCAAATCACCAAATACCACCTTCTAGAGGCAATTGCAATTATTAATTAGATTGTGCTCTACTCTTGAGAAAGTAAACCAGCTTCTTAAGCACATCCAGAGAGGTTTTCTGAGACATTTCCAAGAATTAAGCAAAGATCTAAGACTACCCCCTGCTCATCTGGGTTCTGAGATATTTCCCCCTTACTTTGTTCCAGATTGAATACATGCTAGGCTAGCATACCACCACTGAGCTACAACCCCAGCCTGCATTTCTGGTTTTTGTTAGTGGATTTTATGAAGAACAAGAAAAAAATAATATGACATCGTGAGTGTAAGGAATCCGCCTTGGATGGCCTGGGTGGAATAAGCCATCACAGCCCATCAGTGATGCTATGAATTGTGTGTTCTGCAGTCCCTTTGCTCTCGGCAATGACGGGTTAATACTCGACCATCACACAGACCCTGAACACAGCAGCACTGTGGACAGTAGAATTAGAAGAGTCCGGAGCCACAGACTTCACGTCTCAACTCAGGAATAAGGTGCAGGCTTGCTAGAGGAGAGTGCTGACTGATTCTTACAGATAAAAACTACCAAATTATACTTTAGCCGGTTTCTATGGAGGATACCCATTCCTCACTACACCTTCCAGGGAAGGACTCCATATAAAGGTGCTCAGAGCAGACCCTTGGCTCAGAGCACTGGAAAAGATGGCTTGTTTCATCCTGGCCACTTTCCAATCTCAAACGAGTTGGCTTTTAGTTGTAATTTTGTATATATTTTAGCCTCTTAATTGATTTTTCCAAAACAGAATGCCTCTGGGTGTCCCCTTTATTAGGCACAGCCCAGAGGGCATAGAGACAGCAGCGAGTGTGGATAGACCTTCCATGCATTTCCCTGGAAGAAACTGGGATCTGTCCCTGTGAGAACAGGGTGAGACACACTTCCTCACTCCCTGCTTGCCACTGTACTTGGGCAGTTGCTCTTCTTAGATTTCCTAAGCTGAGAACTCACCACCAGTGCTACTTACCCGACTTTTCCTGGGTCTTTAGAGTTTGGGGCTCTCAGAATGATTGCCATGCATTTTCATGAAAGGCACTAGACCTGCATTCCAGGAAGACTTACTTCTCATAGGTTTCCAAGGTACGTTTATTTGTTCTGTTGCTTGATTTTGTGTGCATGTGCATGCGGTTATGTATGTGTGTCTTGGGTACATATGTGTGTATGCACCTATTTGTTTGTACAGGTGTGCTCACTCATGGATGTGAGGGGAGATAAGAGGTTGACACCTTTTGCCTTTAAAAAAAATTAACAACACCTGTCACTAAATGTGAGCTCATTATCTTAGCTGAATGCCTGGCCATTGAGCCTCTGGATTTGCCTGTCTTGAAGCCCCAGCACTAAAGTTGAAGGCACACACTGCCACACTACCACACTGGCTCATCTGCCTTTGATCAGACCTTGGGTCCTCATGCTATTGAAACAGACACTTGTCCCACTGAGCTATCTATCAGTCCACCCTCTGCACAAGCTATTTAAAAGACAGACAACCATCTGTTGAAAATGGAAGGAAACAACAAGCAAACAAAGAAGGAAATGTCTAAGCCCCCACAACAAAACGAAACAAAAAGAGCCAAGAATAGCAAAGAAGGTCAGCTTTGCCTCAATAGGTCAGACACGGAAGCTGGTTAATTAAGACTGGTTAATTTAAACCAATGCCACAGAAGAGCATGTGCAAGCATACCACAATGAGTATGTATGTTTGCATACACAGAGATAAACGTTCTCACACATGTGTGAGGAGATGTGTGGGTATGTGCACAGAGGTAGAGTAGAGAGGATGACCTTAAATAATAAGCAGTCTGAGTAGGATGTACATTCAATCAGTGATTTTTTTAAACCTATTGCTTACCACTTAAAATAGTTAAATTTGAACCCATGGCAACTCAAACAGTAATTTTTTTTATATATTAAAGATTAATATGGGGAAACCAAAATTTGAAAATTTTAGAAAAGAAAAATGTAGATGATGCTATTGAACTGTGCTAGAGAGAACATTTTATGAATGATGCCAATGATAGGGCACATAAAAATGAAAATATTTTGGCCCAATGTCTGCAGGATAAAAATCAAAATAGAAAAGCTGGAAAGCTGCTAACTAACTAACTAACTAACTATATATATATATATATATATATATATATATATATATATATATATATATCCCCAAAATAACAAAAGTCACATACCTGAAAATGAGCAAAATGTTACCAAAGAATTGGAAGGCCAAAGAAGTGAAAAGTCGATGCACCTTACTACAAAATCAAAGAGACAAATATGTGAATGACAAGTTAACCTAATTTTGCCTTTCAGATATAATTAAATCTAGTTTTTGGTAATACTTGTTATTGCTAAATATTGAAGAAATGTTGCTGTCCTTCTACAGAGGCATGGCCTTCCTGGGTTGTGGAGGAGGTGACTTGATGTGCATTGAAGCTCTTGAAAGACAGTGAGTTAAAGTGTTATCTTAATCTTATATTCATTTAGTTTCCTTACAAAGTCTTTCTAATGCCAGCAAGGTGACTTGGTGGGTGGAGGTGTTGGCCACCAATTGTAACAACCTGTGTTTAATCTCTGAGATGGAAAAGGTGAGAGAATCTATTCCCAAAAGTTGTTCTCTGCCTTCCACGGGAATGTTATGGCACACATACGCAAGTGTGCACACGCATACGTAATTGGTAATGTGAGAGGTTTTACATGTCTTCCTGGAACTAAGACATACTAATTCTATCATTTAACCACAAGAGAATATCTCCTGCCCTTCAATTTCTGTTTGAGTAAATACTTTAAAATATAATAGTTGGGATATGTATTTACACATTCATTACTAAACATTCAGTGTTTGCTGTAGTGTGAATATTTAAATCGTTATGTGGTATGTGATTTAAGATCACTTTAATAAATGAAAAATTGGTAACAGGTATAAAGTTACTCTAGCCTGAAAGGAGGAGTTGTGTTTGTATTTGTTTTCTTCCCAGAGAGATTTTAATCCCATGTATAAGGGAAAAGGACTTGCAGTAAGTAGGATCATGTGAGAACCATCTCAGAGTTCTTCCCAGGCATACACCCAGGGCTGCCTTTGACATCATTGGCACTGGAGAATTTGGATGCCAAGACTGTAACAATGGTGATTTCCTCACTTAACCTGTGTGTCACTGAGATTGATTTAGGTGACACCATTCTTAAGTCCACACATTAAAACCTTCTCCGTACTCATCTCCTTCCTTTCGGCCAGCTCATCATGCTAAGTAAACTAATCATCTAAAGTGGTTGGAAAGCCATGGGACGATCTCACAGACTAGCAGATCTCAAATCCTCATTTCCCTCCTTTGGTGCTCAGCTCACTGGCTGAAATATTTGTCATCTTACTGCCTTGATTCCCCATGGAAAACTGAGTGTGAACATTATGCCTATCTCCAATAGTGTAGAGAGGAAAAAGTGAGATTTCTGGGAGGTCATTTAACAGTACATAGGGAGATAAATAAGCAAGAAAAGAAACCTGTTGTTGGCTTCTAGTATCTTTAGGCTAAAGTAAGTTCTTTTAGTTCAATGGTGTGTCTTCATGTCGTAGGATTCTACAGGAGACGTTATTTCAGAGTGAGAAGTTGATTTCTGAAGAAATAGATGATGAACATCACAAAGACCTGAGGAGAGTAGATACAGAGCCCCAGCCCCCATTTTCAGGTTTGCTCAATGCTCTAAAGTTGGGTTCTCAGTGAAGATAGTACCCAGCAGCTTGTCATTGTCTCTTGTTCCTGGAGATGAGAATTGACTAGTTTCTTGTACCCACTGGGAACAGAACTAAGGAGAAAAATTTAGAACTCATTGTAGAAAAAATAGCAATTCTCCTTCCTACAGAACCAAATGACCACTGGTGGTGTAAGGACTCAGCAGCCATTTGGCCAAACCTATGTCACCAACAATAGCTCAGGGATGATACACATGTTTATCTCAATGCAAATTCTCTGACATAAGCACCCAGACATCTGTCAATAGACAAAAATATTAAAACACTCTCTTCTGTGAGACAATCCAATCTCCTGTGTCAAAAGACTCATCAGCCATTCCTGTGCCTTTACCTGTGTTTATGACCTCAAGAAAACAGCCACATTTAGAATCTTCCCATAGAAAACTAAGCCACAGCAGTATTTTCCATTAATTATGTATATCATATCAATAGAGAAAGTGGTATTTTTCTAGGAAATAACACCTTTTGGTATATACATACATTTTCAAAATTTGACATTGAGTACTTTATCAATGTCCAGAAGTGATATAGCATTAGTGTTTTATTTCATCCCAGTCAGAATGGTTATCACAAATAGGGTAATTTTTAAAACAACTTTAATTAACTTCCTATTTAGGTCAGCTGTTACCAACGTGGCACCCTGTGTCTGATATTTCTGCCCACGTGTCTTTTTTTTTCTGTGCAAGAAATAGCATTTTAGGGACTTTTTTTTTTTTATAATCCTTTTATGTCAAGTGACAGCTATTAAAATCACTGCACATGTCCATATGTAAGTATGAGATTTAGGACTGAAAATATTACTTAGGGCTAAGAGCACTCATTCCCCTTGCTGGGCAATTCCCAGCACTCAAATAACCTGTAACTCCAGTTCCTGGGGAATCTGATGTCCTCTTCTGGCCACCATAGGCATTGTATTCCTGTGGTGCACAGACATACACATATGCAGAAAATAAATGTAAACAATTTTTTTAAGTGTGAGGCTTATGTGAACTAGTTATATGTCATTCCCTTTTCATAGTTGGCATGCTCCACCTAGCTTCGATAGTTTACTTCTGGCTGTATACACACACCCCTTCGCCTGTCTATGTTAGTTTTTCTCAGTTTCTGAAATATCCCCTTTGGATTTTTTTCTCTTTAGCCATTTTGTAATAATCAAAAGAAAAGTTCAGCTCAGCCAACTTAAAATCATGATGAGGTGATTTATTTGTTTTTCCTTTTTCTAGTTCCAGATCAATTGAAGCTGAAGTTAGTTCTATGACAATGTGTCAGTTTTTCCTTTATTCGTTCCCAATAAAGTAAGCAAATTGCACGCATAGCATTTGGTATTCACAGAAATGTGAATTTAAAGTTGGAAGCAAAGGGTCTTGTGTTGCTCATTTGTCACAGTTATGGGTCAGTCGTGAAGGAGTGGCTCAGATATTCAAGATATGGTTGTTTTCTCTAATTATGACTGTTAAGTCAGTTTATGTCTACTAATAGTTTAGTTTGGTCTTTATTTTCGGGTCCTATGTCTTAGATTGATGTTCTGTGAAAAGATTTTCCAGGTAATAATGTTCTATACTCCCTGGCTGGTCAAAACAAGCTTCATTTGTATAATAATGCAAAGAAGAACAGGTGTGGGTTCTTCATGCTTTCCAGTCCTCTTCCTTGATGATCTTAGAAGTCGTCTACCTCTGATCATGCAGACTGAGTTCCTGAGTGACTATGTGGCACAGAACTCTCCTTTCTCACCAGCACCTTACATCTATCTGCATGAGTAACATGGAAACATTTGTGTCATATTAAATCCCTGGTATTTCAATTTTATTTTGGCACTAACCCCTGAGTAGTGGAGAATCCTATTATCTTCTCTAGATAATTTGATGGAGCTGGCACTGAACTAATTACACTACAGTATATAGTGCTCTTCGGTGGCAGAACTTTTGTCAGTCACCTCTCCCTGTAGCTCAGCACAGTTTTGGTAGCAACATAAAACCTATCTTTCTAATGTCAATTAGGCTGTTTTCTTAGCCCTGGTCCTAACCCTCAGGGTGTGTCTTCAATTGGTCTTATTCTCTCTCTACTCTGTTTAACACATGTTATCTACCTCCAGCAATAAAATACTACAGGCATTTATTTCATGGCCCCAAATGAGGACTCACTCATCATTCTTTGGTCCTTGATTTTGTGTCAGACTAGCACTTGACTCCAACGTTGCTCATAGGTTTAGTTTCTTTGTACCAGTCCTACCCCAGTTTCAACATTCTTTGAGAATTTCAAGGCATTTGCTGAGTTCTCCCATGCAGCATGGGCTCATGGGAATACAGGAGTGGAAGGGTTAAGTCCAGAGAGGTCTTCCTTAGTCAAATTTTACTGATAGGAAATAGTGCTGTATCTAATACAGTCTCAGTGGGAATGAGGACAGGTGTTAAAGCCCCAATTCTTGTTTATCTCTTTTTTTCTCTTTTATGTTTAGTTTAGTGCTCTTTCTACAGAAATACCTGACATAGGCTCACAGCTTGTGAGGGTCGAGGGAAAGGCGCCACACACAGTCAGTTGACTTCTGTGTTGTGTCATGTAGTGGTGGATAGCAATGACATCCATAGAAGGAAGAGTGGAGGGAGGGGCAACAGAGGTGGGGTGGGGGGGCAGCTGGAGTGAGAGAGGTGGCAAAGGCAACAAGGACTGGCTAGCATTGTCTTACCACTATCACCTTCTTAGAATGACAGGGTCTCTTGGGAACCATGAAGATTTCTAATTCATGTTCTCATGGACCTAAGGAGTCCTACTAGGCCAACCTATAGGATTACTCAGAACTTTCTGATTCCACCACACTACAGCCCAAGCCTCCAACCACAAGGCACCTGTGGTGATTTAAATAGGAATGGTCATAGGTTCATATATTTGAATGCTTAGGGAACAGTATTGGGAAGTGTGGCCTTGTTGGAGGAAGTGTGTCACTGGACTCTGAGGTTTCAAAATAGTCAAGCCAGTCTCTGCATCTCTATCTGTGTGCTGCCTGGTGTCCAGGTGTAGTACTCTCAGCTACCCTCCAGCACTATGTCTACCTGCATGCCACCATACTTCCCACCATGATGACAATAGACTAAACTTCAGAACTGTAAGCCAGCCCCAATTAAATGATTTATTTCATTAATATTTTGGTCTGTTATTCTTAATTTTTCTTAAATTAGAAACAATCTTATTTTATATATCAATCCTTTTCCTCTCTCTCCTGTTCTCTCATGCCCCACACAGACCCCCGACCCCATCCCTCTTCTGCTCCATAAAAGAGTGAGGCCTTCTACAGGGATCATCATTATGTATGTATGTATGTATGTATGTATGTATGTATGTATGTATGTATTTATTTATTGTTTTTTCGAGGCAGAGTTCCTCTGTATTGCTTTGGAGCTGGCAGACCAGACTGGCCTAGAACTCAAAGAGATCTGCCTGCTTCTGCCTCCCGAGTGCTGAGATTAAAGGCATGTGCCACCAATGCCCAGCCAATCATTTTATTTTTATATATAAGAGTTTCCATGGTCAGAGTGTCTCTTCACAGCAATCAAACACTGACCAAAATAGCACCCTAATGGGAACTTAGCATACACATGAACAGTAAGTAGTATAGCGCTTGAAAAAGAGCATAGGAGTGGTATATCAACTACCTCAAGCACCTGGCACTCTTTACATTCTGGTTCTATCATATAACAAGAAAAGAAAGCAAAATGCTTCCTCCAGGTCTTGGTTGATTTGCCTGTACAACAATAATTGTTGGTTTGGAACTACGAAGCACATACTATTATTTAAAACATTTCAATGGAAATATTTCATTATTCATTTTTAAATGAAAACCAGACAGTGCTCTGTGTATTTTCTCAAAATCATGTAAATCTTTTGTAAGTTAATGCAAGTAGATTTAGCAACAGGTGTTAATAATTATGGGCATGGCAAACGTAAAATCCTTCACTTATCAGAATGGAACATTTTAACAATATGCAAGTCATTTTCTTCCTCAGCAAGCTTCTCAAAATAAACCATTTCCATTTCACCACTAGAATTGTTTACAAGTGCTTTCAACTTCATTAAGAAATGTACTGCATATATCTAACTAAACATTAAAATATCTTGGACAAACAACAAAGCTGGGACACTCTATGACCCATCCTTCCAAATGAAGCCTTTACTTGGAGGAAATGACACAGCAGTCATTTTTTTTTAAGTGAACCAGAGCCACACCTGAGTGTATTTCCAACCATAAAATACAAACTTCCTGTCCTATGAGTTCTGGGGTGCTGATAGCACAGAGGAGCTTGACACTGCCACACTGGTTTGTTGTCCATGTCTAATTTTGTCAGTGTTTATCTTCAGTCTTAGGACCAGATTCATCCTGTGAGGATTTTCAAGACTATATTTATTGTTTGCTACACAGATTTAGAAGCACAAAGTGGGATCCAGCTTATATGTGGGGAAAGTGTCCCTTTGTAATTCTGATGGCAACTCTGAGTTGATAATTACTGGCATAGGTCTTTGGGAAATATATTTGTTTAATGTTTGCTTGCTACTAAAAGGAAACATCTGCATTTCCTGGTCCTTATTGTCAGACTTACCAAGAAAGCCCTCACTTTTAGATTCAATAAATGTTCATAAATGGCTCCTATCAAGAAATCTTTTTTAAAATTCACTTTTGTGACATTTTAGTCAACTTAAATTAAACTATAAATATATTGTATGTGGAAAAATACACAGCTGATTAAAGTTGGTCTGATCTTTTCCAGTAGCAAGGAGGCGAGTCCACAGGTAGACACAGTTAGTGTTTTATGATTTTAAAGCCATAGGCTCCAAATGAATCACCTATTAAATCACACTATATTGGCATGTATGCTAGTTTACAGAACAGGAAAAAATACCTCTTGTTTTTATAGAAACAGTTATGGAGGGGAGTTTTTAGACTTTTCTTCCTATTTGACCAATGTCTTGTAATACCTCAAGTTTGAGACATGGTGATTGAGGTGTAATTCTACTGGAATGGTGCTAGCTCTAATATTTTAATCATCCCACATTTTATTTCATGCCTCCAAAGTAGCCTTCTAGGTTTATTACTGATAGAATTCTCCTTTTGAGACTATGCTGTGCTGAGCCATGAAGTACATAGCTCTGCTTGGTAGCAGTAATTATACTCTGTTCAAGCAATGTGCTAACCCATGCTTCTGTATAATTAGCCTCTTTGGAATATGACATATTTAAACACTCAGATCTGAGAAACTTGAGTTTCTTGGCTATTAAATGACAATCCAGAACATTGAGACCTGATTAAGCAATGTTTCAGTGAGGGTCAGCCCCTAAGGTCCACTGGATGGACACATTTACTGTTGCTCTTCAGTCATAGAAAAAGAAAAAAATCCCAGAATTTCATATAGATCACATTGCTGTCTTTTCTTTATTTTCCCAAAATAACTCTTTAAACTTCAAGAGTGTCTAAGCTTTGGATTCTAAATGTAAAGAAAAATTAATATTGATTTCTTGCTTTTATGAACAGCCATAATATACAAGTGATGAATTTTTAGGTTTATTTGGGGTTTGTAAGGTGCCAATCTATTATCTGATTTGCTAAATATTCCTATTTCTTTCTTTTTTTAAATCTCCATATTTATAAGTAGTGAATGCTTTTGTGCAGGCAAGCTTAGGAAATAGCTCAGGAACTTAGACTACACTTAGTTTGGGTTCTGCACACATCCTTCTTCTAACCATTTGGCATCCTGGGAGTTTTATCTACTTGTACTATGTGCACACACAGAGCCTTCTCCAAACAATGCACCAAGCTGCCTACCAGCAGCCTAGGACCTCCGCCTGTATTGTGCTACTTGTATGTCTGCCTCAAACAATGGAAATATTTTCTTTACAACCCCTTGATCATGCGGTTTCTATTCACACTCATCCTGGGACATATTCAGTGATCTAGGGTAGAGGCTGTACTCTCTTTTGGGTGAATATGCAATAAAACAGAGTTCTCCAAATGAACTCTTAGAGAGACTACCCTGCTGACCATCTTAAGTCTATGTCTAACTGAGTATGCAGACTACTAAAATCAGATGCAGCAAGCCTGAAATCGAAATAAAGAAGCTCCGTGAAAACAACAACCCTTAGCAGTAAAACTCCTCTCTTGTACCCCATAAAAGGAAACCCCAAACATTTATCAAGGGACTTCAGTACCCTCACTCATGTGGCTTGTTGTGATTTTGACAGTATGTTCCTTTCATCCTGTACTATCTTGTTGCTTTGAATACAGTTTTCGTGCCACCTTTCATGTCTGTGCACTCATTTCAGTTCTGAATAAGACACCAAAAGTGTGACAGCATCAGGCGCAGCACCCAAACACTGGTAACAATCTCACTTTGTGTTCTTTTTATATGTATATAAAAATACCTTTAGTGGACATGTGTTGCGTGTTGGGAGGAAAGCATAACAAGCAGATGTGCTGATAAAGGCTTTGGCCCGCCACAGCAGGACCTCCTCATTTACTTCATAATCGAGCTACTTTATCCAGCCCTCTCCTTTTGATGCCTTCTCCTGCACTTTTAGGATTAGAATCTAGAAACTCAATTTCTGATATTGATCCTGAAATAAGTACTCGGAATTTAAAGAACTCATATAACGTCATACAATTTGTACCAAACTTTCACCAGGAAACAAACAAACAAACAAACAAAGTTGATTCTAATGGCTATTTTGTATCCCTTTGCTTCTGACTATGATTTGTCTGGAAAAATTTTTACTGCGTTGGATATGGAAAAAGATACTAAAAATGGAGTAATTTATAAGAGCAGCAACACATGAAAACAGAGACTCATCCACACCAATCTCTGATCCCAATACCAGTGTAAATCTCAAGGTTTAAATAGTGGTTTGGCGTGTGACACTCACAGGCATAGGTTTGTGATGACTGATCATCATTGTCAACTTGACTAAATCCAGAGAGGTCCAGGAGATCAATGAGACACATCTCTGGGTGCATCTGTGATTACACTGTTAGAGAGGTGTAACCAAGAAAGAAGATGCTTCCAGAATATGACTGGCACTGGCTTTGAGCTGGAGGTTACAGTGAAATAAAAGAAGATAGGGAGAATGCCCTTTGTTTCTGCTTCCTGGTCATGCTTAAGTAATGAGCTCTCTCTGGCACATGCTTCTGTAGCTGAGATGTTATTCCCACTTTGCAAATGTGCAGAGTCCACTGATCATGGAATAAACACCCTGAATTAAACTAAACTATTCTCTCTCTTTCTCTCTCTCTCTCTCTCTCTCTCTCTCTCTCTCTCTCTCTCTCTCTGCCTGTCTGTCTCTCTGTCTCTGTCTCTCTGTCTATCTCTGTCTCTCTCTATATATATGTATATATATACATACATATATAACTGAGATACAAGCACCAACAATCACTTATATATTATTTACATAGTATAAGTAACCTGGGTGATTTGAAGTATGTGGACAGGGTGTATGATGATACTACACCATTTCATGGAGGGAACTTTAGCATCCCTCAAATTTGCCATCTGAAAAGATCCTGTATTAATGTTGCAAGATACCGAAAGATCCACTTAAGATAATTAAAATTTGATAATGATAACAATAGATTGTATTGTATATGCTATTCTTCTCTTTATTTTCAGGAGGCCTCACAATTTATTCATTTAATTAAATTATATTGAGCTCTGATGCAAGTGTGGCCAAGGGACAGGGTGGATTTCTTGTGTTGAACCCTTCACATTTTAGTTTATCTTCTTGGGTATGAGTTGATGATGATGCAAAGTTAAATGTTATGTCTATCTGAAAAGCATCTTAATTTAGTACTTAGAAAATTAGGTGGATTATGATTTTAAAAATAGACAAAATGTAGGAAGAACTTTTACATGTGGAAGACCAAAAAAAAAAAAAAAAAAAAACAGAAAAAGGAAAAGAAAGTAAGTTAATATATTAGCATGAACTATTAGCTTAAATTTAACTGGATACTAACTTAATTTATAATCCTCAAAGGGGTTCAGCCTTGTTAACTAGAGCTTGGAAATGTTATAATTGTACTTCTCTTGAGCATGGTAATGGATCATGACCATAAAACCACTAGGAGTATTTGTTAGGATCAAGAAAGAGGAGGAGGAGGAAGAAGAGGAAGAGGGGGAGAAGATGGAGGAGGAGGAGCAGGAGAAGGAGCAGGAGCAGCAGAAGAGGAGGATGAGGAGGAGGAGGAAGAGGAGGATGAGGAGGAGGAAGAGGAGGAAGAGGAAGGGAGAACAGGTTTTAAGACAAAATCTCTATGAATCTGACCAAAATGGTTTTGAGAGGTTCACACATGTAATATTACGCACATTACAGTTTCAGAAGCACCACTCTGAGAATTTTTTGCTTGTTTGGCCTGCATTAGGTTGTTGTGGCTTCCCCCCTCAGGTTTCCTGCGTGTGAACTCTAGGTGGAATCTGAGGCTTGCCAATCAACCAAGCCTTTTCACCCGAATCGAAGCAACACAATTTTCCTGAAGGTCTTTAAACATTTCCATACACATGTCATTGTAGATCTGCTTCAAAATGAGGAGCTCTGTTAGTACCGCAGATGTCAGCCTTGTTCTTCCCGTGTGCTTTCTGGCACATGAATAAGTGTGGGGAAGTCAGTGAGACCTGAAAGGAAAGGGGTGATGCTTTGCTTACAGGGCCCCACTAACTACAGCCTCAGCTACTCTGCTATGCCAACAGCTGCAGTGCAGTAAAATGGATGTTGGGGGATTTTCTCATTGCTAACCTGCCAGTAGATGACTGGTTGTCTCCAAGGATATTATGCAGCTAATGCTTGCAGTAATCAGAGCCTTTTAAAGGCTTAGGTTGATGCGCAAAGAAGAAACACAAGGCTAGCAAGGTGCCCACAACCCACCCAAATGTGCCATTTAATATTTGAGATGTGTTCTTATACATTTTCTAGATAGAAAACACAGCCTCCCCAAAGGGACATTGCAGGCTGTCCCTGTGCTTGATTCTATGCCTGATGAACATAAAGAAAAAATATAAGCAATCATTATACTGAGTATGAATTTATTTTCTCCGACATTGTAAGAGACAACAGGTCAGAAGGACAAGATGTAAGGATCAGATCTCAGGGCCTTAAGAGGCTAGAACAAGCCTCCAGTCTGCCAGAGGCCAGATTTCCTGTCTAACTTTGGGCCTTTCCCAGTCTGATTCTACAATAAAACAATGGGCTGATGAATGAGACTTCACCAGGGACAAAAGTGAGGATGGAGACAGAATTACCACAAAGCAAATGGCATTTAGTTTTTTAGCATCTTATGTACAGATGTTCCTTCCAAGTTCTTCTGGGTGGAACTCAAAGATAAATTCATTTAGTCATGTTTCTGCTGCAGTGTTTGTGCTTTAGCTGAAATCAGTCATGATCACTCTTGCTCCATTTTCCCCTTTGTCTAGTGAATAGCACTGGAAATTGGTGTCACAGTCATCTAGGTAGGGGGAGCAGGGATGGAGAGTCTGGTTAGGGTTTAATGGCATATTGCCAGGGTTCATGGTCAAGTCTAGGGATCAGGTTATGAGTGGCTGTTTCCGCGTACCAGTGTTCACTGCACTGGTTGGTCTTCGCCTGGGCATGATTACATGGATAAGTGTTATGGCTCTCTATACTGGAGTTTTGTGGGTTGTGGAAGCAAAGCAATGCTTGAAATGTATGGAGTGACAGGCTAGCATGGTGGTAATCCTAATAATCATCATACATATCAGTTTATAGGCAGAGCATGTGGTTTCATGTTCTCTTCTGTGAGGGACACTTAATAAATTCCATACACTCAATGCATCAGACATCGTAATTGTTTTGATAAGAGTCATAACAAACAGAATTTGTCATGTTGCCTGGAAGTGTGTGTGTGTGTGTGTGTGTGTGTATACACTTGATATGGTTAGATACCACAACTGAATGTAATGCAACAGAATTTCATCAATCCATGCTGACTTTCTTTATGGGGAAAATGACTTTCATAAGATTTTCAATCATGTGAAATGGAGACAGAATATTATGAAGTCAAAGTCTGTAGAAATTATTATTATAGAAGAATATTTACTGTAGCATTTCTAGTTCTTTTGACATTTATAGTATTAGTGGGATTTTAAAAATATACAGCTTGTTGTGATTTTTCTCCCATTGTAAATGAATAATTACTTCAGCACTTTACATTTTTTTTCTAAAAGTGACCATGAAATTTTATAAGCTTCAGAATTGTTTATATCCTCTCTGGCAGAGATAAATGGTTTATATTAAACTGTCTCACATGTCACTAAATAATGTGACTCTGAAAACACTCTAGAACTGTGTAGCAAGCCTGAAATTATGCCTGGTCTCCATTTCTCCATTTTCATTTCTCATTCTCTGTGTCTCATGTCCTTTCCCTATACACACACACAAACACACACACACACATACACACACCACATGCACACCACACATACAACACATATACAATACACATGTATACATACAGCAAATACATGATACACACATAATACACACCTAACACACACACACACACACACACACACACACACTGTATACACTTTCCATACTTAGAGAATAAAGCAGACCTTCTCCACACTCAATATAGCAATTTACATAAGAGCTCAGTCACCCTCAGCCAGAGAAGTGTACAGTGGACAAAAGCCCAGCTAACACTTGCCCTCTGTTTATTTGAAATCATCTTGCAAAGTTAATTCTTCTGAGGTGTGTATCTTTGAACAGAGTTTATTTTGTGTTGAGAATTATCCTTAAGCTCTGCTTACAGCCCTGAGCATTTGTCCTTGATTATGCTACAGATGCTAATTAGGAAAAACAACCCAAAGCCACACAGAAAAAAAATGTCTAGTTCCCTTTGGGAAAACTCACAATAAACAGACAGCTTAGTCAGACAAATAGATCACATGATGAACTCTAAAAAACAAATGCATATATATATATATATATGTATATATGTATACATATATATATGTGTATATATATATATATATAAAACAAATTAAATAAAAATGAAGTCATTCGGTTGAACACTTTTTCATTAAAAGAAACAAAAAGTACTCATTTAATCCAACATGCACATAAAAGTCCCAGGAGCTAGGTAAGTCACCTCCAAACTCTTCCTCAGTGTCCCTGCCCTCAGCCCAAAACTTTCTGGTCCCTGCATCACACTCTTCTCACACCAGTGAGAAAAGCAGAAGCATTGCAACGCTGATATGCTTTGCTTCAGCATCTCAGAGTTGAGTTTCAGCCTGAGCTTTCTGGGTATGTGGGAAATGGGTCCAAGGAAAACAATGACCCATAGCAATGCTGCAATATGCTGTGCAGACTAAACGATATCTATTGAATGCAAATTATAAACATACTCATGTTCTAGATCTTAAATACAAAAGAATGATATATATATATATATACATCCATATATATGTATGATATATATAATAGCTGATTTCATAGTATGCACAATTTGAAAACAAGCCTTTATTTAAAAATTAATGATAATTATTTTTTTAAATATAGAGATGTAGTCATAAAGATTTAATGGTGATATTAATGGCAATGAACATCATCAGTACAACCACAAGTATATGTAACAACTATGTATGCTCTGTTTGCAAAGAAGGAGTCAGAGGCTGTGTTTTTTTCCCAGGTTCACTTTGGAGACTAAATCTCAATGGCCTGTGAAGATCCATGAGCCAAAAAGGAAGCAGGAGTCACAGGTCAGGAGTAACAATAGCCACATATAAGTGCAGCAGTCTTTGACAGGCTGTGCTGAGTCCCGTGCTTGCATTTCTTCACATGGTCATCATGGGAATCGCGTGCCAGAATACAATTTTTATCCCCATCTGTCATACACCAAGGTTTGGAGAAGACAAACAACTCAGAGAGGTCACAGGTGCATTAGGTGGCAGAAACAGATTTGAATACCGGGAACACTGCCACATAGTTCAGCACTGAATTATCATGAGGAGATGACATCAGTGTGGCTCATATTCTCAAGTTTTCCATCATATCCCAATCCTTGGAAGGAGGGAAGGTCTAAGCACTATGGCATCTATGTCCCTTCCTTTCTCAACACATTGAATGTCTGTATGCACAATAATGTCCTGGCCTCTAGGGATGATGCACAATAATATCCTAGCCTCTAGGGATGATGCACAATAATGTCCTAGTCTCTAGGGACAAAGTGGTCAACACTAACATAGTTCTCAAGCTCACAATTTAGTGAGCAATGTTATAGTGAGACTCAAACAATTAGTCATGCAGTATACATCATAAACATGTCATCTTTGAACATCCATTTACACATTGTTCTTTGAGAATGTTCTTGTAAATGTGGTTTAGTGAAATTCATATACAGGCAGAGCTTTCTGGAAGAAATTACAACTCTGTTGGAAAAGTCAAAGAGCCAAGGAAGGACTATAACTATATGCAAAGACTACAGGAGGCCTTTTGTGAAGAGGAAGCACAGAAGGGGACAGAGGGAGGCCACTGGGCTGGTCAAGACCCAAGTGACAGACACATGGGTATTGCACAGGTTGTTGACATGGATGATGTGACGGTTAATGGGCCCTTTTATCCAAAGAGTGTTCATAGAGATGTATGTTTTGACAAGATTGGCTGTCACTTTATTGCAAAGGATCTGGCAGATGCCAGACCAAGTATGGTCTTGTCGGAGGCCTTACCAAACCAGTGATAATGTGGATGTGTCAGCAATGACTAACCATGAAATAATAGGAAGCATAATCTAGAGAGGAGGTCATAGCTACTAAAAAAAAAGGGATGGAGTTAAAATTACTAAGAGGTGATTTTGGGAGCACTTGAAGGATTGAATCAATTGCTGAGGGAGCTTGAACTGTTGGAAAGTTTCTAACTTCTCCAATTAAAAAAAAAATTATGGTTTCAGCCATAGCGCTAACAATAAAAACACAGTTTTCAGGAAGGTGTTTCAAAGCTTGTTTTTGCAGATGTTGAGTTTTGAGGAGACTCAAGTGGGCATATTCACCTTTCTATCCTAAAGTAAGAAAAACCATGAGATGGAGAGATGAATTTGGTTATCCTGTGTAAGTTGTTATTTAATTAAGAGCGATGGATGGAGCTGTGCACAGAAAAGGGACCTGGAGTCATTCCAACATTTAATTGTTTAGTGAAGGATAAGGAGCTCACAAAGGCATAATAAACTTCCAGAGAGAGAAGATTGAATTTCTTGACACAGAAAAAGAAGGGAATGAAATGACCTCCCACTCTCACCTGCAGCTGCAGGGGTAAGTAAAAATGAGTTTTTCAGAACATGCTGTGGGGCTAGCAAGCTCTTCTGGTGGCACCAAGTGACACAGACAATAGAAGAGACTGAATCCAGGGTTTTGGCCATTTTCTCCTCTAGTTCCCTATTATAGGGGTACAGGTATAGGGTGCTTATTTTTACATCACATTTTTTTTTCTCAGAGGTAACTTCTCTTTATTGTGTTTTACCATAGAGGAAATCTTGGACATCCTTTCAGACTTTAAGAACATTTAGAACAACAAAAATGAGTGACAATCCAGTTTAGGAGACTCTGAGATTCAGATAGGGCTACTAGATTGTTAAATACATGGAGCACCTTTTGAATAAAAGATAGATTTTCATATTAACAAGGGGAGTTGGAGTTTAGATTTTCAGTTTTACTTTTGTTTGTTTTCATTTGGGAAGAATTTGTGTCTGTTGGCAGACAGGTGAGTTTGTACACCCAAAGCCCTATCCAGCCAGCAGTTCTCATGGTCGGAATCCTGGAATGGGAGTGAGTATATTTCCATCTTAATTTTCCAGTTCCAAGAAATAGAAGCGATTGAGTCATCATGATAAGAAGCCTCCTAATTGAGACAAATAAGTCTCATTAGTACTGGAAGTTAGACCTCACCACATAGTGGTGAAGCTAGATTATAAAGGCTGCATCTTAATGAGGATTTAAATAAGGCACACTAGTCTTCGGCTGGTAAATAACTAAGCAGCAGAACAGCCACAGGGTTGCTATTTCTTCAGATGTGCTTGGTATGGGAAGGCCCTGCAGTGTCTAATCCTCAGGTCAAACATATAAGTGTCTCAGAGACCCTTAGAGCCCTACCTTTTAATTAGCACTACAGCAAATTCTGTGGTGTGTTGTTGACAAAGCAAACACAGGCAAGTGTGCAGTGTATCTCAGAAAATGTCTCAGTGACATTGACCTCTAAATTATCAAACTGGAGAAAGATAACGAAGCCCTCATGTGTTTCTAAAAGGGTTGTGGTTTGCTCAGTCTTTTTACATTTACTTTAAATCAACTCATTGAAATACAAATGATTGTATTTATTTTAAATGTTTATAATTAAATTAGAACAGCGGTTAGCAGAACAGATGATGCGTGCTGAGGTAGACAAGTGAAGATGAGTAACAGAAATTTAACAATTGAGTTTGTTAGGAAAACATGAGGTCTTTTCAAATTCCCAGGGTGGTTGTAGTCTGTCCCCTCTTCAGAGGGCAGCAAACAGGCCCCAGGAACTCCAGTGGGCAGCACCACAATGTAGACTCATACTGACCCTTAATATTGAAATATATGTTCATTTTTAGAATTCTGTGTTGAAGACTCTTGGGAAGTACACTGAGTCTCACAAAGAGTGATTAAACTAATACCAAATATGGATTAGAGTGAATGTTACTATTTTAGGAAGCAAATGGAAGGCAACACTATATTAGTGGCTTGTGAGGACTTTGGGCTTGTTCTGGTATTGGTCTGCCAGTCTCTCTGCATCAGGGTCACTTGACTTCCCCTTAGCATGAGGCTTCTGCTTCCTCCCCAAAGTCAAATAGCCATGTGGCTAGAGCTTCTGTCCTGGCTTAGTTCTTTTGGTGCATCATCACATGCTTGTTGTCAGTTTTCAGATATCCAATTACTATTTGTCTAAATTAATGCTGCTTTCCAACTCACAAAGTAAGTATCCCCCACCTTATGTAACAAGTAAGTTTTCAGCCAGCCCTCCTGGACCCACAGCTGCACCAGCCATCCCCAATTAACACACAGAGACTCTGTATTTGATTTAATGCTGTTGGCCAGTTACTATTTTCCTATCGGCTTGCTCTGTCTTAATGATTAACCCATTTCTATTAATCTACGTATTTCCATGTGGTCTCATCTTACCAGAGAGCAGGCCCGGACATCTGTTCACTCCCTTCTCTATATGCTGACTCCTTCTTACTCCTTCCTCTTTCCTCCTAGTCTCCTAGTCCCACCTATCTTGCTTTCCTATTGGTCAACAGTGCTTTGTTCATTAACCAATAAGAGAAACATATTTACATATTGACATATCCAAACACTATTTGTCTAAATTTATGCTGCTCTCCAACTCCCAAAGTAAGTCTTCCCCGCCTTACTCTAATGTTTCTGTCTCACTGGGTTACACGGATCAGCTTCTACTTCCAGTTCATTCTTTTATCTGAAAATAACTTTCATAGTTTTCTTTCCATGAATCGATAGTTTACATAGCCCTTCCTATTGAATTTTGGCTGTGTGATTCCTGACCTTTAGATTCAATATGGCAGGAAAAAAAGACTAGCTTCTGAGAATAGACCTTAATATCTAATTTCTCCTGAAATATTAACTTTTACAGTTCAACTATTCTACTCTGAAGAAGCCAGGAATTCTATGAATAGTTTGTTTGCACTACAATAGACCATAATGACTGATGAGGTATAACACTCTATCCATAAATGATTGGCAGATATGTAAATGAACAAAATCTTTCAGGAAATGTAAATTACCAGGGACTAAGCCTGCATTCACCTTTATGCCACATGCTTACTTAAGGCACATGTTACTTAAGGCAGATGAATACTTTCCCATTTTGTAGATTTTTTGCAGAAAGAAATGATGGTATTTAATTTTGGATGTTTCATTCCTCAGTGATAAAGATGTTTCTGTTTAAAATGAGCTTGGTTGTTTTATCTGTTCAACTGGTTTGGAGATGTTCTTTAGTAGATTCAAGAGGAAGACCTTGTCAGATACACGTGCCAAGAACTATTTTCCCAGTCTATAACTAATATTTTCTTTTTCATAGCAAGTAATCTTGCCTACTGGAAAATTCTAACTTCATGTAGGATAACTTATTTTTTTATAGTTAGTTTCTTCTGAAACATTCTGAACAAGGCTTGTGTACTCCAATGTCCTGATATGTTTGTTTCAAGCCAACTAATTCTATCTTATTATCCATTGGTGAGGGGAGGGGTTGAGTTCTTTATTAGAATGGTTAACATGAGCTGGCAGAGAACCTTAAAAGAAGGAAGTTAAGTGATTCCAATGTTGTTATTTTTCAAACTGAATCAGTGATCCAAAATTCTTTCTTTTCTTAAGAAACCTTAATTGAACACAATGCCCCAACTAGACATCTCATGCCACCAAGTAAAACCTCTAATGTCAGGAATGGGTTGCATCTTGTTGAGTTGTTGACCAAAAACATTTCATACCGACTGTTCCACCACCACATACATACACAAAATCAGAGGCTGATGCCAAGGTTACTTTTTACTGTTTGTTATCTGATGGTAAGGCCCTATCACTTAAAGATGCAACTTTCTCATGCCATCAAAGATGGAGAAGCTGAGTTGGTGTTCAGTTAGAAACTTCATCTCTATTGTCTAGTGTTCCTGGTGCTAGAATGTACTTTACATTCTACCATAACAGAAAAGTAATCAATTTCACCCAGCTACAAACCTTGTGAATTATAACAGAGACCTGCTACAAGATACACAGTTACAATAGAGGCACAAATGTTATGGGAGTCATCAACAACTTTAAAGAAATAGATTTAACATTTAAATAGATCCCCATGAGATGGAATTCAAAACTGGCATTTCCAAAATGGTAAAGAATCTGAGATTAGATAGCTCATAGACCTAGGGGAAAATCAATTATAATTTTACTAAAGGAACATAGCAGTAAAATATCTCTTAATACATACTGCTATACCCATAGAACAGAACATTGTTTAACCCTGACAAAGAAGCTTCATCTTGTAGTAGATGATAATTAACAAAAAAATCCACAGCTGGAAAAAGAATTTGGAGCCCTCAGTCCTAAATGGATGTCTTCTTTCTAGTTGTTCAGAGGAATCCTGCTCTTCTAGGTCTGACTGACAGCATCAGGTAGTGTGGGAAGATTCCATACCTAGTATCTCAGAATTTGTTCCACAGTCATTCCTTCTTCTGACCATTTTTATACTAATAGAGATAAGTGTGGGATTTTTTTTCAAGCATTTTCATTCTTTATTAGTAGTGGATAAAAGTAGTGAAAATATTAACTAAGCTCTGTACACAAGACCTATTACTCAAATATAAGAAACTGAACACAGAAAACCATAATTAGCATTGTTTATTAAAAAGTAACTGGTGAAATAAATGTTAGTGTTAAAGTCTATTGATATAATAATAATATTAAGGGAGAATTGTATTCATGTGTTTCCCTTTGGTTTTATTCAAGCATCTTTAGAAATTCAAATTTTATTTATTTATTTTAATTTAAATTTGAAACTATCTTATTTTACATATCAATCCCAGTTCCCTCTCCTTGGCATCCTCCCATGCCCCTCAATGAACCCCTATCCCATCACTATTCGGCTCCCCATGGCAATTCAAAATTTGACTTTAAATTTAATTGGAATGAAAAGGAGTTTGATAAAGGCAAGTTTTCAAAAACAACCTCATCATTGGAAAAGGTATTAATATAACGTCCATGTTCCTCTAAATGTGTGTGTCTTTCTATATGTAATGATAATAATTAAAGAAGAGGACACAAACTTGAAAGTGAGTAGACTGGACACAGAAGAAGTAAAGAGGTAAGAGTGAGGAGGGAGTGATATAAATTGGTACCCATGGATGACATTCTCAAAATAAAAATAAATAAATTCAAAAAGACCATTTGATTATTGGTTGATAATGAGTTGAATTTATAGGTGAAATTAAGAATTTGTATTTATTCCCCAGGTCATTTGTTTTGAAATGTTTTTTTAAACAACATATCACCATAATAAAGGTATTTTAAAAGTCAGCCTTTTATGTTAGTTTGCACCTATGCAGATCCAACTGATCTAGGATATAATTCAGGAGGACATTTTATGTATACCAAACATGTAGATGCATCTTTCCTTGTTGCTATTCCCTAAGTAATATGGTATAAGAGTTATCCACAGAGCCCTTACATGGTGTTACATATTACAAGCAATTTGAGAAAGTTAAGTCATAGGAGGGGATGTATATAGGTTATATACAAATACCACCACTGCAACAAGGGACTTGAATATCCCAAGGGTTTAGTATCTATGGGAAGTAGGTCTGTTTGCTATAATAAGTTGTCCTCAATACTGAGGAAAAATTGAATTTATTAGACATGCTTTACATTTGCTAGTAGATGAATTCCAGTGTGTCAAGTTACAAGTAGACTGGTTTTATTGATTCCAAATGTAGACTTTCAAAAAGCCAAAATCTCTAAACATAACCATTCTAACTACACCACATACCAGAAAATACTAATACACAAGCTACTTATAGCTACTTGTTTTCATTTCAATATCATACATATTGCTTTAATATCTCCAAATATAATATAAATTGAGAGCAAAACCTATTTCCATTCATCTTCTATCTGAGATAGGGATTAGTATAAAGTAAGCTCTCAGCAGAACTTTAATAAATGAATGTTTTAAAATTCTATTAATATGAAGAAAACTGAATATTGTAAGATTATTAAAGAAGGGAATACAAAGATGTCTCATCAGTTAAGAGAACTTATTGCTCTCGCAGAGGACCTGAGTTCAGCTCCTAGCACCCATGTTGGGTATTTCATAATGCCTGTTATTTCGCTTCCAAGGCTATCTGATGTTTATGACCTCCATGGGTACCTACATAATATGCAACATACCCCAGAAACATGGCCACGTACATACTTTGAAAATAAAATAAATCTTTAATAAATGACTATTAAAGGAGAGTGAGTTTCACTTATTGACTTATTTAAGACATGGCCTGCTGAATAAAATAGACACAGTAGCATGTAGGGGCTTGGGAAATAAGGCAGATCCATGCAAAGAACCTCATTAAGTGTGTAATCAAAATTTCATGATGTATCTAGAGAACAGAACAGACTCTCTGAGAAGTAATAAAATTAATTTGGAATGGAATTAAAAGTGAAGATACATCTCACTGCGTAGAGGATGCTGTATCCCATAATATTCTGCAATCGTGCATCTGAGCATCTTGTCTTCAGCCCACAAAGCACGAAAGAATGCATCAGTCCTGTAACTCCTGGTACTCATATGCTTGGGATTATTATTCTCCCACATGCTTTGCTCTCTCAAAGGAAACAAATTGAAGCTTGTGTGTTTGGATCCGGTTTTAATTTTCCAGAAGAATGACAAATGAAATCTCAACCTTCCCAGACACGACCCTCATCTTTTTGTTCAGAAGGAGCCAGCTCTTCTGAGCCTGATTGACAGCACCAGACAGTGTGGGAAGGTACTGTTCCAAGTATGGTAGCTTTTGCTCCACAGTCGTTCTGCCTTCTGACCATCTAAACAATAGACAATGGAAATTCTCCTGGCATTTTTCCTTCATATTACACAAAGATTCAAAATAATGAAGTATTAACTAAGGTTTGCAAATAAAGTCAGTGTGTCCAAATACAGGAAAATACACATTGAAAACCGAAACTAACATAGACCTTTTATTTAAAAAGAAAGGGGGAAGTAAATGTTAATGAAAAATGCTATTGACAGAATGTTGAAGTTATAGTATTTTAATAATTAAAAATCTAACATTTCAAATTGATATTTGCAAATCTAAAATAATTTATTGTATTTACTTTAGTGCAACTAAGAGTTAAAAGTTAATATGTAAATACTAATGAAAATGGAGAAAGGTTTTTCATTTTAATTTTTTTCTTACTTTTATTTTTGTGGTATTGGGGGTCAAACCTTACTTACACATGCCAGGAAAGTGCTCCACCACCAAGCTCCAACACCAACTCATGATAGGCCTTTTGAAGTTACTATAGAACTCAATGTCTCTCTCTTGTATCCCCAGTAAAAGATCAAATCCATGACTGCAGAAAGAGGTGTGCCTGGAAAGAATACTGTATATGGCAGTGTTAAGAAGTAAATTTACAAAAGACATAACAGATCCCAAATTAGAGCTCAGAACCCTGTGGCAGGGCCCACAAACCCAAGCAAAGGTTAAGCTCCAGAGTTTGAGGCAGTGAAAACACAATTCAGCGAGTGGGGCTGCAAAGACAGAAGCTGGAAGGAGCCGAGGACTGGTGGCTCCTCAGTACCTGCTACACCCGGGTAACAAAGGAACAATCTTGGGAGTAGCCTCCCATCAAACTATCCTAGTGGAGGGAGCAGAAGCTTGAAGCATTACATCAGCAATATGCAAATATGCATGTTCCCTCTGACCAATCAGTTAATGACACAAGCGATCATTTGAACCTTGACAAGAGCTGACCTGAACACAGAACCAGGGGATGCGAATGTACTGGGGCATAAATGTGGGGGGGGGGTGTCACGCCACTGGTGGAAGAGCAGCCAGGGCTCAGGAAAGAGACTCTGCAAGCAAGGGCACAGTCTCCTCAAAGCTTCCGGATTGGTAGCAAACACCTTTACTCACTGAGCCACTGCCACTGCGGCAGCTCCAGCCAACTAATGTTCTAATTTTTTTTTTTTTTGAGATGTCAAAAATATTCATTGGAAAAAAAAAAAACCAGATTCTTTAACAGACAGTGCTGTAGAAATTGAATCCCTGTGTGCAGAAGAACATAATTAGATTCATATCTCTTAACCTGCACCCCCCAAAAAAAAATCAATCGGAAGTGGATCAAAGACTTTAATATAAAACCTGAAATGCTACAACCATTAGAGGAAAACAGAGAATGCATTTCAAGCTATAGGCATAGGTAAAAAAAGCTTTTTGGTTAGGACTCCAATAGCACAGAAAATAACTAAGACTTGACAAATGATATTATGCAAAATTAAAAAGCTTCTGCACAATAAAGAGAACATTCAACATTCTGAGAAGCAGTCTATGGAGTGACAGAATGTTGCCAGCCACACCTAGGAGGAAGGACTAACAGGATTTATAAAGAACTGCAGTACAGGGAGTTTGAGAGCATAACACTGATGGAGAAAGAGGCATACTGAATAAGAAAAATGTGAGGTATTCCAATGAGAAAATTCATAACAAAATGCTAAAACTCAAAATAAGTAGGAGTTTAAAATATGCTGAGGGCAACAAAAATGTCTCTGTTTTTCGACTGTTTACACCAAGAGGCCATACGGAAGGGTTAGTCTTGGAACAGATGCTGCAATGTTAAAAGGGAGAAAGGAAGTAAGTCACTATTTACTTAACTCCCACTTTACATATGAAAGGGAGATCTTCAAAGTGTCCAGGGCTAAAACTGCCAAGAAGAAATTAGGTTCAAGGTAGCCATGAGAGAAACATCAAAACCACACTTACCCACATCCACTATGCCTTCACTGAGCAGTAACTGAAAACACACTGCATACTCTTACAGGCTCTGGGGAAAGAGCCATGAATAAGTTAAATGAGTTGCTGAGTTCAGGAAACTTCTGTTACTAGTGAGGTTTGATACACACATGTCCCATGCTTGCCAAGGAATTTCAACATACCATTACTTTACCAAAAAATGAAATTGAGGCTCAGTGAAGGGTGTTAAGCCACATAAGGATAAAAAGCACATGTGTTGTAGGTTCTGTGATTACAACTCAAGTTGACTTTACCTCAGAAGCAATCATTTCTCTCTCTTCTAGTTCTTCTCTAAGAACTAGAAAGTTCATATGAATGTCACCCCAAGACATGAAAAGAATTATAACTATGTACAAATATCTGTTAACATTAAAAATTAGAATCACTTAAACTTTTACACAAAATAGCAAGGATTATTGTAGGCCACACTATAATCTGCTCCACGAATCGGGTGAAGGCCTAGAGATTGAAATAAGAGATAAGACAGTGGGTCATTTGGTCAACAGCAATGTCAGAATGTTCAATGCTGAATGCCGTTTATTGTGGGGATGGGGTGGGCTTATATACTGACTCACAGCACAGTGGAAAATAAGAGGGTTTTCAGGAGTAGCTCCTCTCCAGCAGATATGTGTTAGCAAAGCAGGAAGAGGTGTTTCTTAAATAGGTAATAAGGCAAATGTTAAAGAAATAAGTGATGGGCACAGGTCTAGAGCTTGGGAGGCTGAGGGATGAGAATTTGTGTTTGAGGCCACCTTGAGATACAGAGCAAGTAATAGTTCACCCAGGCTCATGAAGCCAAATGAGAGAGAGAGAGAGAGAGAGAGAGAGAGAGAGAGAGAGAGAGAGAGAGAGAGAGAGAGAGAGAGAGAGAGAGAGAGAGGATAAAAGAAAATATAAAACAAAGACTGTAGATATGGCTTACATGTATAGAGTGCATATGGCTCTTGCAGAGGACCTGAGTTGGTTCCCACAACACATGTGCATATGTGCATGCATTCACACACACACACACACACACACACACACACACAGAGAGAGAGAGAGAGAGAGAACTTTAAAAAAACTGAATGTCTCTTTTTAAAAAAAAAAAAAGAGAAGAAACTGAAAGAAATGGGTCATATGAGAGGAAGATAATGAAGCTAATGATTGAAGCAAGTATTGCCGAGGATACAAACTTCAGAACTTTGATTGCACATCTACATGGGGAGAGGATAGACTCAAAGGACAAATGAAAGCTGTCGCTGCCATATTTGCATGGTGCTTTGTTTATCACCATGCAGACAAAACTCTCCAAAGCTATGCCCTCAGCAATAACTGACAAAGCCTTTTGTACCAAGTAAGTTTTTTCAGTCTTGCAAGGAAAAGAGTCTCTGGAGTTGTTGAACATAGTGAGATGAGTATTCTGCACATGCATTCTTTTCTATAAAACTACTTTGAGTTCAAGGATTTTATGCATGAGCATACTATCAAAATGTGACAGAGATTTATATAACCACTTTAATTCAATGCAGTGGAATAGCCCTTTGTCTTCCTTACCCATCTCCTCATCTCTTGTGAAATAACTCGTGGACATTGTTCAAGTTGGAAGCATATGGCTTCTCTTAGCTCTAACCAGAAATCCTGCCTGAAAACTCTTTTCTTTTTTACATATATAAAAAATAAGATAAATTAAACTACCCCCCCAAAAAAACCAAAGAGATAAATAGACTAGTTTCTTTTTATGTTACTCATGGCGTTCTGAACTGATGGCCATGGAAGACTTGTTCTTTATATTAAAATATAATGACATTTTCAAGGTAAGTTGCTGTCATAGTGACTACCTGGACAGAGATTAAGAGGGCAATAACACTAATTACAAATGTGCTTGCAGGGGAAGAGTGGACATTTTGACTAGAATTATAGTGAGACTTTCGCTTCCAAGGCTTCAGTTTTCCTGTCAGGAAGTCTTTAGGCTTCTAAACAGAATCCAAACTGGGATGGAATTTATTTAAAGTTGGATGTCCACCGCCGTCATTAGGATAGCGCTAAACCTTGGAATAAGAGAGCACAGGTTTGAACTGCTTGAGTCTAAACAGAATCCAAACTGGGATGGAATTTATTTAAAGTTGGATGTCCACCGCCGTCATTAGAGTAGCGCTAAACCTTGGAATAAGAGAGCACAGGTTTGAACTGCTTGAGTTCACCCGGTATCTTAGTGACCACGAGCCAGTTCTTCCCAGTTTCCGTGCCTGTTTTCTACCCTATGAGGTAGATTTGCTAAAACTCTAGAATTATATAAGATAGCTGCGGTGATAGCTGTGAGGTGGTCCATGCAGTAGCCCCCATGCTCAATGCTTAGTAAGGACTAACTGTGGTGCCAGAGAACAGGGAAGGGGGTTTTAAAGATGTCACCTTAGGTTTGGGAAAGAGTGTAAAGGGTCAGGTGACTGCATCAGTCAGTAACCTAGAACTTCAGTGCAGATGCAGGCACCAAACCTGACTTTTTAGTTTTCCTCTCATTTCTTAGTTCATTTCACTTCTGATTGCTACAAATTCACCAGTGCCAGTTAGAAGATTGTCTTAGAATTTTTATTTTAGAAAATATCTTAAGTATCAGGAATTATAAATTAATTATTAACTGAAAAAAAAACCATAAAATAGGTACCAAAGCGGTTTTCATGGTGGCATGGATAGACAAGAAGTCAATAACAAATTTTATTTTCCTGTATTATTGTTTTGGTAAGAGGTAACAAATGATATATGAATAATATATGTAGTCCCGAGTCTAGCTTTTGTTTTTGTTTCATAGTAAATTGTCACATTTGTAAACCTCATTTAAATGAATATTTTGCTTCATATCCTGAAATTTTCTTACTCAAGCAAGTCATTGACTCACTTGTGTGCTTAGCATACCAGAAAATTTGAATGAATGTTTAAAACATTTCTCCACTATAAAAATTATCTTAGTGATGTTCACAAAATTAAAACAATAGTGAATAACATGCAAAAGAAGTACATATATAAAATGCTTTAGTTGAATTTGTGCACATAGCTGCATAATCGAGAAACAATTAAATATAAAGATTTCACTGAAATCTGAACCCAGCTCCTATGGCTTTTCCACTGGACTGAAGACGAGGAATTCCAGTAAATCTCTGGTCCTCAAGCTCAGATTGGGACTGCTGAGGTATCCAGCCTTGAGGAGTAAGTAGTTACTGCTTGTGAGCGGCTCTAAGAAAACTGTGACTAACCTTTAATTGCATTGTATACTTAAAAAAAAAAAAACAAAAAGGAAAATAGCATATAGATGCTCATGAGGAGTCGAAGCTGCAAAGTTATAGTGTCG
This sequence comes from Cricetiscus sungorus, assembly GCA_030556225.1. Taxonomy (NCBI): domain Eukaryota; kingdom Metazoa; phylum Chordata; class Mammalia; order Rodentia; family Cricetidae; genus Cricetiscus; species Cricetiscus sungorus. The sequence goes on along the minus strand of JANBXA010000141.1, from coordinate 39,027,522 downwards.
ATGTGCTTAGGGAATGATTAGTGAGTGGCTCTTCAGCTTTGTAATCACTGACATAACAGTTCTCCAAGAGTATTGTTCCGATGTAGGAATCAGGGATGGGATGGATGATTGACCTCAGTGTGCGATCATCCATCAGTTTCGTGTAGGCCCACTTAGTGCACAAGAGCTAGACTCTCTCCCCTTCTAACTCAGCGTCATCATCTCCACAGCTTCAGATCAGCCTTAAAGGGTAGTAGCATCAAGAAGAACAGCAAAGCCAAGAACCCAAGCATTCCTTCAGTGAGGCAATGGTTGGACACGAGTAAACTCACCATCCAGCAAAGTGTCTTCAAAGTGAGCCCAAAACATTTCAAACAGTGGAGAAGTTGCTCTCCAACAGTCACCTGTAAAGATACAGAATTGGAAGTCAAATGATTACCAGTACTCTGAGTTGACTTTTACATAGATCATACCATAAATGCAGAATTTTTAATGAACATAGACGAAACTTATTTTGAATTGTTTCCTCATAATAGTAAAAACAGATTTCAAGTTGGTTAAATTTAATTTTTATTTTTTATAATTGCCTTACTGAGGAACAATAATCCTTGAATATATTAGTGTTTGATGGATATTAACGGTTGTTAATTAACAGATATTAATGTGTTTCGGTCCACCACCATAATTAATAAACAAACATCCCTACAACTTTTGCTAGCTTTTTTACCCCTCTGCAGGAGATAAATCTGATTACCTCAACCAAAGATAAGTAATATATTTTATACCATTATAAATTAAGTGAATTTTTATAGAGTTTTAAATAAATAGAACCATAAACTATATATTCTTTCATGTTGAGGTTTCTTTCCTTTGCATGATGATTTCAAGTCTCATACCCTGTTATGCTTATAACAAGCTTGTTCTTTTCCTTGTTAAATATCCACCATTGAGTATAAACACTATTAATATTCTCAAAACGGAACAGTTTTATAAATCCAACTGGGAAGACGCAAATAAAAGTTGTAAGATTTGTATATACAATATGGTGAGGACATATGTTTTGGTGACGGTAGGAGGGTAAATTGCTAAGTGTAGATTTTTGGGTTGTGTGGAGTGATGGCTAAACTGGTTGAAAACTTGTATCCAGAATTAACGGAGAGATATGCTTCTGGGTGGGTCAGCTAGGGCACTTCCTGGAAGAATCAATGGAGGGCAAAAGGCTTTCTTGCAGAGTGGTCATAGTTTCTGGTGGTGGCCTACACATAAAGAGGTCTGAGAGAAAAGCTGTTGCTTCCTTAGCCTCACGCTGGTGAATGTATCTACCTTGTGGCTGTGACCCCTATTGCTGCAGACATCCCCTACTGAAATTGAACCCAGCTTCTTTGACTTTTCACCTCAAATTGAAGGCCAGGCGTTTCTGGAATTCTCTGGAACTCCAGTTTGAGACGGAGAGTTCTGAGGAGACCAGTCTCAAGGAGAAAGTAGCTAGTGGACTCTGAGACTGGCTAATACTGTGACAGCTATTGTTGGACTATCCAGACCATATTTTCTAAGCCAGGCTAATACATCTCCATTGAATACATGTTCGCTCTGTTGGTTCTGTTCCCATTGAGATACTGACTAACACACATGGGTTTATGTTTAATACTTCAAAACTTGTACAATGAAAGGGTAGATCACTTTGCATCTGTACCAGATGTGTTGGGGGACTCCAGTTGCACTTCATGCTTACCAAAATTTGGGTGAAAGACAGTTCCCTTTCTCCTGGCAGCCCTAGTCAAAATCCCGTGACCCTTCCTGAGCTGTCCAGAACATACCATTTTCCCAGTAACTGGGGGTTCCAGGCACACATCTGCACCTCACACACTCATCCTGCTATTGATATTTGGTTAGCTGCACTGGGCTCTGTGTTGAAGGAAAAGGAAGAACTAGGCAAGCCCAAGAGAACAGTGAAGTATTCTAGGAGTCTAAAGATCAATATACATATGCTAGTCAATCCCATAATGCATTTCTAACTCTGCTAGACATAACAGTTAAATAAAACTTAGAAATGTATGATTTAGAGGGGGGGAAAATCTGGTTTTGGTTGGGATGGTAGTGAAAAGGAACACAACACTGTATAAACATGTCCAGGACATTCCTGAAGGTACACATGGGAAAGACATTTTAAGTCTCTCTCTCTCTCTCTCTCTCTCTCTCTCTCTCTCTCTCTCTCTCTCTCTCTCTCTCTCTCTCTCTCTCTCTCTCTCTCTCTCTCTCTCCCCCTGTAAGGCAACCTAGGTGTGCTTGCTGGAGGCAGATGCCACATTTTCTTCAATGGTGAAGGAAATAAAAATCACTTTGAGGAAGACAAAAATAGTTTGTTTTAGTTATATAAACCTATGATTAATTAGAAGGGACCAGTTAGAGCTTATTGGTGTTTTTGTTTCATCGCTGTTCATAAATAATTAATTCTCATAACTAATATATAAGCACATTACTAATTAGTACTAATAAAAATATAAGATTACTTGGGGACATTATTTGGAAAATCTTGGGACATTTTCCAACTGTTCTGTTCAGCAATATGGTACCTGGGCTTAGGAGATACCATAGGAAACATCAGACATATCTGTCTTCATCTCATAGCAAATTTACCTCTGAAACTGGCTTTCTTCCTGGTAGTTGGGGACATTCAGGCAGGAGTTGGCTCCATATGACATGATAAACACCTGAGCTGGAAGTGAGGGATCTGTTTTTACTCCAAATATTCTCACCTCTTGGGAAACACCATTTCCTCAACTGTGAAGTAACAGCCAGTGTGAGGAGGAAAATCTTTTGGAAAATGATCCTTCCTCCCAATTGCCCTAAAGCCACTGAAGAATACTCAAACTGATACTTTTATTCTGGTTTTTCTTTGCCGTACCTTCCAAAGAGTCAATAATAGGAGCTCAGCAAAGCTTTACTTTGTGAAAACTTTCTGTGACTTGAAAGTATTTCTTCTTTAAAGGCTAAGGGTTGTACGAATGCTTTAAAATTCTCTTTCAGTTAATCAATAGTCTAAAGCCTTGTGGTGATTTGCAGCACACCACCAGGGAATGGTGACTGAACTCAGATTGCCCGTAACTGTTTTCTTTTCTTTTAATTAATTTCTTTTCGATAAAAGGACTGCATGATCAGATTCTAACAGTTGTTGCACAACGCTGTGAAATCAGAAGACACTGCTGAAGGATTTTGTGTTATGGGCAAGAATGAATATCTTGCTGAATATCTCGCACTGTAGATTAAGCTGCTCTCTGTCCCCTGGAGGAGGATGACATATAAGGAACCTGAAGACTGAAACACTATGAGAATGAAAAGACTAAAGAAAAAAAGTCAAGCCAAAAAGTGGATATAACAAAGTAGTTTTTCTCTCTTTTCCTCCAGCGTGCAACTGATGATCCAGTTGTCATCATGGGTCAACACCCTGCCCGGTGTTACTGAGATTGTAAGAAAAAGCTATACCCAAAATCTCCCTTCTGCCGAGGTGTCCCTAATGCTAAAATTCGAATCTTCGATTTGGGACTGAAGAAGGCAAAAGTTGATAAATTTGCACTTTGAGGCCACATGGTGTCAGATGAATATGAGCAGCTCTCTTCTGAAGTTCTAGAGGCTGCCCGTATTTGTGCCAACAAATACATGGTAAAGGGTTGTGGCAAGGATGGCTTTCTTATTTGAGTGAGGCCCCACCCTCTCCATGTCATTGGAATCAACAAGATGTTGTCCTGTGCTGGAGCTGACAGGCTTCAGACAGGTATGCGTGGTGCCTTTGGGAAACCCCAGGGCATAGTGGCCAGGGTTCACATTAGCCAGGTCATCATGTCCATCTGCACCAAGCTGCAGAATAAGGAACATGTGATTGAGGCTCTTCATAGAGCCAAGTTCAAGTTCCCTGGCTGCCAGAAGATCCACATCTCAAAGAAATGGGGCTTCACCAAGTTCAAAGCAGATGAATTTGAAAACATGGTTGCTGAGAAAATCCCCTGGACAAGTGGTGAGCCTTGCACTCCTTAGAGCTTCCACAGTGCTCTCCTGTACCCTAACAAATCATGTTCAGTAATAAATCTCACATCCAGTCTGATTAAAAAAAAAAAACAGTACTTGGTAACTACTATAGTCCATTTTTACCTTCTATAAATTTGGAAGACAAGAGGGGCACTTTGATTCAAATTAACAGGGTTTCAGAAGTTGGTATAAGTAGTATAGCCAATTCCCAATATACTGAAATATAAATGATATTCCAGAATGGCCATGACGAAGTCAATGCCTCCTGCTTAATTCAGCAGGAAGACCAACCTGAAATTGTGTGTGTGTGTGTGTGTGTGTGTGTGAAAATTCCTTTAGGTCACAACTGGCCTTGATGATAGCTAATGGAATATAAACCACAATTCATAGAGACCTTCCCTGGGACCTGCCTGTGGCTACTCTTAGGCTACCTGAACAGGGGAATTTTGAACTTAATATTGCAGAAGCAAGGGATCATTGAGCATGTAGGCCCTAGCTTTTAGAATGTTCTCTGTAAGTCAGGTAACTCACTCTACTCAGGCTAAGAGGGCAGGAAAAAGATCCCTGCTCAATGAAGCCTGTTACATCAGCACAGCATAGTCCCATGGGCAAGGGTAAGTAGCTTTTTTTGTGGAGACTGAATCTTCAGTCTTTTAAATAAAGGGAATAGAAAAATCCAAGTATTAGATATGCACTCAAATAAATGTTTACGCCCCCTAAATTAGCATGTTGAAACCTAACTTTCCAATAGGATGTATCCTCATGGATGGAACAAGTTTCCTTATTGAAGAGACCCCAAGTCATTCCCTGGCCATTGCTGCTGTGTGGGGACATAATGTGAAGATAAGCATCTATGGACCAGGAAATGAGCCCTCATTTGACACCAAATCTGCTGGCACCATAATCTAGGATTTCTTATTCCCCCAAACAGTGATACTCTCAGTATAAAACTGGAAACTGCTTAGCCGACATAGCAAAACATTACTGACAGTGCAGGGAGAAGCAATCAGAAGTGTGTCAGCCTCCTTGGATGTCACAGAGGAGTGCTAGCTGTAGCTCTGCTCCCCCAGAGCAAGCTGCCTTTTATAGCAAGGGGACAATGACTCCTTTTTTTGTTTTAATTTTACATGTCGATCCCAGTTCCCTCTCCCTCCCTCCTTCACTCCCTCCTTCCCTCCCTCCCTCCCTTTTACCCTCTCTCCCCCCTTACATGCACCCTGACCACCATCCCCTCCCCTCCTCCACCGCCATTCCCACATGTAGGGCTATGCTATCCAGGTGGGGTCATGTAAATCTGTCAAGTCATTTGAAGTAGGGACTAGGACTTCTCTCTTTTCTCTAGGTTAAGGGAGTATCCCTCCATGGGTGATGTGTCCTCAAGGTCCTTTTGTGCACCAGGAATACATCCTGGTTCCACTGTCTGAGGTCCCTTAGACTGTTCAATCCTTCTAGCTGAGACCCATATTCAGGGGGTCTGAGTCAGTCCCATGCTGGATTCCCAGCATTCTGGGGGGGGGCATTAGCTCCTCCTTGTTCAGGTCAGCTGTCTTTGTGTGTTTCTGCAACCTGATCTTGTCCTCTGTCTCTCTGCATCTGGATTCTAGTTCAACTCAGTGTTTAGTTATGGGTGTTTGTTTCTGTTTCTAACAGGTACTAGATAAGGACTCCATGATGGTAGATAATTTAGTTGATGATCTCACTATCAGGGAAGGGCATTTATGGTAGCCTTTCCACAATTGTTCAAATTGTTAGTTGGAGTCAGTCTTGTAGGTCTCTAGACCTTTCTTTAGGTTCAGTTTTTATCTTCAAACCAACAATGGCTCCCATTTTTATGTTCTCTCTCTCTCTCTCTCTCTCTCTCTCTCTCTCTCTCTCTCTCTCTCTCCTGTCTTCTATTCATACCCTGACTCAATCTTCCTAGTCCCACGTGCTTTCCTCTCCTCCCCTTCTCTTTCTCCTAGTTCTCTCACCATTCACTGCCCCCCCATTTCCCATGTGCTCTGGGGGACTTGTCCCTTCCCCCTTTTGTGAGGGACCATATATGAATCTCTTAGAATACACCTTGTATCTTAGTTCCTCTGGTGGTGTGAATTTTAGTCTGGTGATCCTTTGCTCTACATCTAAAATGCATATATGAGCGAGTACATGCCATGTTCTTCTTTTTGTGGCTGGGTTACCTCATTCAGGATGGTTTCTTCAAGTTCCATCCACTTGCCTGTGAATTTCAAGATTCCAATTTTTTTTTTTTTTTTTTTTTTTTTTGCAGAGTAGTATTCCATTGTGTAGATATGCCACATCTTCATTATCCATTCTTCAGTTGAGGGACATTTAGGTTGCTTCCAGGTTCTTGCTATTACAAATAATGCTGCTATGAACATAGTTGAACACATGTCTTTGTTGCATGGATGTGGATCATTTGGGTATATGCCTAAGAGGGGGATTGCTGGGTACTGTGGTGAACTAATTCCCATTTTCCTGAGGAATTGCCATAGTGATCTCCAAATTGGCTGTACAAGTTTGCACTCCCACCAGCAGTGGAGGAGTGATCCCCTTTATCCACATCTTCTCCAGCATAAGCTGTCATTAGTGTTTCTAATTTTAGCCATTCTGGCAGGAGTAAGATGGTATCTCAAAGTTGTTTTGATATGCATTTCCCTGATAGCTAAGGCTATTGAGCACTTTCTTAAGTATCTTTCAGCCTTTTTGATTTCCTCTATTGAGAATTCTCTATTCAGTTCTGTACCCCATTTTTTAATAGGGTTATTTGGTGTTTTGTTGGCTAGTTTCTTAAGTTCTTTGTATATTTTGGAGGTTAGCCCTTTGTCAGATGTAGTTCCCAGTCTTCGGTCCTGTCCACTGTGCCCTTTGCTTCTAAGTTTGAGGAGGTCCTATTTATTAATTGTTGATCTCAGTGTCTGTGCTACTGGATTTGTGTTCAGGCAGCAGTCTCCTATACCAATTTGTTCAAGGGTACCTCCTACTTTCTCTTCTAAGAGGTTCAGTGTGGCTGGATTTATGCTGAGGTCTTTGATCCATTTGGACTTGAGTTTTGTGCATGGTGATAGACATGGGTCTATCTGCAGTCTTCTACACACCATCATCCAATTGTGCCAGCACCATTTGTTGAAGATGCTTTCTTCTCCTCATTGTATTCTTTTAGCTGTTTTGTCGAAAATCAGGTGTTCATAGCTGTGTGGGTTAATATCAGGATTTTCAATTTGATTCCATTGGTCTACCTGTCTATTTTTGTGCCAATTCCATGCTGTTTTCAGAACTATCCTGATCTTAAAGTCAGGAATGGTGATGCTTCCTGAAGTTCTTTTATTGTATAGGGTTGTTTTGGCTATCCTGGGTCTTTCCTTTTTCCATACAAAGTTGATTATTATCCTTTCAAGGTCAGTAAAGAATTGTGCTGGGATTTTAATGGAGATTTCATTGAATCTGTGTACATTGCTTTTGGCAAGTTTGCCATTTTTACTACGTTTATCCTACCTATCCAAGAGCATGGGAGATCTTTCCATTTTCTGGTATCTTCTTTAATGACATAAAGTTCTTATTATATAGGTCTTTCACTTGTTTGGTAAGTGTTACCCCAAGATACTTTATGTTGTTTGTGGTTATTGTAAAGGGTGATATTTCTCTGATTTCTTTCTCAGCCTCTTTGTCATCTGAATAAAGTAGGGTTACTGAATTTTTTGAGTTTATCTTGTATCCTGCTAGATTGCTGAAGGTGTTTATAAGCTATACGAGTTCTCTGGTAGGGTTTATTGGGTAAATTATCATATCATCTGCAAATAGAGACAGTTTGACTTCTTCCTTTCCAATTTGGATCCCCTTGATCTCCTTTTGTTGTCTTACAGCTTTAGTTAGAACTTCAAGTACAATATTGAAGAGATATGGAGAGAGAGGACAGCCTTGCCTTATTCCTGATTTTAGAGGAATCGCCTTAAGCTTCTCTCCATTCAGTTTGATGTTGGTTGTTGATTTACTGTATATTGCTCTTATCATATTTAGGTATGTTCCTGTTATCCATGATCTCTCCAAGACCTTTATCATGAAAGGGAGTTGAATTTTGTCCAAGGATTTTTTAGCATCTAGGGAGATGGTTATGTGTTTTTTCTTTTTCAGTTTGTTTATATGGTGGATCACGTTGATAGATTTCATATGTTAAACCATCCCTGCAAACCAGGGATGAAGCCTGCTTGGTCATGGTGGATGATTTCTCTGATGTATTATTGGATTTGGTTTGCCAGTACTTTTTGAGTATTTTTGCATCCATGTTCATCAGGGATATTGGTCTGTAGTTTTCTTTCTTAATTGTGCCTTTGTGAGGCTTGGGTACCAAGGTGATTGTGGTCTCGTAGAAAGAGTTTGGTGATGAACCTTCTGTTTCTATTGTGTGGAACAATTTAAGGTGCCCCAGACTGCTCAGTGGGAGCGTGGAGACCAAGACTCGGATGACCAGGTCAGGAGTGGCTTTGGCTTTACAGACAGACACAAACACACTTGAGGAGGTTTGCGAACTGCTGCAAAGTTTACTTCAAAATATTAGGTTTTTACACAGAAAGTTCAAAGAACAGATCTTTGGTCACAGTTTAAAGATAAACAGACATTCTATAGATGTCAGCAATTCCCTTTGAAGTATGAGATCTTAAATAACTTTTAAGCAAGTGCATAATTGGGAGCCTCTGTTTATTTTGGCCTGCTTGTGATCAGCGTATCAGAGATTTGATTTGTTGAGTTTAGGGAATAATAATCTTTGTCTCTGGATAGTAAACTTTTAATAGTATTGATGTAGGGGCCCTAAGATCCCAAATTAGAGTATTGTAGTGAATCCCACAGCAGCTTTGTTGTGGGTGGGCTAATTACAGGCAGGGTCACATTGTGGGCTGCTTCTTACAGCCTTAGCTCTAATTGATTTACCAGGCCTTGGGCTGACATCTGAAGTCACAACTGGCACCTTAGGATCTGTATCTGAAGGCACAGAGGGCAATATCCATCCACTGACTGCTGATCTGTATCTATTTCAGTTCCTGAAACCATATCTAAGTGTTCTCTAGGCTTCTCTGAATTAACAGTGGAGCTACAGGCTAAAATATCCATGAATAGAAGGCATTATTGTTATCATAGCACAAAAAACATCTAGCACCCATTCCAAACGACCAGCCAAGCAAGCACCTGCAGGGACCTGGACCACTTTTCCTCAGGAGGCGTAACCATGTGTGGTGCGAACCTCTGGACAGGTAGCCACTGAGATTTCTCGTACCCATTGCTACACTGCCTCCACTGGGGCTGGTATGGCAGTTCTGTTTCTATTGTGTGGAACAATTTGAGGAGTATTGATATTAGATCTTCCTTGAATTTCTGGTAGAATTCTGCACTGAAGCCATCTGGCCCTGGGCTCTTTTTGGTTGGAAGGCTTTTGACGACTGCTTCTATTTCATTGGGATTATAGGTCTATTTAAGTTGTTTATCTGTTATTGATTTAATTTTGTTAAGTGATAGTTATCTAGAAATTTGTCTATTTTCTCTGAATTTTCAAATTTTGTGGAGTACAGGTTTTCAAAGTATGACCGGAAAGTTGTCTGGATTTCCTCTGTGTCCATTGTTATATCCCCCCTTTCATTTCTGATTTTGTTAATTTGCATGTTCTCTCTCTCTGCTTTTTCATTTAGTTTGGATAAAGGTTTGTCTATCTTGTTGATTTTCTTGAAAAACCAACTCTTTGTTGCATTTTGGTTTCTATTATTATTGATTTCAGCCCTCAAATTGATTATTTCCTGGTGTCTACTCCTCCAAGGTGTGTTTGCTTCTTCTTGTTCTAAGGCATTCAGTTGTGCTGTTAATTCTCTAATGTGACTATCCTCTGTTTTCTTCATATGGGCACTTAGTGCAATGAACTTCCCTTGTAACACTGCTTTCAAGGTGTCCCATAAGTTTGGGTATGTTGTGTCCTCATTCTCATTGAATTTTTAGGAAGTCCTTAATTTCTTTCTTTATTTCTTCTTTGACCCAGGTGTGGTGCAATTGCCCATTGTTCAGTTTCCATGACTTTGTAGGGTTTCTGTGATTTGTGTTGTTGAATTCCAATTTTAAAACATAGTGGTCTGATAAGATACAGGGGACCATTCCAATTCTTTTGTATCTGTTGAGGTTTGTTATGTGATCGATTTTAGAGAAGGTTCCATGTGGAGCAGAGAAGAAGGTCTATTTGTGTTTGGATGGAATGTTCTATAGATGTCTGTTAAACCCAGTTGAGACATAACTTCTGTTAGTTCTTTTGTTTCTTTGTTGAGTTTCTGATTGGTGGTCCTGTCTAGTGGTGAGAGTGGTATGTTGAAGTCTCCCACTATAAGTGTGTGAGGTTTTATGTGAGGTTTGAGTTTTAGTAGCATTTCTTTTACAAATGTGGTGCCTTTGTATTTGGGGCATAGTTGTTCAGAATTGAGAGTTTGTGTTGATGGATTTCTCCTGCAATGAATATGAAATGACCATCCTTATCTCTTTTGATTTATTTTGGTTTGAAGTCTAACTTGTTAGATATTAGAATAGCCACACCTGCTTGCTTCTTGGGTCCATTTGATTGAAAGATCTTTTCCCAGCCCTTTACCCTGAGGTAATGTCTATCTTTGAAGCTTAGATGTGTTTCTTGTATGCAGCAGAAGGATGGATTCTGTCTTCGTATCCATTTTGTTAGCCTGTGTCTTTTTATAGGCAAGTTAAGACCATTAATATTGAGGGAGAGTAAGGACCATTGATTGTTAATGCTTGTTTGTTTAGATTTGTTATTGGAAGTGGTATTGTGAATATATTTGTCCTGCTTTACCCTTGGTTTCTGGTGAAGTGGGATTGTCTGTTGCCTACTCTATTGTGAGCATAGTTAAGTTCCTTGGGTTTGACTTTTCCTTCCAAAACTTTCTGTAGGGCTGGATTTGTAGATAAGTATTGTGAAAATCTGGCTTTGTCATGACTCTTAAGGCCATTCAGAGATGCAAAGTGTTGCCTTTCTCCTTATGTTCAAAAGAGGGAAGCATTTTTCTTAGCTTCCATTGGGGGGAGGGGGCAGGGGCCTTTGTCAGACCTAAGGGCCACCCTATAGAGTCTTGGGAGACCAACACTCTCCCAAATAGAGCTTGGGATGTAAAGCTGTGGGGGTAGAATCTACACCCAAATAAATGGAGGCATGGTTCCCACTACAGCCCTTTTGTAGAGGAGGTGAAACATTCCTTTACACAGTGTCAAGATGTGTCATTGTGATTGGTTTCATAAAAATCTAAACAGCCAATCGTTGGCAGGAGGTATGGGCTGGATTGCCAGGCAGAGAGAACACCTGGAAGAGGAAGGGGGGAGTTGCCAGCCAGATGTTAGGGAGCAGGATGGTGATTCAAGAGTAAAGGTAACTGAGGGAAGTAAAGAAACAGATGAAAAGATGTGAGTTAATTTAATTTTTAAGAGCTAGTGGGAAAAGCCCTATGCCATTCTTTGAGTTGGCAGCCGAAAGGAAAATCTACTGAGAAGCCCACAGCTAAGCCTGGAGCACTAGACCCAAAGTGATGGAATTGCTTCTGAGCCTCAAGATCTAGAGGAATTGTGCCATCAGTTTTGTCCTCACCAGGGACCTCTCACTCCTTGCTTCTTTCTCCCATCTCCCTCGTAAGGAATGTTCTCTTCTGCCTGTCCCACCATCTTATTTTGTATTGTATAAAGTTTTGTTATATACAATCCACTTGATACCCTGTTAAAGTAGCTAGGAACTAGGAAGAACAGATGCAAAATAAATGATCATGACCAAGGAACCACAGCATAGTGAATTGCAGAATCCTTTTAGTTTCCAATCTTTTTCTATGGAGGTTCACTTAGTAAATTTGCCAGTTGCCCCATTTAGTGCAGTGTGACTTTCCATTGCCCCACAGCACATTGTAAATTCCAAAACCTCCCCTTCTTCCCAGAGCTCTTGGGAGAGGGTAGTCTCAGCATTGAGGTGAATTCATCTCTGCCCAGAGACAGCATCACCTCAGGCTGTTCAGCTGTCTGTTTGGGGCTTTGCTTCAGCTAGACTTGGCTGATTCTCATGATAACTTCTGTCCTATAGTGTTTGTTAATGTCTGCACCAGTGGGAGCCTGGAGACTTGACTCTCTTAGAGTATCCTATGTTCCAGCTCCTTGCCATTGAACTCGTGACACTTAAAACAGGGAACTACCATTTCCCATGGTTTGGGAGAGATTGTCACTTCCTTTAATCCTTGTGTAAAGAAGGTATTTCTTCATAAAATGAGGCTAAATAAACTGCTCTCACATTATCTAGTTCCATTTATTCGTCTGTTGTAGTAGATGACATAGAATGAAGCATCCCCTCCAACTCTTTTCCCCAGCTATAACACCTCTCTAATGTTTTCCTAAGTGGCTCTACAGAAATACATTTTGTAAATGTAAACAAAAGGTGTGTATGCTTTGACACAAGCTGCTCCAGTGCCTTTTGCGGTGTTCTGGAATACTTCACACACCATACTTATTTCTGGCCAGTCTAGAATATGCTAGAATTGTCTGGTGAAGTGGGAAGGGAGTGCCCCTTGCCACCTTCACTTGGTTCACAGTGAGTTCTTGTTTTGCATTGCTTTGGCAGTCCACATTCCTTTTTTTAGTATTCACTTGGCAAGGCTTTCGTCTTTTGTTTGAGGATAGAGGTTTTTCTTTGTAACACAAATGGAGAATGTTCTTAAGCCCTTACATGAGCTTGGCCTAATTATGTTCATTGGTAGGAGTGGTTGTTTTCTATCCTGTTACTTTAGATTCCTCTCCCAGCTTTGAAGCTTCATTGCTTTAGGCATCCGAGATGTTCAAAGAGCTCTTGTCTTTACATTTGATTTATGGGAAAGAGGTCAGAATATTTGCTCCTATAATTTTGGCCAACTTTATACCTCATTAAAGATAATAATATTTATAATTGAACTCACAATTTTGACATTTGCCCCAATCTTTTACTGTGGTTAAATAGAGAGTCATCACAATTTTCTCCTGTGGATTTTCTGGACACTTTTTTCCTACATGTTTACTTTTGGTTCTAATCAAATGTGTGCATGTGTGTCCATGCATGGATATGTGCTTGTGTGGTCATGTGCCTATGGAGACCCAGAGAGGGTGTCAGATCCCCTGAAGCTGGAGGTCCAGGTAGTTGTGAGCTGCCTGGCATGGGTTTGGGGAATTGAACTGAGATGAGCTATCTCTCTAGTCCCTACCCTCAGTCCTTCATTAGCTCAATCTCTATTATCTTGTTTACTAGCAAATTTTTTACCAACAGATGAGAGCAATTTCCTTCAAATCTACATTTGGCATTCTCTTTACATATATGTTGAAATTTTCTTTATTTCAGGGAGCTCTTAAGTAAATTGTGTTTATAGATGTTTGTCTTATCTCTTTATTTCAATTTGTTCTCTGATGTGGGAGGTCCTTCTGTATGCTGCAAATAGGTGTTGCTTTTATTGGTTGATGAATAAAGTTGTTTTGGCCAATGGACAAGCAGAATTTAGCTGGTGGGAATTCTGAACAAAGAGGCAGCAAAAGGAAGAGAAAGAAGAGTTGCCATGTAGTCATCAGGGAGGCTGGAGGCCCAGGCAGCATCGGCAAGCCAGGCTGCATGAAGATATACAGATTAATAAAGGCGAGTTAATAATTAAGAGAGTGCTAGCCAATAAGAAGCCTAAGCCATTGACTAAACAGTTTTAACTGATATTAAGTCTCAGAATGGTTATTTCATTACGCAGCTATGGGACCTAGTGGGTGAAGAGAAACTGGTCCAGTGGGACCGAGATAAATAGGGAAAATTTCCCTGTACATTCTCATGAGCTCTTTGAATGTTACCTAGGATCTTCTTCATTATCTTGTATTTCTGTGAAGAGGTAATGGGATATCATTGGCTTTTATTAATGTTTCCATTCTCTGACTATGAAGAAAAGAAGGTAAAAGTGAATTTTGGTCACTTTTCTCAGATTGCAAATGTAAAGCTGAGCTACGTGAGTGGGTGATGCTAGATGGCTAAGGGCAGCATAGGTTTCATTTCTGTTGAAGCATGAAGCAGAGGCTTTGCTCAAAACATCAAGTGTCCACATGACTGAAGGGAAATATAAGCCTGCTTTAGATTATATTTCTCCCTATACAGAGAAATGATTCATGTGGAGGCTTTGAACTACAAAAAAATAAATAAATAAAAATAAAAAACCCTTCATTGAATGTTTATCGCCTATAAAGCACAATGTTACTTGCAAATCAATTTCTGGATTTCCAGAATAATGTTTATAAGGGTTCATATTATAAAATGTTAATCCTGTTTGGCCCTGGCAATGAGAAAGAGTGGACCAGACTGTCCCCAAAGGAATGGAAAAACAATCTTTTTGCTTTAGTGTAGACAGCTTACTCTAGATAGGCATAGGCATTCAGTTAAAGAATGAAACCACATTGTCAAAGAAATTCTTGGCATCACTGCCTTAGGCCAAGCCTGTAACTAAGGGGAGAGCAGCCAGCATAACCCTGAGCCAGACCCCTATTTTGAGTACTTTGATTCTCATTTCTTAGTCAGAGGAGCATGGCCCATGGCATTGTGTAACTCTCAGGCATGAGAACATGGGAGAGGTACCAGGTCCAGGTTCTGCGTGACAAAACTGAAAAAGAATCCAAAGGAAGTGAGTGGGGTCCATGAAGAGCGCCAAGAGGCGCTGCAATTTAAAATTCTTCAGCTGCTCCGTGAATTACGTACCCTCCCTTCTATGGATGTTACACATATTTTCCTTTTTCTGCTGTTTCCTCTTTCCACTCTCAGCCAGAGACAGGAGATAACAAAGCGTTTCTCCGAGCACATACTGAAATCAATTCTACCAGTAAGTACTGATCCTAAAATGAACTGTCTTGACCCTCTCATAAAAATAGGCATTTTCAATTGCTTGCTGATAGCTGAGAAGTACACATCATTTTTCACACTCATAGCCTTAGTAATCTGTCAGGTGTCTGGACATTTCATTACCAGCAATATTTTATCTATCCATCTCTGCTCTTCCAAGTGCCTATTTTTAACACTGAGACAATAGATATTAACCAGTCAACAAAAGAGTATTCTGACATATAATGTTTAAGAACAGGTGTTCAGGTACAAGAGGATGTGGTTCACCTAGGCCACATACTAAAATTCTCTCCAAGCCTTGAAAATCATTGTCACACATGTACTTACCTGTAGAAACTGTGGCAGGAAGTAAACTTATCCTATGTTTAATAGTGTTTGCATTACTAGACAGTCAGATAAGTGCTGTAATATCAGTATTAAACACTATGAGAGATGCTATGAAGATAATGAATATGATAACAGGACAGAATGACAGGGTGGTACTTTAGATACAGTTGTTAGACAAATTGCTGTGGAAAGATTTTGCTTGAGCAGACTTGAAGTGAGTAAACCAATCACAGAAACAGTGGAAGAGAGGGTTCTAGGCAGAGGAAAGATCAACTATAAGGATTCTAACCTGGAAATGGTATTAGTACATTGAAGAAGCTGGCTTAGTTGTGCTATGTCCTTCTGTTCTTGTTCCTTCTAGAACATGGCATTGAGAGAGAGAGAGAGAGAGAGAGAGAGAGAGAGAGAGAGAGAGAGAGAGAGAGAGAGTGTGTTATGAGTAGATCCCCCCCCCCGGTTTCTGCACCAGCCCCAAATAATACACAGAGACGCTGTATTAGATATAATTTGGTTGGCCTGCTACTAGCATTTCCTATTGGCTAGCTCTGTTTTAATTATTAACTCATTCCTATTAATCTAAGTGTTTCCACATGGTCTTATCTTACTAGAGAGAGGGGCTTGCATGCTTCTCCCTATCCTCCATCTTGGATCTCCTCCCTACTACTTCCTCTCCCCTTCTTGTCTCCTAGTCCCACCTATCATGCTTTCTTATTGGCCAACAGTGTTTTATTCATTAGCCAATAAGAGAAACATATATACAGAATGACATCTTCCATCATCAGAGAGAGAGAGAGAGAGAGAGAGAGAGAGAGAGAGAGAGAGAGAGAGAGAGAGAGAGAGAGAGAGAGAGGAAGGGAGCACTCGAACTTGATTTCATGAATCAAGAGAAGGTAGAATAAAAAGACTACACATTTAGATGACAAGCTTAGTGTGTGAGCTCTTAGAATTCATTCATTATCTCATTCGTTCATTACCCCAGTAAGATGTAGGTCCTCCATGTGCAAGACAGGCAGTTGGATGTATACATGATGGATCTATTAAATGTCATATTTTTCATGATGTCATGAAGCTGTGGCCCAAGGAAGAGAGAGAATAATTATGTTTGGGCAGAGCAGTGAACCAGGGCCATTTTCCTAGATGTGCCATATCTATAGAGAGCCCAAGCTGTCCTTAGTCTAGAAACCACAGAAAGGCTGGGCTTACTGAATTCCTAAGAAGAAATCATTTTATATATATATGTATGAGACATAAAAGTGACAGCCAATTTGCTACTTCATTGCATGCAATAAGAGCCAGACAAGAGGAAACAGTAAGCTATTAAACACTGAGAACAAGAAAAATAAGAACAGAACTCAGCCCAGATCTTGGAGAACCTTTACATTTCTAGTGCCCAAGCAACACTAATTTCCCTACTTTTCTCTAACATTCTTTTGTTCCTGGAGGGAGTCTGGAGGAAATCATATTTTAAATATAGCAGGGACAGGGGAAAGAAAATAACAGAAATACAACTCAATGTGAAGCCCAAATGAAAAGACAATGGGGAAGCTTTTCCGATTGTTCCCATTCCTTCTTTCTCCAGCTGATATCCAAAACGATGGGAAAACTCAGCCCTTTGAGGGGCGATGGTGGAATGAGAGGAAAGAAGGAAGGAAAGGAAACAGAATGGAGGCAAGGGATGGATAGAGAGAATCAGGAGTCCCTTGGAGATTCACTGTTTTTAGGGCCAGACAGCCTGGAGCAGAGTTTTTGACACTAAAGTAACTGAATCTTGGAGTTTTGAATCCTTTGTGGCTTATTATTTATGACTGAATTCTTTGTAAGTTGTTATTTTTAATGACTTTGTTCCCACACTAAGCCCTTGGTACCACTGTGCTAGCACAGCCCTGTGAAAAATTGACCACTTTGTTCTGTTTATAAAGGATGACGGATTTACAGTGCTGAAAATAAAAGCCACAGTGTCCATAAAGCTGGCATTCTTGGTCCTATGACTTACCTTACTCCACATTTAAACATGTTTTCCCAGCTACAATTATAATCATGTTTTGCTGCCCTGCTCAAAGAGGGAGGCTTCCAAATGTTGACACTCTCCCAAGTCAACTGTCTGAGCTGCTTTCACTTCCTGCTCTTGGGTTCCGTGGTAGGACAGGCAGCGTATGTAAACTCCACCAATGTGCCTTACCTCTCAGGAGCTTGGGATCTCCTGAGTGAACAGACACTTACAACATTTCCAAGAAAAACAAAGAGACCATACTTTAGCACCATAATGTGCAGTTTCAGTGTAATTAAATTGCAGAGGCATAGTCACACTCAGGGAAAAATAGGATGTTGTCTCCTAATTTGCTACCAAAAACACCGGCTCCGGTTATTTTCCAGAGATGAGAGTGGTAACTTCAGTAATTGGAGAGGGAAATAAACAAAGTTAGCATCAAATTATAGTCTGACAAAACTTTAAATTTCGAATTTTAAGGTTTGTATGAGCTCATCTGTCATGGGGCCCAAAATAAATAAGTGTCTAAGTTGGGGACAACAGTGTAGTTAAAATCATCTATGAAAATGAGTCAAATACCCAGAATGCCTTCTGCTAGGGGCCAAGCAAAATTATGAGTAGGTGAATGTTCCACAGACAGTAAGGTTGCTGAACTACCACAGAGACACACACTTCTGTTCTATCTAAGGAATAATAACAATCATGCTGGTGAAGCATGGAGCTCACTGAGTTATTGATTCCATGGTAATGAGTTCTAATACCTGGAGAGTCTTGAATGCTGATTCTTTGAGGCCTGCATAAGATCAAACCAGGGAAATTCTAGCACCTGTTGGGGAGGGGCACACACGATCCCTACTGTTACCTGAGGAGCTGTTGATGGCTGCTTTGGTGAGAGTCAGCTTTCTTCAGGGGTGTGGCCACTGGTAGGCTGCTCAAGCTTTGGGGCCAGGAGGGGGGATTCTCTGATGGGAGATGTTATTCTGTAAATATGTTTCTCTTACTGGTTAATGAATAAAGCCCTGTGGCCAATGAGAAAGCAAGATAGTCGGGGCTAGGAGACAAGGAGGAAAGAGGAAGTAGGGAGGAGGGGTCATCATGTAGAGCGTGGAGAAAGCAAGACACTGGCCTGCCATGCTCGGGTAAGATGACCACATGGAAATACTTAAATAAGTAGAAGTGGGTTAATAATTAAGACAAAGCTAGCCCATAAACAATAATAGTAACTGGCCAACAGGATTGTATCAAATACAGAGTCTCTGATTGTTATTTGGGGCTCCCGAGGCAGCGGGACCTGGCAGCCGGCAGGGAGGGACAGAGAGTGGGAACTGACTGGCAGGGAAAAACCTACATGTAACAATTCTCCACGGGGAGGATACAGGCAAAACTAATTGCATTCAGTAAATTATCTGGTGGGGGGGGTCTGGAAGGATTTGGAGGGCAGGAAGGAGGGATATGGGGATATAACCAAAAGAAAGTGTCTTCATGTATGGCATTTTAAAAGAATAAATGAAAATTTTATCAAAACAAATCTAGAAGTTGAGAAGCAGAGAGGAGAAATACAAAGATTGTTTGTCTGGATCACACAAGGTCAAGGCTGAACAATAAGCTCCAAGATAGGGCAGCTTACATTCTCCCTTGTCTCAACAAGTGGGATGTCTGTCTGTCCAGTCTCTCAGCTCATCACTATCATTGCATTTGCTTTCAGTTTTGTATCTAATCAAACACCAAATTCCAGTGGCGCTGTCGCCACCTATGCCAAATGATGTTCTGCCATGTTTTTCTGTTTAGGTTGCTCCCCTCAACCCTGCCCCTTGAATCCAGAGGCACATACATAGTAGGCAAGTGATCTAACCCCCAGGCATACCCCAACTTGCTTATAACTTTTTAACAGGTCTCTGATAGTTTTATCATCACCTCCATGTAGTCTTTGTAGGACCCAGATAATGAAATGATAACCTTAAATTTTAAGCCTGAACATATGAAAAAAATTATTAGTTTCTCTAGGAACACAACTCAAAGTTGTGTCTTCTGTTTTGTTGAGATAGGGTCTCACTATATAGCCTTGGCTGGACTGGCCTCAAACACAGAGTTTCTGTGCCTCCCAAGTACAGGGATTAAAGGTGTGCACCACCATGCCTGACCCTCAGATTCTCCACTGCAGCTAAAGGTCCTGTCTTCCCAAGCCTCTTACTTCTAAGCTCTCTGCCCTGACTATTGCACCACACTTCCCACTTGTTCTGTTTAACTTGAGCCCCTTTGCTGCAATTTAACCTTGCTGGAGAAGCTTCTGCCTCAGGTTATTTCATCTTGCCAAAATGACTCTCCCTTAAAGATTTGAAATGTCTGTCCACATATATACTAGTCTTTGATCAAAAGTTTCATTTGAGTAAGTAAGGCCATTGCACAACTCCCTTATTTAAATTTTCTTCATTCACTCTCAAGATGCTCTGGCCCCTCCATTCTCTATATTTTGCTATAGTGGCTGTTATACTTTTTCAATGACACACACACACACACACACACACACACACACACACACACACACACACACATATATATATATATATATATATATATATATATATATTAGATACTTCATGGGTGATGAGAATATTTGACAAAAGATAGGTAGCTTCTCAATAAAGATTGCTAAAAAGCATTGTCTAAAAAGATTTTTAAATAATGCCACTTAACACTTGGAAAACCTGGTCATTATGAATGTTTTCAGAAATCAGGGCATCTTAGGAGAGCTTAGTCCAGAGGTACAGATATAGTTCAATAAATACCAACAACCAAAGAGGTGAGAGAGTAGCCTGAGGCTCTCTGAAGAGATAGATGTCCCTACATTATAGTCTCATCACTCCAGAGAGTACTTAGACAGCCAGTCATGGGTATATGACCATAAAGATGTCATATTATAACTTTGTAGCAATTACTTAGCACCTTTGTCTCAGAAACATTGGAGCTACTGATAAGAATTTCATTCATGCTCCATACTTGGTTTGTTATTCTTGAGTTTGGGGACTTTATAACAGCTCAATGAGAAGCTACATGACTTTATACAGGCCTTGAATCTCTGTGGCCATTTTAACATGTCACACTTGGGTCATAGTAAGAATGTACATGGTACAGACAAAGAAATTGAGATTGGTTGAAAGAGATCAGACAGTGAATCACTCCTTCCTTCCTTCCTTCTTTCCTTCCTTCCTTCCTTCCTTCCTTCCTTCCTTCCTTCCTTCCTTCCTTCCTTCTTCTGGAGCTGAGAAAAGATGATAGCTGAGAACTTCAGCCTGGTTTGGAGACTGTCTAAGACCCAAGTTCTTCTGACCCTGTCACAGTACATACTGGTGTCCACCATGCAGTTCTTTGCACAGCTCTCTGACTTCAGGCTTGTTTTCCTGGGAAGATGGGAGGGACTTTAAGATAGAAGTAAGAGGGAAAATGTGTAGGTAATCAATAGCTTTTATAGAGGAATGGACTCAAGACTGTCTCACAGGCTGACATGAGTCAGGTCTCATTTAGAGACACTATTAGGAGTGATTCTCAACCTTCCCAAAGCTGTAGCCCTTTGGTACAGTTCCTCATGTTGTGACCTGCCCAACCATAATTTTGTTGCTACTTCATAACTGTAATTTTGCTAGTTATGAAGGATAATGCAAACATCTGGTATGGATTATATCTGATAAGCAACCCACTAAAGGGGTCTTGACCCACAGGTTGAGAACCTTGTAGTGTAAAGACTCCTGATGCACAGAAGATTCAATCATTATCTTTCCTCATAGCGTGGAAGTATTTCATATGGCTCGCTGGGGAGGTTGGACATAACACCTCACATACAGCATCCTAAAAGAAGCCTATAAAATGTCCTGCCCTGTTATTTCCAGAGAACACAGCAAACTATAGCATACAGGTAGCAAGTAGAAAAAGAACATACTTTAAGAGACAAGACATTCAGTTAGAGCATCTCAGGCTGCATTCTTTTTGTTGTTGTTGTTTTGTTTTTGTTTGTTTGTTTATTTTGGTTTTCGTTTGTTTGAGAGGGTTTTCTCTCTATTTTTTGAAGCCTGTCCTGGAACTAGCTCTGTAGAGCAGGCTGGCCTCTAACTCACAAAGATCCACCTGCCTCTGCCTCCAGAGTTCTGGGATTAATGGCGTGCACCACCAACACCTGGCTCAGACTGCATTCTTAAGGTGCCAAGACTTCCTGAGTTAGAAGCATCTCCATGACCTTGTGTCTTCTGCACTCCTTGAGAAATTTGATGACCTAGAGTGGTAGTTTCATTTCTGTTAACATAAGTCTGTGGTTGGAAGTATGACTCTTAACGCCCATTACATTTCAATGCATTTACAGCCATGGATGTAATTCCTCCACTCTTTCCTCTCAGGAAGAATTTTCTTGGGATATGTCACAGTGTTTGCTGAAGTTGTTGGGTGCTTGTGACATCCCAGTTTTTCAATTACAGTCACTGTTGCTTTGTGCCCCGTTCTCTCTAAGCTTCATCAGCATCTCAGTTGCTACACAATGGAGTTCAGAGGCCAACTTGAGAAAAATAGAACTCAGTTAAGAACATCTGAACAAGGCTGAATAAATATGCATAATCACATTCCCACTACCTGCATCAGAAAGAGCTATAAACTCCCAAACATACTTCAAGGTCAGTGCTTTGCTTTCATCTGTTTCCAGCACTTTGCATAGCTGGCAGCCCTCCCTCCTTTGGGGAGTGGAGGGACACCAAGAGTGCACACGACTGGCAGTCTCAGCCAGAATTTCCATAATCGCATCAACAGATGGGATAATGATCATCACTGAAGTTACTACACAGGCTTCTGGCCCAAGGAAACGTCTCCCTGCTTCTTTTCAAAATAGTTTCTGCTGGCTCTTGAGACACAAGATATTCTTCCTTCCAGGAAATGTTACAAGTTAAGGTGATTGTGAAAGATAGGGGAAGTGTAAGTCCCACATCTGAATGTGGTCCAGTGGAGGGGACTCTGGGACTGGACCTCTTTGAAATTTAAATGGGATGAAATCCTTTCCAGGTAATTGAGAGTTTTAACTGTGAGACCACTGTCCCCTGAATTACTACTGTCTTCTGGCCACCTTGGCCCTAGTGTTTTCTCATAAAACAAAAGCATCCTCCCCCGTCTCAGGCATTATCTCTGAATTATCCATTATTCTATGGAAATTCAATAACACTCTAAGTTTCTAAGTCAATGAAACTCAAATCATTTTTCTAAAATGTGATATATAAAAGAACTTAATGTTGATTCATGCATAACAGTGCCAAACTGCCTAGGAAGACTCAGATAAACATTAAACAAAATAAAGTTGTCCACACAAACATTAAACAACATCTGGATGATATAGGTTTTAAAGCTGTTCAGTGTTTAATTATTCATTGACAGCATGGGTTACCTGAGGATGTTCAGATAGAGACCTAAATTTATTTTCCTAGTTATCCATTCATAACACTGTCTTTTACAAGGTACTGTGCAAGTCTGGGACACAGACAGTTGAATGCTGATGAATGCAGGATAAACACAAATCTGTCCGGTCATAAGAATTTATAGAGAGCTGCAGCACTTACTGCATGTGTCCGTCTGCATGGTGTGATCTGAAGAACAGTGAATCCAGGAGGAAAAGGCGTTCTCAACAAGGAAACAGCAATGAAAATTAAGTTACCGGCTCCCTCGCTATTCACCGTCCTCTGCTCCAAGTAGAGAACCCCTTGCTTGGTTTTTGGTTTCTGTTCTTCATTTACTTACTGTGATCATCCATTCTTCCATGAGTGGACCAGCCCCAGTGCAAACCCTAAAGAGAATATAGTCTTTCCTTTTCTTTGCTTCTCTGTCCTTGGAAGCTTACATTTTCATATAGCTTTAGCAGAAATCAATGAGTTGGCTGGGCAGTGGTGGTGCACGCCTTTAATCCTAGCACTTGGGAGGCAGGAGTAGGTGAATCTCAGTGAGTTCGAGGTCAGCTTGGTCTACAGAGTGAGTTCTAGGACAGCCAGGACTGTTACATAGAGAAACCTTGTCTCAAAAAACAAAAAATAAATAAATAAAGAGAAATCAATGGGTCTGTGAAATATCTGTTTTCAGTAGAACCCTGTTTTCACTTTTTAATCCACTGTTGTCAACTGAATTTGTGTAATTTATTTTAAATTAAAATAATTTCATGTTATAATTTAATTACAATATTTCTATTTCTTCCTTCCCTTTCCTACTTCCAAACCTCCCTGTACATTCCTCACCACTCTTCAAATTCATGCTCTCTCTCTCTTCTTCTTCTTTTTTTTACAAATTGTTATTGCATGCATATATTCACATACATACATGCATATACATATACATTGCTAAGTGTAACCTGTTCAGTCTGTACAATATTACTTGTATGTACATTTTCAGGACTGACCATTTGGCATTGAACAACTGATTGGCGTGTTTTTCCCTGGGGAAGATTAATATCTCGAATTCTCAGCTTTCCTTAATTGTTTGTAGTACTTTGTGTGATTTTGTTTTGTTTTGTTTTGTTTTTTGAGAGGGTGTAGAGATGTGAGAATGTCGTCATAATCTTCACCTGTACATGGATGAGTTCATTTGTCCCATTTTATAATAAAAATTCAGCCACTGTTTGACATTTAGATGCAACCAGGCTTACTATATTTTAATTTGCTAATTCTGGCAAGTCTATGAGAGGGGATAAGGTTTTTTTTTTCCTTTGTGTCTTAAGGCCTTCTTTCTCTCCTTCCCTTCATTCTGGATGCTAAACAAGACCTAAGCATTTCCTTGTATCCAGGATTTTTAAAGGGCATAAAATCAAAGATAAAACTCCACTAGAGGATCTTATTCTTTCTTTGAAGGGAAGAGAGGACTGGAGACTTAGTGGAAGGAGAGATTTCCCTGAGACATAGAATAGAGATCTTTAGATTTTATTTTTGTCTGGGACCTGGCAAGCTTTGAGAGGGGTTGGAAAAATGCCATTTTTAAGAAGGCAGGGTCTAAAGCAAGGTGATTCCTAGCCAATTTGCCTTGAAGAATGGCTAGGAAACAGCATAACAGGCATGAAATGACTGGGTACACTGCAGGAGTGGTACTCAGTTGAGATACTATTAACTGATGGCTACAGGCTTCCTCCATGCTTTTCCATTGTGTTAGTCAAGGATCTCCAGAGAGGCGGAAGCAGTAGGAAATGTGTAAGTACAGAAGCAGAGATTTGTCAATGAGTCAGTTTCTGTGATTATGGGAACTGAGTAACCCACGTGAGGCTATCTGGGTTGAGACCCGGGGATGCCAGTAGCATTGCTTAGTTCTACTTCAAAGTCCATAGGAAGCCAAAGAACATAGGGATAGATGGTGATCTAAGTACTGGAGACCGAGGGCTAGAAAACCTGATCTTCTGATGCTCAAGGGATGTGATGAACATGCCTTCTAGTGGGAAGGAATGCTATAGCTTCTATATTATTTCCCTCTGTCATCCTGGACAATGTGATATTGCCTACACTCGTTAAAGCTCTGTCTACTCAACATGTCCACTCAACTGCACATGACGGTGTCCTCTGAAATCATCCTATGGACATATTCCACAATAATACTTTCCTAGGTTTCAAAATACTTTCTAATTCAAGCTGGTTGACATCAAAACTAATTTAAGGTGACCTCAAATAATATTAGAGCCTTGTACCAAGTGAAGTCACATTGATGTGTGTGATTGAAATACCCTTGTGTGCAGAAATCTCAAGCCTTGTAGCTGAATGAAAGCTAATTTTAAAATTCAATGAATGGGCACATTTATTCTCTTCTACATCTGTAAAATCAAATTCAGACTTTTAAAAAAATATAAATTGACTTTTTAAAATCTAACAAGCATATCTTTTTAAATGTACCATTACTGGTGAGTTGTTTTCCTATAAGAACTAAACATACTAGAAATGGTCATTTTATTGTCCTGGTGAACTTTGAGAAGGTAGCCCAACTGGGTTACTGGACTCTGAAAGAATATCCACCTGAATAGAAACTAAACATGCACACACTCAAAAAAGATTCCTTTCTTCTGCCTGCTTTAGGACTTGATTTTGAAAGGGAAGTCACCAAGATTTGTAGCACTCACATTTTGTTTTTAAGGAAACAAAGCTGATAATATTTCCAAAGGGAGGTGCTGGAATACTAGAAAAAATGGAGCTTATGATGATAATTAAGTTATTTAATAGTCATTTCTATAAATGTCCTTCTTCTGAACAATTTATGAGATGATTCATTTTAAAGTCACTAATTGATCATTTTGCTATTTGTGAAAATAACTAAAAATGACACGTGGCTGCTACCCCAGATTAGGTGTCTAGGAATGGATACCCAGACAGCTGAGGTCCTATGTGTTTATGAAGGATTGCCAAGAGAATAAAGAATGAAGATTTTGATAAAAGAGATGAGCTGGTGGAGAGCTCACAAGCCATTGTTCAATGGAGTATTGCATAACAGGTCACAAACAGGAGAAACTTACATACTTGTGTTGCTCAGCTATAGGTAAGCTGCTGACATGACTTTCGGCCAAAAATTTCTGCAAAGATAAGGTAGACATGACTTTCAGCCAAAGATTTCTGCAAAGATAAAGTAGACCTGCTAGGCAAGACAGCAAGATGCTGACCTCTGACAGTAGTGTTCTGCAAGCATCCTTCTTTGAAGACTGACAAGGGTGTTGGTGTCTATACCAGTTATACAATTATACATGCACATGTATGCATGTGTGTAAACATAAATGTGTGTATACATGCCTGTGTTGTATCATTCAAAACTACCTATTCCTTTACAATCCAACATCTCACATTCGGTAATACCAAGATTAAAAAGAGGCTCTACTTTCTTGTCTGTAATGTATATTGACATTTGAAATCTCCCATGACATACCTGTCTTCTTTGTACCCACCCAGTTAGCATTCAAGCACAATACTGTCTCACTCAGAACACCTTTCCAATTTTTGTTGATGTTAGTGTAATTCAAGCTTTCCTGTACCTTGCTGTAGCTGGAATCACTGAGATTGCTAATTCTGTCTCATCTCCTAGACACTGCTGTTAATTTATTTTACTTGCAGCACAGATCTTACCTAGCTGTTGCTTCTTTGAAAAACTATCTATGGGCCTATTTATTTTTTTAAATTCTGAACAAATTGCTTTTTTAAAAAATCTTCTAAGTTCCTAAGTATTTTGCCTCTAGCATATATTTTGATATAAGGAAGGGGTTGATCAGAAATTCCAGTGAGGTATACCATGTATATTCTCTTTCAGTCAGTCAGGCCATCTTGAAAATCTTTTTC
Source organism: Cricetiscus sungorus (assembly GCA_030556225.1). Classification (NCBI taxonomy): domain Eukaryota; kingdom Metazoa; phylum Chordata; class Mammalia; order Rodentia; family Cricetidae; genus Cricetiscus; species Cricetiscus sungorus. The sequence continues at coordinate 39,001,007 of JANBXA010000141.1, read as the reverse complement.
AGTTCTTGTTTATGATTTCTGAAATGCTATTTGATCAAAACCTGATCAGTATGCTGTACCAGGACATGCTGGTTAAATGTCAGGTTTCATTTTAATATATCACACATTTTGCTTTCATTATGTTTTCATGACTGGCTTCCCAATAAGCAGATTAAGCAGCTTCTTAGGCACCGTGAGATCAGGACAGAGCAGATTGTATTTCTGCAGTATGTGATCGATACACTTGCTCTGCCTGTGGGCTAGAACATATCCCAGCACCAGTACATGCTGTTTTTCCAGCACCCTCAATCTGGGACTAGCTTGATGACTTCTCCATCCAATATGTACTAGTGACTTCTCATTGTAGGCATGAAATTCTGTAGAATCTACTCATTGTCCAAACAGGTATAATAAATAGGTCAAATTCAAAGAAGAGGGAGTGAGTTGGGTTGTGATATTTGCATGGAGCTGACAAGAACCTTCCTTACAACAAGGCTGACCCAATTTTATGTGGAAGAACTATTCAATTTTCATTATTTGTTCAATGGATTTTGCACTTCACTTTTAAAATTACTCTGCTGTAGACATCTTTATGGATATAATAGAGTCCTATGGCCTCATTTTCTAACTAAACCATGACCCACAGTCTTCACTGATGCAAAGGGTATTTCTTTCATTTTGCAACTGGAATGTTTATTAATATATTTCACAACTACATTAACTAGCTTCATGTGCTTTTAATTGTGGATCACAAATTACCAAGGTTCCATATAACCCTTGAAACTTACCACACAGCTTTGTGACAGTAAGTTATCCTGCACAGACATTTTGCTAACATAATTTTGTAGATTCCACTAGTGGTTACTCTTAGTGTATAATTACTGTGTTTGCATATGTGCATATTAGTATTAGCACAGCTCTCCTAGGAGTCCTCTACAATGCATCTTACATATTGGTCGTTATCTCATTACGTATCTGTGTTAGCTACATTTTTCTTTTTCATTGTAACCATTAACATCCTATTTTCATAGTGAAAATATTCACTATGTAGTTGTTTTGGATTGGCTTCTTTCCATTAGTTGTTTGCATTTAATTTTCTTCTATGCTTTTTGGTTTTGTTTGTTTGTTTTGCTTTGAGGTTTGTTAGCAATTTGTCATACTATAACAAGACATGTTGGTAGATATGATAGCACATCAATTAGAGACAATACTTTGGTTTCCTGAAAACATTGATTACTATAGCTCTCAGCCCTGATGAACTTCTTTGTGGACAGCAGTTGACATGGAAATTCATAACTTGTCAAAGTACTAAGGTTAGGATCTATTGAGTATTCATTCATAAATGAGACGTCTATATCACATACCCTCTCACCAAGGCTCAGGGAACATTAAGGAAGAAGGAAAGGAAAATTGTAAGAGCTGGAATTTGGGGAAGAATGGGGCTAAATGGTGTCTTCTGGATATAACAGGATCAGTGCAATCATGAACTCATAACAGGTGTGCTTGCAAGCATAAGACATGCACAAGGCCAAGATGGCCAACATTCTAGCATGAGCAAGAAGGACCCATGAGTGCCTATCCCTAGAAAAAGTGTAATTGACAGTTGATGGCTAGAGGTGCAAGAAGAATCTGCTTTCTCTAGGGGTAGGTCTACAATGCTTCAGTAGATAGCCAAAACTCATAAGTATATGCAAAATTGAATTTAGTATTGTATTTTTTTTAAAGAGGATGTGAAGTTGGAAGCATTAAGGAGTGGGAGGTGGATGAGATCCTGGAGGAGTTAAAAGCACAAAGGAATAGGTGAATATGACAAAAATACATAGTATGCATATATGAATTTATCAAATATTAATATAAATATCAAAGTAAATAAGTATTAAAGATTTAATGATAATGATAACATAGTTTCTTGTAATTTGTGTGCACAATATGTGTCCTGTCTATGATCTGAGGACCACAGGAGTCCAAATATAAATACAGAACCGATGAGAAGAAACATAAATGCAGCTCACCACAACTGTATACCATAAGATCATCATGTTACAATGTCAGAAGGTTGGGCATCTCTGTAAAGAACAACTAATACATCTGAAAAAAATGCTCTGGTCTGAGTGTTTGTATTCCCTGATTCATGGAATAATACTAGTTTCAGTCTTGGCACCTAAGGGAGGAGACTAGATTATCAAGGCGGACTCTTTGTGACTGACAGTCACTACTTAGGAATGTCTGAGCAAGCCTATTTTCCTTTTTCCACCATGTGACTATCCACTGGGAGACTCTCCACTGCTGCTTGCTAAGCATCATACCTGCTAGTTTCTTGACTTTAAGATATGTCAGTAATGCATTTCCTTTCTTGGGTATTTTGCTGGGGAAACCTGAGTGGGTTAAGGAAAATGATGAGATTGAGATTAGTTGCTTCTTTTTATTGTCTGTCAATAAATCACAAGAGGATGTAAGCAAGACAATAGGAAAAATACTTAATTTTCTTAAAACATTAGTTTTTGTAGATAGAGTGGTTCAACTCTCCAGAGGCCAAAACAAACAAACAAACAAATAAAAAGATAGATAAATCCATCTTTGTTGAAACATGAAATGAAGAAATATTCAAGCATGCCTATTCCATTTCAAGATGTTTATCTACTGTGTATTCCATTTCAAGATATTTGCCTAAATTAGGGGAGCTACAAAGTTCCAGGCAGACATAGCTTTCATTCTTTCCATTTACTTCTTCTTGAGTGGGAAAAGATTAAATTGAATAAAAAAAAGTATCATTATCGTATATTCATTAATGACATGCTAAATAATCTTAATAAATACATAATTCTCAAATATCTATTTAGGAGATAAAAGGTTTATAAAACCATTTATTTCATTAATTTTAAAGGACGTTGGTTTATGGTGTATTTAGAATTGGGGTTGACGTTAGAAACAATAAATAGGAGGAAATGGGGGTCTGAACAAAAATGAGAGTGGATTCATAACATGAGAACCATTGTGACATTTTTAAAAAAGTAGGTTCAGGAAGTCCAGAAATAAAAGATAACATTCTGTCAGTCATAATATCACATACTCAATTATGAGGCAAGCGCAGAAGCTTCAACACAAAGCACCAGAAAATTCTCTTGTCTGTGGGATTTATGCAAGAAATGCTTAGAATGCAAAGGTTGAACTCAAAATCAAGAGATTATAGCTGGACTCATATTGGGGGGAAAAAGCAGTAACAACAACAAATACACAAAAGCCAGTTGTAGGTGGTTTAAAAAACCAGCTTCACGAAGAACTTGTGTTTTTAATTGAAACTTTATATGGAGCTCATCAGACACTGGGAGAAAGAATGTGATTAAAACACTATTTTGAAAACGTGACTTTTTTTTGCACCAAAAGAATTTGAAATTATGTCTTTATGAGTTTAGTTTCTGACATTACTACAAAACACAATCTCACAGCAAACTCCCTGTTGTATGGGTCTGACAATCTTTGGCTTCCTTCTTCTGCAATGTCCTATGCATCAGGGATCAATCCCAAAACCATACAAAGTAAAAATATACAGACTGAGCAGGTTATATTTCATATTTTGGAATATATGTAATCCATATTCATGTATATATGTAACAACAGTTAATAAGAAAGAATGTCACAAACTTGAAGGAAGCAAAAGGGGTACGTGTGAGACTGGAGGGAGGAAAGAAAAGGGAAAAGTGATGTAATTGTATTATAATCCCAGAAAATAAGAATAAGCACAATTAGTTCTCATAGTACTCTAAGGAAAATAGGACTTATCTTTATGAAGATGAATGCAATTAAATATCATGAAGGGGTTTTTTTTCAGATCAGTAGAAGATAATGGAAAAGAATCAAAAGATAGGAGAAAAGAAATCACAGATATTCTAGTAGTCTGGGTACTGCCTGGAAAAGGCAGGCAAGCCTTCCATATAATCATGTTGCAACTTTCTCCTCTGTGTGTAAAAAGTCAAGGAAGATGAGAAAAAATTAAAATGCTAAATGTAATTCAATGAAAACCAATTAGCACCTTTGCCTTTCTTCCTATATTAGAGGCGATTAAGTATTTAGAATTAAAAATAAAGTAAGATGTTAAATTCTAGTTATCTCCAAGTTATTCCAGGTAACCTGGCAGGAGACCTAAGCACAGACATCTTAATATCCTGACAAAATTAAGATCTCAATGAAAATGTCAAATTGTTCTTTTCCTAACAATAATTAATTATGTAGAGATTGAATAATAATTAATAAGTAATAATTATAATAAATTACATGGAGATCGAACTTGCTAAAATGTGTTAAGAAAGATTATCTATTTTACCTACAGTCTAGCTCTTAAAACATAAATGAATTTACAGGTAAATCAAACAATTTTATTCACCTAAAGATTTTAGCATTATTTTATCATTTAAATTTGAGCAAATAGTTAATTATTATCAAGGCTAATTCTATCTGTAGGAAATCTTAACTATTTAGACCATGTCTTGTAGTTCATGCCAAAACCCATGCCTATTTAGAAGTAATAGTTGTGATAATATTGATTTTTTTTCAACTTAACAGCATCTAGAATTAACTTAGTGAACAACTTCTGAACATATCTGTATGAAATTATTCAGACGGAGTTAATTGAAGTGAGAAGATTCAACCTAATATGGTGGCGCCATTCCATGGTTAGGGTCCCAGACTGAATATAAAACAAAAAATGAGTGCTAGCTCTCTTCTCTTCATTTCTTTTTTTTAATTATTTAATATTTTTTCTTATTTCACATTTTGATCCCAGTTCCCCCTCCCTCCCATCCTCCCATTTCCCCCACAGACTGTTCCCCCAATCCCATCTCCCATCCACTCCTCAGTGAGGGTGAAGCCATCCAGGAGGGATCATTGGGTTAGGAAGCTACAGAAATGCCATTACCAGCTACCTTCACACTCCTGACACCATACCTTTCTGCCATGACACTGTCCTCTTAAACTGTGAGACAGAATAAGTCTGCTTCCCTTAGGTAATTTTAAAAAAATTGTTTGACATCCCAGCCACAGTTTCCCCTCCATTTTGTCCTCCCAATCCATACCTCCTCCATTTCTGTTCAGGAAAGGGCAGTAAGGAGAAACATATGTAATGCAGTCATTAGTAAAATTCTAGGTAAAATATTTAGAAAAATGAATAGCTATCCTAAATGATTAAACACATACACACACACACACACACACACACACACACACACACACACACTCACACACTGTGCAAATGGTATACTATACGCATACACACCCAAATGTATGTACTGTGAAAACATCTCTTATTGACTGGGTGGAAGTCCCACACAAAGTCATGAAGTATCAAAATTTTTTATTTTTTACATTTATTAAGTAAAAGCCTTTGAAACTATATCATTCACTTCTCTACTTCCTCACTCATCAAATAGTTACAATCACCGTCATTGGTTTGTTAAGAGAAATGAATGGGATTACATAGTATGTATTCTTTTGCAGTTGAGTGAGTTCCGCAAATAACTATTTTCTTTCAGACAATCCAAACACTACCATTACAAGAGTTGTAATTACAAGAGTTGCTAAACAAAAATACTAATACTTATTTAGACAGAATAAACTCTTTCAGAAGAATTTAATTTTACTTGCATGAATTAAAATGTGTCTCAACACATCACCAGCATAAATTAGACCCTTCATTTCAGTGTTTCTAGCCAAAGATTAAGATCAGTTCTCTCACAAGACACAGTGCCACAAGGTTGCTGTTGCTATGACAAAATACCATGACCAAAACAACTTGCAGACGAAAGGGTTTATTTGAGCTTTGAACTCTCAGGTCAGGGTTTATTTGAGCTTTGAACTCTCAGGTCAGGTGTATCATTGAGGAAATCAGGGCACCCAGGACCACCATCCCAGAACTGATACTGTTCATGGTAAGTAGGACCCTCAACATCTATCATTAATCAAGAATACACCTCACAGGGTACTCTGGTGAGGGCATTTCCCCAGTTTTCATTTCCCCCAAATTACTCCAGCTTGTGTCAAGGTGACAAAAAAACCATGTAGTCCCCACAGGCCACTCCAAAGTGTCCCACCTCCTGTGAGAATACAGACATTGTTCTTACTTATTCATGTGTTTTATGTATCTGTCCATAAGAAGGCTAACTTCTTATTCCCTCAAAAGCTTATCTTACAATGTGAGATGAGTTTTTTTCATAGTGTTTAAAATCAAATCATGCTTTAAACCAGACCTTGCCCACAAACACTTCATAGACTTATGCTTTGATGTTAACTTAGATATAATTAGAATGCAACCTTGACATTTGGTCTGTTCATCAATGGGAAAACAGGATAAACCCCAAGAGAGCTTTTGTGCTATATGTTTCGTCCCCTCAACTCAACTCTTTCCATGTATTTAGCCAGATATCTCATGAAATTCCCATCCCAGGAAAAACTATTTTATACATGTAAGCCTTTTGATTTTTTCTTCTTGATTCTGTCTCTCATAACAAAATCAAACAAAATAACCAAAATGATATAAACCCCTGACTCTTCATGAGTATCCACTGTTGTACCATCTCTTCTCAGATTTTCTCATTACTCCTAATGCTTTTGCTTCACATTGCTGCCTAGTCACAAGCATCACTTCCTTCTACTAAGAGCCACTTTCACGCCATTAGTTGGTTCTCTGTATCTTCATCATTATTTCTACTCCACCATCTGCTACCATTGAGCACATTACAATTTATGTTACAGGTTTGCTTCCAGGCCCTAATGGCCCATCATCCTGGGTACTTGGTATACATTTTGACACATTCCGGACTACTATTGAATGTTTTATCTCATTTGTGTTTCTTAGATTTTGTATCAGTAAACAAAATCATATATGTATATGTGTCACAAGAGAAAAAGCGAAACAGTGTAGTGAAATGAAGGGACCAATGGAACAGATAAAAAGAGGGTAATACGTAAGGGGGCAGTACCACGTTTTTATGCAGCATGGTACCAGATACAATGAATACAAACTATGGCATTTAAAAAAGCAATACATTCTTTTTATCCTCTTAGATTGACGTTCATAACCTGGTCTTAATCTCAAACGTTCTATTTAACAATAGGGACTCTTGCATTTGATGAGTGCTCTCTATGCATCTTAATTTGCTTTTTTAAACACACAAACACTCGCATAGCTTCCATTCACAGCTCACCCAGGACACAGTATGTTAGAAAGTCAAATTCCCACTGGTGAGCACATGGCTGCTCCAACTTCAATCACAGAACTCCTGCAGTACATTGTGTTTTGGTGGGTTGAGGGTAGGCAGAGTCATGTTGGAAAGATGTGTGGATCTTTGAAAACACAGATTGTCAAGAGAAGAAAAGAGAATGACAAATGAAATCTGCTACAAAACCAGTTCTCTCTTAAAATCCCCTAACTTCCCCTCCTTTTGGACTTCAGGAAGTCTTAGCACAGAATCCAAAACTCTTTGTTATCTATTCACAGATCCTTTTCCAGATGCAACTCTTATCTTGTATTCGTCTAAAAAATGGCAGTTGTTTTGTATTTGAGAACACAATGAATGGCAGGGGTTTTGTTGCCATTTAACCCTTTCCTGGGGATTCCTCCTGTGCAATAACTGCCTCTCTGTGCACCACAAGCTCCTCCTATCCTTCCAATTGTAGTTTAGGTAGGTTTCTTTGAAAGTCTTTCTACATACCTCTTTTCTCCTTCCCTTGTGGCAAGAGTAACTTGACCCCGGGAGCACTGGCCCTTTATATATATATTTTAGCTAGTCTCTATCACATAACATTTAATTTGGTATTTCTCATCCTCTGGATTATTTGATATTTGAACTCTTAGAAGATATGGAGTATTTTTAATAATCCTTTCTGTATTAATTTTAGCATTTAGCATACACTGAACATTTTTTTTAAGGAAGAGGATTCAAAAAAAGAAAGAACGAAAAGAAAAGTAGACAGAATAACAGAATAATTCCTTGTGGTTGTTGTCACAATGACAAGAGAAACTGTCATCAACCTGATATGAATTGTTAATTTCTGGTATAATTTTATGTGAGTTGAAATGATTCTGCCTCAGGAAACAGTAAGTATAACAGACAGTGTGCAAATGTGGCTCTCTTGAATCTACAAACAAAGTACATAAATAAAATCAACTGCTTTATTTACTAACCATAATCTATCTGGATTCCTTAGAAGCTGTACATCTTCAATAGCTAAATAGCATTCCTCAGAGAGCTACAGCCTCTACATCAAATCTCATACTGCTTGGATATTTGCTCTTTGAAATACAATGATGTTAGTTTGGTGCCAAGATGCAATGGATGAGTGATTGCTTTCTTGGCTTATCATCTGAATAAAATTATTTTGAGAGTGTATTTGATATTGTGTGATCACTGAAATCTGGACCAAAAACAGGGAGTCATTTCAAATATCATAAGTAATAAAATAGGCATCTGTTACATCCAATAGTTCACCAAAATTAAACCAGTGACTCATATATAATGTGTTAAATCGATTATTAAAAATCTAAGATCAAGAGCTGCACAAAGGCTGGGAAGTCAGGTCAGTAGGTAAAAGTACTCCCTACAAGATGATGGCCTGAGTATAGGTAGCCAGACCCCACATAAAAGCCAGACACAGTGGAGGAACTGGTTGAAGTATCCATGATCCCTATGTGTCTAAGATAAATGGGAAGCAGAGACTGTTGAATCCCTGAAGCTTATGGACCAGCTAGTCTGGACTGGCTTATGTAACTGTGAAGAGACTATCTTAAACAAAGTAGAGAACCCAGGAAGCACTCTGGAAGGTTTTTCTGTGACTGCCACCTACACACTTGGACACATCTGCACATATGAACACAAGTCACATACACATACACCACACACATCCATAATGATCCGTAATGATAGTCATTAAACCTGTTTACGAAGCTGCATTACTTCCCTGACTTTGGATATACATAAAGATTATCTACGTATACCTGGGGCACTCATAACTGTAGTTAGTCTAGTCAACGGTCTTTGAGCCCCATTAGAACCCAGAGTTTTGTACTCTCATCATAGTCCACTGGCATTAAACCTGAGTGAGCATCATCCACTGTGCTCCTGATTTTTGTTTCTTAACACATTAATTGGAATGGACTTCTCAGTTGATGCTTAGATCTTCTTCATCTTCTTCACATCTGCTGTTGCTGCCTCTGTCTGACCTATGATTTTCTCATTTTTTCCCCATTTATATCACCCTAAATAGCATGGCCTATGTAAAGCCTGCCAAGGAAGGGACTTAGAAGCATTATGAGAATTCCTTAATTATCCAGCAGGACTTTTTACTTGGCAGGTCAAGGATGTAACATTGGATGCCAAGGCACAATGACCTATTTTTTTCTCTGACATTGACTCACATGTGAGGGGACTACATCAAGGGTAGCTGCCACTGTGGGAGTCCCACATTCTGAAATCACAATCCTCTGTCACCTGATTTGTACCAGAAGTGACAGGGCCTTGGCAAAGGGAAAGTAAATATTCTAAGCAAAGGCAAATAAGGCAACAGGAGGTGTGAAGCAAGAGGGAATGCAAATACGTTCAAGCCAGAATTTGACTGGCCTTCTTGCTAACGGCCAACCTGGGCACCTTCATCTCCACCTCCACAGCAAAGAGAGTTGCAGTCCTGTTTTTTCACCTTCTCTAATGCTGACAGAGGACTGGGAGTTTAGCTGTGCTTACATGTTGGTTTTTAAACAAACAAATAATAATACAGAGTAGTTAATGGGACACCTAGCTGTCTGTCGTCTACTTCAACTCTATGACTGGCAAACACCCAAAGCACATCACTAGTGACATACTACACTGCACCCCACTTTCTAAAGTTTCTAGACTTTCTTTAAAAGTACCCCACCCAGTGGGAGACCAAGACTTTAATTGTATAGTAGTTACCTTGTCTGATTCTCCATACACATAGGTTTGCTAAGAGGTCATGTAGTAACATTTGATCATATGAACAGAAAATCAATGACAAGCCTTACCAGGAAGCAATTTTCTTTGCACATTTCTAAGGAAGTACAAATTAATTTTAAAGAGAGCCATGGTCACATAAATTCAGCAACTTTTCTGTTTCAAAAGGAATTTGTCCTATGAGTGCCAATATATTCCGATGAATCTAAAGCATCCACACTTTGGTATGTCCTGTCATGTGTAGCTAGTGGCACTACTCTAAAGGTGATGGTGCTTTTAGGAGTGGGGTCCTGACTGATGAAGAGTAGCCCCATAAAACAGACTTTTAAACGTTTTACCGCAAAAGGTATGGAAGAATTCTCCCCTGTTTCTTCAGAGAGAGGCAGAGTTGGGGTACGAATGCGTATTATGACATGCTGATACTCAAATTCTGACTTCTCAACTCTAGAACTGTGAGGGAATATATTTCTGTTGCTTTAAGCCATCCAAGTTTGGATTCTTTGTCATGATAACCACAAGAAACAAATAAACCACTGGAGTATACAAATAGCATCAAACAGAACTTACAAGAGTCATGAAGAGTCTGAAATTTTGCTCTATGCACAGGCTAACAACGTTGCCTACCACAGTTTCATAGGTGCTGGTAGAGCACAGAAATCTGTTGGGTCAGACACACTACATATCAGCTGGCTTGAGCTTCATAGTCACATTGGTTCCTCCACCCAAAGGACCATGTCCACATTAGTTCCTCAACACTTAGCTCGATGTTCATGTCCGTTTCTTCTTTCTGAGCTCCACGTCCGCATTGGTTCCTTCATGAGATTTATGATAATAATGAGCTTCGTGCCCACATTGGTTCCTCCATACCTAGTCTCATATCTGCATTAGTTGTTTTAGCCAAGCTCATCATATTGCGATGGAGATTCACAATCAGGTGCTCATGCTTGTATGACGTTTGTGTTACCTATTTAGCCATCTTCTCAGCCCCTAATCTAGGATTTCTGTGCAATCGACCAGGGTATTTGTGTGTCTTTGCTGTTAGGCTGATTTTGTCATTGTAAAATGTGCTTGTGAATATTTTCTTCTCTTCAAGTTTATGGAAAAGTTCAAGAAGAATAAATGTAATTCCTAAAATGTTTGAGAATAAACTAATGCAGGCATCTGGTCCTGGATGTTTGTTAGGGGAGGGCTTGATTATTATTCAGTTTTATTACTCATTATCTCTTGGACTTTCTGGTTTTTCATTATTCTGTTTTTTTTCATGTTTTATGTTTTTAGACATCAGAGTATCTTCAATTTGCTCATGAAGTGTCTGCAAAAGGATTTGCAAGAGCCAAAGTGGGTAGGGGGTGGGAATAAAAGAATAAACAAACAAATGAACAAACAATAAAAGACTTGAAAATATTTGACTAAAATTTGATTCTTTGAAAAATTCAAGGTGTCACCTCAAACTGCACATATACGTGTGCTTTAAAATTACTACCATGGTGAACCCTAAGCCTTAACCTCAAGTCCCCCACATGTCTGTCGATCTGTGAAACCCACAGATCATTTTCCTATCTAACCCTTTTAACTAGGTAAGTGACAATCAAAAATAGAACCAATCCCCTAAGTATTCTTCTCCAACTTCCTGTTTTATCTTGGTTTATGGTGAATTTTCTAAATTTTGAATATCAAATATAGCTATGTCATTAGATTTTTTTTTAATTTTTAAGAGTTATTTCCTTGCTTTCATTTTAACTTCACCTCTGACTTATTTAGTTATTGTTAATAGGATAATTTGATTGTAATTATCCATTCACTGCCACCAGGTAAAAATCTACTTTACCTATAGATAACAAAAAAAGTACAATATTTTATTACATTTAAATAATTATTTGGCTGTAGTTGAACTATTCTCCACAACATGTATTTATATTTTTAGGGCACTGTGTAGGGAAGAAGGTTCTCTTTCTTCTCTACAAGGATAAGGATGGAAAGGGGGAAGTAGCTATTTTATGGCTCAAAAACTCAGTAATCGTTTTCAGCTTATATTTTAAAATGCCATACTGAGATCCCAAAGTGTTTTCATATTTATTTCTTTTACCAGTGCCAGCTGAAAAAAAAAACATTGTTAGATACTGGTAATAATTCCATCCCTGTGTCATTATCTAGAAAGTTTGACTAGTTGCCTTGATCCTGGGTTTCCATACATGACCCCAAAGACCAAAAAAAAAAAAAAAAGCATTAAAAGGAATAGAAGATGAATCAAAGCCATATTAACACTGGCTATTTGGTCTTTGCAGTGTTCTTAGCTTTGATTACCGTTCTTTATAGTTCTACCATTCTTTTCAAATTCTCTTCATAGAGTTGGAATTGTATTCATAAGCATTTTAAATGTTGGATTGCTGTGCACACTACAGTACCGTGAACATAATTATATAATCAAAAAATAAAAGTTTGAAGAAAAGCTTCACAAAATATTACTACTATTCCTTGAATGCTACATTGTAGGCATGATAATGTGCATTTATTATGGCTTTTTTTTTTTTTTTGGAAGTTTCCAGGTTTTCTCTGAAAGCTTTTTTTATGTTTTTCTTTTATTGAGAAGAATAATCAACTCAAATGTACATGGTGTTTTGTAAAGCAACAATGCATTTGTAATTGTGCTTTAGATTCCCTTTTAAAATAAAAGGGCTTGGGAAGAATTGTCTGAGAAAATCACTTGAAGCTGTGACATTATTGTGGTTGAGAAGGACTGATTGCCAGATGTACCATGTGACTGCTGTATTGAAAGGGGAGTTCAGATACAGAAGCCAGAAGAAGGAAAGCTGAACAATACAGGGCAAGCTCTTAGATTCAAACGGGAAAGGGATGAAATTTTTATATGGTTTCAGCTCATTGTTATCAGAGGTTGGAGACTGGAGAGTGTGGTGGTGTTTGCCTTAATCTGGCAAACACGGCTCCCTCCCTCAACTTTTTTCTCGCCACTTCTGATTGAAAAAAAATTTGTTAACCAGGATCCATTTAACAAAAAATGTGTTTTCTGTGCTTGTAATAACAAAATACCATAAATTTGGGGATGGGTAGTTGGCTCGGTGATTAAGAGCACTTGCCCCTTTTGCAGAGGACCTGGGTTACATGGTATCTCACAACCAACTGCAACCTCCAGTTCTAGGGGATCTGACACCACCTTCTGGCATATATGGTGGCACATAGATGGTGTATATTCATACATGCAACCAAATACTCATAAATATGCAATTAGAAATAAATAGAATATTTAAAATGAAATACTACATATGTGGTGGTTTAAATAGCAGAAGGGATGGTTTCACAGTTGTATAGTCTTGAATCAAGATATTCATAGAATTGTTCTCTCTTGAAGCCATCCTCTTTGAATTGAAATTACACACTTTCTGTGTTTACACAGAGACCTTTTGGGGCTGCATATCTCAGATGTCTCCTCCTATGCCCACATGCACCTTTTGATAAAGATTATTCAGTCAGACTGAATTCATCTTCTGTAATGGCCTCATTTTAATTCAGTAACTTCACTAAAAGCCTTTCTTCAAATACAGTCATATTCTCGGGCAGTAGGAAAATACTTTAGTAAATGAATTGGGAAATCTTAAATCAGCCCAGCACATTTCACCCTTATGATCCCCAAATTCATGGCCTCTCCAGGAAAAAAATCACCCTATCCAAACAGTCCAAAAAACTCTGCTAGATTCAAAATCAACTCTAAGACCCTAATCTCATCTAAATGTCATCTATATAAAGTATGGCTAGGACTACAAGTGTGATTTATCCTGAGGCAAAAATCCTCTCCATCTATTAAGCAGGCAAATTGTCTGCTTCCAAAAATACTGTTGTGATAGATACAGGATAAACATTCATATTCTAGAAGGGAAAAATAAGAATCACAAATGAGGTCTCGTGGTCCAAGCAAATATAAAACTTTGCAGGAAAATATCTTAAGACCTTAAGGTTTCAGAATAAACCTCCTTAGCTTCGGGATCTGTCACTAGGTAGATGACCTCATCTTCTAGCCCCACTCCCTGTCCCCACAACTTTGCCCATTGCTCTGGCTGTTAATTTCTCTCTGCAACTAAGGAGACAGCTGCTGTGGCCTTGTTTGCCTCCAGGATCTTTCTTTTTCCTGAATAACAATGGCGCACCCTGATTGTTCTGCTGCCCATGCCAACATCTGAGAAATCTATGTAGAGTTCTTTCATCTTCTTTCTCTCTCCTCCCTTCAGTCTAACCCATAGTGTTTATGCTAATGTACCTCTTCTCATTTCTTCTTTAGTAGAGGTTCAGATTCGTGAGTCACCTCTGGGATCTCTTCCTCAGGTGACTGTTTAACTGTGTCTGTGATGTTCTGTCATAGCATATGTTCTCAGTCTTTATATGTACAAAATAAAGCAACATTTTCATCCATGACTTTTCACATCTAAATTGTTTTTATTTCTTCATATTTCCTTCCTCAGTATACCCTCTTTCTCTTGTATTTATATAAAAAGCAACTAGTATTCTGTTACTTTGTTTAGAAATCCCTTAAAATCTGAAAAGAAGTGTACATATTGTAGCTTCCACAAAACAACAGAGCACAACTCAGCCATGTTCTTTGCCATATGGCAGCAACTTTGCTCTGGAGCTCAGGAGCTTGTTTCTTGTTTCTCTCTGGGGCTCACAAGACCATAGCATGCCTGGTTGCTTATAGCTCATCAAACAATACTAGGATTTTCTATCTCACCACCTACAAACAACATCCATTTCTGTCCAGTGCATTACAAAGCTAAGACCACATGAGTGAGAATCTTTCTCAGCACTAATGTCTATAGTACTTTGTCATATTATTTGCAGCAGAGCCCAGGCCTTCCCCCATGTGTCTAGGCTGAGAGAGTATCCCTCTCTGTGAAGTGGGCTCCCAAAGTATACTAGGGATAAATACGGATACACTACCAGAGACCCCATAGACTGCCCAGTCCTCCTAACTGACACCCATGTTCAGGGGTCTGTGTCAGTCCTATGCTGGTTTTCCAGCTATCAGACTGGGGTCCATGAGCTCCCCCTTGATCAGGTCAGCTGTTTCTGTGAGTTTCTCAAGCCTGGTCTTGACCCCTTTGCTCATCACTTCTCCCTGTCTGCAACTGGATTCCAGCAGTTCAGTCCAGTATTTAGCTGTGGGGTCTGCTTCTGCTTCCATCAGCTACTGGATGAAGGCTCTAGGATGGCAGATAAGGTAGTCATCAATCTCATTTTCAGGGAAGGGTATTTAAGGTAGCCTGTTCACTATTGCTTCGATTTAGTTGTGGTCATCCTTGTAGGTCTCTGGACATTTCCCTAGTGGCAGGTTTCTTGTTAAACCTATAATGCCCCCCCCCCTGTTGTGGTATCTCTTTCTTATTCTTCTCTATTCTTCCCCTGACTCAATCTTCTTGCTCCCTTATGTCCTCCTCTCCCCTCTTCCTCTCCCCTTTTGTTTCTCCTAATTCCCTCTCCCCTCCCCCCAGTTTGCTCAGGAGATCTTGTTCCTTTCCCCTCCTGTGAGGAGGGTATGTCTCTCTTAGGGTCCTCCTTGTTTCCTAGCTCCTCTGGTGGTGTGGGTAGTAGGCTGGTGATCCTTTGAAGAGTCTCCTCTTAACCTATTCACCTGCTTAAAATCTCCATTTTCAAATCCAGCAACACTCCAAGGTCCCAAGGATTTGAGTTGTACATATGAATTTGGAAAAATTACAATGTAGTTCATAATAAAGGTAAATTGCGTTTATACAAAAGAGCTGCAGATAAGAACTTGGACTGTCCACAGTATTTTGAACATGTTTTAATAGATATGGTGTGTTCAGAAAACAAAATGCAAACAAAAACTTTAACTTGCCATTAGGATAATTCTCATGTGTTAAAGAATCAAGAAGAGGTAGCAGAAAGTAAATACAATTCTTTTTTTTTTTTTTTTTTTTTTTTTGCTATGCCAGTGCATATGCATAAGCAGACACACACAAAGCTAAAGGGGGAATAGGAAGGGATTAGTGGCTCTCTCTAGTGAATCTGCAGAATTCTTTCTATTCTTGTTTGCATGTCCCACACCTTTTCAGATTTCTCACTGAGACACATCCTTACACAATTAGGCAGATGTGAAATTAGTAAAAGGACAGTTAGAAATTTTTGCTTCCCCTCTACTAACAGCACTTAATTATAATTATCAGAGAACAACTATGTGTTATTTACACATGGAGGGAATGCACAGAAAGGCTTTTTGGTGCTTAGCAAATCATAGGGGCTCCTGAAACAACGCATCATAGAAAACTCTAGACTTAGGGTAGTTGTGGGGACCATGGATGATAGAAGTTGAATAACAATTTTATTGACAAGTTACTGCCAGTGGATCATATCTCTGACTACATTTTCCATCCTGGTAGGGCATTGAGATTGGGTTAGTTCAGGCCTTGTACTCATACCTAAAATTTGGAAGACATATTATTTGATAACTTTACTAAAAGACCAAGCAAGCCATTAAGAGAAATAATCTGAGAAAGCAAATTCCAATTTGTTACCAAAGGAGTACTTCAACAGTGAGTCCTCATTATAGCAGAAAAAGAGGCCTTCAACAGCAAGTCTTCATTGTAGCATTAAAGGCAGCATAACACCATATGAACATAACTGTGGTTCTCATTACAGCATTTTATGCATATTGAGTTCAACTTAAAAATCTAAGTGCCATCTGACATGAATCTTTTAGTTACTTCTCAAACATTTCAATCATTGAATTGACTCATATAATGCATGGCTTCTCTTTATGATTTCTGAGTCTACAATAAAGATTTCAATTTTAAAAGACCATATTTTCTTTTCTCTTTAGTTTCTCTTTTCAAAAGTGTAATGCAAAATTTGTGTCTTGTTTCCATTTAAACCAAAGTCACATTCCACCACACAGCCATATTTAATAGCTCATTAGTCACCTTTTCTTAAAAACCATTAATGGCCACCCTCAAGACAGTCTTTAAATTGCCTACATTTTTATCCACCAAATATTGACTGCTCTTTTCAACTTTGTGAGCATTCTCTTATAATCACTTAAAAATCCATAACTGATATTTTCTCATGCTGTACTTGTCAAAAATTTCTAACCCTTTTGTGTGATGTTTCAGAAAACTTTCTTAGAAGTTATAAATAAATTAAACAAACTTGCCTTCTTTTATTTAAAAAAAAATGCACTCTCAGATATGGCTTATGCCTCCAAAATGATGACAGTAATCTTTTGTACTCTATGCTTAAAGACCTGTCTTTACTTTCTTTTTATAAGGACTAAAGCAGTTCTGATGATTTAAAATGCCTGTAGCAATGAAATTTTAGCAGTTGTAAACTGGGATTTGGAGAAGCTTAAATTCCACAGGTCCATTTATCCTGTGAAGTGATTATGGATACCAACTGTAAGAGCATGCACTTTTTCAAAGTGCTCAGTTTTAAAGGTCGCAAAGGGGGAAACAGCATAAATAACAAAGCCCAGATAAGCTAACAGTACCATTTGGAAATAATGCATCTGTTAGCCAGGAACACACAGTTGATACCATATGAGAGATTACAACAAGTACCAAAAAATTCAATTCATTAAATACTCCAAACAATGGAATGTTTTCTTTATTTCATTTCAAAGCTTATGTTAATATGAGTTTTCTTCCTTTCTTGTAAACAACTTTATGTTTGAACTCTTAGGTACACTAAACACTTTCTCATTTTAATGTATCAAGATAATGGAGTACATGGCCATGTCCTAATGTGCTTTCCTGAATCTGCTTGCTTCAAGATTTTGAAAAAGAATAATAATGAAAACAATAAGAAATCTTGAGACATGTATACATCTCTATTCTGTTGAATATTCACCTGCATTTTTAAAATAATAAGTAGCCGATTAAAGAGAACCTTAACCCAATTTATTATTGTTGTTACTGTGTTGAGACATAGTATCATATTACAGCCCAGAGCTCATTATGTTTCCCATGCCTTAAAATTTCAACCACACGCCTGCCTCTGTTTCTAAGTTCTGGGATTACAGACGCGCTATCACATCCAAGAAGAAGGCATTAACTCTAACATTAAGGCAAATATGTCTTTATTTTCCAGTAGATACTAGATCAAGATTATCTAAACACCTACTTAAGTTATATGTTACTTTAGCATATAGTTGTAGATTTGGTCAATATTTATTACCACCAGTATACTCATAACATGTCTAAAAAAATAATCACTGTCTGATGACTGTCTTTGTATGTTTATTTTTTAAAACTTCATTTATTTCTAATATATATATGTATACACACACACACACATATATATATATATGTATATATATATATATATACATATATATATATATATATGTATATGTGAGTTTTTCACAGTACATGTACTACATGCATGCCTGGTGCCTGTGGAGGCCAGAAGATATATGCGGATTAAATGGATTTGTGATTAACTCCTATTTACCAGTAATTCATAACTGTCAAATTAGGGAAGAAATGAAAGCTGTTTCTCCAAGAGTCATTTAATCAGGAGTCTATTATTCGAATTAATCTCCTTCATGTTCCCTGTGTCTTCCATCATCTGTGTCTTTTATATGAATCTGAATTTGGCCTACCTGAAGGCTGTCTTGTGAATCTGTCCTGTGTATGTGTTTGTCTATGAGTCTGTTGTTGTATGTGCACACACACATGTGTGTGTGTCTGTCTGTTTGTCTGTCCCTATACATGTGTGTGTATCTGTAACTATGTGTTCTGTCTCTGTGTATCTGCCCATAACAAAGGATTTTGCTTTGTCTTTATTGAACATCACAGAAAGCATCATATGGGAAAGAAGTGATCCCCATATAAAAATCTTTAACAGAGTTCTACATGGATTTCAGTCACTAACTCCAACTGATCCCAAATGACCCAGACACAATAAACAGTACTACAGACATCATTATTTATCAACCAATATTCATAAATGGATATTCATTTTACAAGATTGCTTTTAACCTCTGTTTTTGTTGCTTTCAGTAAATGATACAGAAGTTTTATTCTGGGTCAGGGATATAAAACAGTTCATGTTTGAAGATTGTAGTTATGCATCAGCTTGGGTTATAAAATTTGATTACATAAGAAATCACACACAGGTAAGATTGATTGTTACATTGTTATCTTAATGGTAGGTTAAACAAATACATTGAGTGCCCAGTAGGATAGCAGTCCTCAGTCCTTAGCAACCTAGAGAGGTATTATTAACTCGGGTTGAGAGTTCAGCAAAAGTTCTAGTCTCTTAGGTTGTGAGAGATATTTTTATCACAATGCATTGCCTCTGGAAGATAGTGTTGGATCCTCTGAGAGTAGGGTCCATAGTTCTGTGAGCTGTTATGTGGGTCTGGGAATGGAACCTAGGTCATCTTCAAGAGAAGCAAGTGGTGATCTATCTCTTCAGTCCCTGAACTTCATAGTTGAAACCATAGCCTCTTTCACTGTTGTACAAGAATAAGCCTGTAAAATCCCAAGGACAAACTCTTTCCAGCATTAGTGCTTAACTCCCTGGGAGGCAGGACCTTACAGGTTCCCACAGGTACAAGTAAAACCCCTGTGGTGAGGGGCATTCTCAGATGTGTCCCTATATCTGTGTAACCAGCTGCATACTGAGCATTTCCCAAGATGTTGCAATGATATATCATCCAAATACTGTGCCTTACGATTGTCCCAGTATTTTTAATGATACAATTATCTTTTTTTTTTTTGACAACTCAATGTCAAGAACTAATTAAAAGTGTATTAAATGATTACCTAACCTGTCACACCCTCATAGTAAAAACTGTCTGCCACATGATGAGGCATTTCTGGAAAATTGTTTTGATTTGCACTTCTATTTCCATGACACCATTTTTATTTGGTCACAAATCACATTTGAATTATTTGAGTTATCAACAAATAATGGAGAATCTCTTCAAATGAATGTTGCATTCTAAATAAATAACACAACTTTTCTGTAATTTAGGAACTGCATTTTTAGGCTCCCAAAGCCTCAAATTCTCCCTCACTAGCTCATTTACTCAGAATTATGATCTGATGATCTAATCATAAAACACTGGGATAAGCATCTGTTCTGGTTTTCAAAAGCTGAAATGGACAAATTATTTTATGTTCTGATAAATACTGCAGAATTATTGTGGTCTGATTTGATAGAGGGTGCCACACATGCACTACATTTGATAGGGCAATCTAGGCAGCTACTCTGCATGATGGGAGGACTCATTAGCGTAAAACCTGTGGGAGTAACACAAAGAAGTATTTAGAAAGACACATTTTAGCATGTTTAAGGAGCAGGAGGAAGATCAATGGAGTGAAAATTGTGCTTAGCAAATATTGCCTAAGTCTAAAAAAGAAACACCAACAAAGATATGAAGGAAAAGCTTGTAGGGAATCACCACTAATAAATACATTTTAGGGTCTAGGGATCTGTATGAGAGGCTATGATAAAAACAGAGATATCGAAAAATGACACTAACTTCTGAATGAAGAGTGATGAATAACGACTTCTGCTCCAAGATGGCATATGACATACATTGTGAAATTCCCTGTTTTACTTCAATGATATGAAATTGACTCTGCCTATTCCAATTTTGGTAGTCATGCTCCAAATCAAGAAGGACTTTGTGAATTTCATTTTTGAACCATAAACACCTAACAGTAACCACAGATGCAAACATGAGAAGGTAGTAATACTAGTTAAGGCTGCATTGTACCTCGGCAGGTATTGCTGAGATTGGGGAATGCCACTATGATCCTTTGATGTGGCAAATAAGAATTTCTTCAACATATTTTATATACACCTATTAGCTTTCTTTCTCTCGACTCGCTCCTGTGATTTTATATTATAGAAAAAGTGTGCTATATGTTTTTGGTTTTTAATACCTGTAGGTTTCACATCTGAGGACCCAACCAATCAGGGATTAAAATATTTTCAAAACATATATCCATACAGAGGTGTGGTAGCCTTGAATAAAAATGGTCCCCATAGGCTCTTAGGGAGTGACATTATTTGAAAATATTAGGATGTGTGACCTTGTTGGAGTAAAGGTGGCACTGATGGTGTGTTTTGAAGTTTCAGAAGGTCAAGCCAAGCCCATTGACTCTGTTCCTCTCTTCCTGCTGGATGTGATGTAGAGGATATAGAGCTCTTAGCTTCTTCTCCAGCACCATGTCTGCCTGCATGTCTCCATGCTCTCTGCCGTGACAATAATGGACTAAATATCTGAACTATAAGCTAACTCCAATTAAATGTTTTCTCAGAGTTTCTGTAGCCATGGTGTCTTTTCATAGCAATAGAACTTTGATAAAGGCAAAGCAATCACAGTATAACCGATGAGAATATTGAATAAATAACAGTATAATTAATGAGCATATTGCATTTAAATTGCATTATAGATTGCTAAATTTTATTTTCATCTTTCCCTTTGATATTTTTTTCTTTTCTGCCATGTCCCCATGTAACAAGTATGTTTTCCCTGCCCATTGGTCCCACCACCACGCCTGCCCCCAATAACACACAGAGACTCTGTATTTGATACAGCTAATTTCTTATCAGCTAGCTCTGCCTTAATGATTAACCCATTTCTATTAATCTAAGTATTTCCACATGGTCTCATCTTACCAGGGAGTGCCTGGACCTCTGTTGTCTCCAGTCTCTACATGCTGACTCCTCCCTACTACTTCCTGGAATCCTCCTTGTTTCCTAGTCCCTCCTATTTTCCTTTCCTATTGGCCAACAGTGCTTTGTTCCTTTATTCATTAACCAATAAGAAAAACATATTTACAGAATGACATTTCCCATCATCTAATATGGTATAGATATGAATGCTTTGTTTTGGAATGGATTTTCACTTATTGATACAAATTTAAGGTCAATTTTGTCATAAGTATATTTCTCCTCTTGTTCAGGTATTTAGTACAGATTATAGATAGTTTCTTATGATAGTCAAAACTTAGAGTTAAATTAGTTATGTTTTCAAGATGTATTTGAAATGGATAGGCATTCTTCAAAACTTTCAAAGACCTACAGAATATGGCATTTAAAATGTTTTTAAATGCCATATTTTCTCGACATTGAGATGTAACTGCTCCTGGCAACAGTACCTGCATCAGAAAGGAAGAAATGTGTTATGGAGTTTGCTTCTAGTATGGCAAGACTAGACATTTGGACAAGATACTGTTCTTGTTTGGACTGTTTGACTTTATGCTATATAAACTAAACATGCAGGACCCATAGAAAAATGACTGCTGATACAAGATGGACATTGCTACAGGATTCCTGCTTCATGGAAGAGTCTGCTAGACAGTCTACAGGACACAGAGAAAAGTGACTGACAAACTGCCAATACAGGTGAACAGTTTAAAGTTTTCTGCTTTGCTGAGGAGTCTGCCGGATACACTATGGCCTATGGGCTAAAGACGGAAGATTACAGAAGAACTTCAGGTGACTGACCAGGCAATGAATTGTCTCTGTCATTTTTAGAGTTTATATATTATCCTTCTATGGTCCTTAAAGGAATAGAAGACAGATAGTTATGGTTATGGCTTTCCTTAGTTAGAATTAAAGATGTTACATATAGGACTTTAGACTCACAAAGATAGGATGGATGATATTTTAAGTCTTACAAAATGTTAATGGACTAAATATTGTTAACTGTGATTCTTATTTGATAACTGTTGTATGCTATATTTTACTATGTTAAGGTTAAAACCCTTCTCTTTATTTTAGACAGAAAAGAGGAGATGATGGGAGATGTCATTCTGTAACTATGTTTCTTTTATTGGTTAATGAATAAAGCACTGTTGGCCAATAGAAAAGGAAAATAGGAGGGACTAGGAAACAAAGAGGATTCCAGGAAGTAGTAGGGAGGAGTCAGCATGTAGAGACTGGAGACAACAGAGGTCCAGGCACTCCCTGGTAAGATGAGACCATGTGGAAATACTTAGATTAATAGAAATGGGTTAATCATTAAGACAGAGCTAGCTGATAAGAAATTAGTAACTGGCCAAAAACATTATACCAAATACAGAGTCTGCATGTTACCGGGGGCAGGCGTGGTGGTGGGACCAGCAGGGAAAACATACTCCTTACATCCCCATTTTCCCTTTCTTTCCATTTTTTTGATGATGCACAGGACTTTTTTTGTGTGTGTGTGTCTATAGATAGAGCTCTACAGATATTTTGATGTGTTTCCCCATGTATACATCTGAATCTACATATGAAAGAAGATATCCTTTTGAATATAACATAAGCAATTTGGCAAACTAGAGGTTCCTCAGTGAGATTACAAGGATGCAAGACCCCTACTTTCTGAGTCAAGTATGAACATGGTATTGAAGGTATGACCGCACAAGAAGAATCCATACCATTAGTGCAGTGATCATCAGGTATGCATTCTGAATAGGATGTCAGTGTTGGCTAGAAAAGCCTTCTGCAAATACCAGATACCATTTTCATTAACCACACCTACTTTTTCTTTATAATGATGTAGAGAGATCTTAATTTGATAAAAGTGTTTGTGTTGGTTTTTCCTCTGCAAGAAAGTGATTAAATATTAAATCAAATCCACACAGCATTTTAGAATCATAGAGGATAGTCATGCTGATGGAAAGAAGGCAGTGTGCTTATGGAATTTATGTGCTTATGGAATTTATAGTGAGTAAAGAGGATTTTTTTTGTTTTTTGTTTTTTTGTTTTGTTTTGTTTTGTTTTGTTTTTTACAAGAAGTGTAGCTCTCTTGGTTGTGGGCCGTGTTGGGGCTTTGGTGACTCCTCTGCCTCCAGGTTTCTTGCTGGCCTGTAGCTTTTGTTGGGTAAAGTTGTTCACTATTTTTAAGGAAAGTCTTTCCCATTATATATTCAAAAAAGCATAGTAGGAAAGTTACTACATAAACTGTAACCATGGATTTACCAGTGTAAGGAAGTACTTGTGACAGTTGTTCAATTCAAAGTTACCCTTAAAAAGAACAAGATACGATTGCATCATAAAACATGACTTTGATATATTCTCCTTTTGTAAAGACGTGTTTTTAATGGAAATTTTATATGGGCTCAAGATTAAAAACTGCCAAAACTCCGAACTTCATTATTTCTCCTCTGAGAGTTGCTGTGGGCATTCTTTTGTGTTTGTAAAAGTCCAACTATGTGTGTGAATCCCTTGTTTTCATGTACTATGCTCTGACACTTGTTTATAATGAAAAATAGGGGATTACCACATCAAACCTTCATAAAATTCTTACAATAGTCTTTTCCATAGTTTATTTAACAAGTGCCTTGCTGATAGAAAGTCATTTCCCCTAACTTTTAACTAATATAAAAATGTTACATTAAACAATCTTGCATTTATCTGATTTAATGAATAAATATATAAGACAAAGTTGTCATACATGGAACTGTTGGATAGATGCAATGAATATTTTAAATTTTGTTGGAAAGGCCCAACATTCAAACCAAAGGAAAGCGGCTAATACATTGCTGTATCCAGTGCTTAAAGGTTTGATAACATTTTCCCTGCCTGAAAACTTACTTTAGTTCTATCTTATTGTAAATAAATTAGAATAGATTTACATGAGATTATTAATATTTTTTTCTGTAGATCCATAACATGAATAACCACATTTTTAACTTTCAGTGACATAGTGCATCCTTAATTTCTATGATTTTCTTAGTAGCTTTGAAAGATTCAGTTAAAACCCTCTAGTCATTTCCAACCAATAGCTCAAAATCGTGACAATATAGGTTCATTCAGAAGAAACTTGCAAGGAACAAAGAAGCAGAAGAGAGACGGAAAAGAGAAATCCACATGAAAGCGTAGACTTCTGAATTGCACACCTTCTGAAACAAATTTTAAATGCTCTGGCTCTTCAATGCCTGAGTGACTGGCAGAAGCTCCAGAACTTTCTGCTCAGCAGGCCAAGCTATAGGAACAAGGAATAATGGGAAGTCTTTGACAGCTTCTAAGTATCTCAGTAGATTTACATCCTCCAAATGGAGACCTTTCTCATGTTCTACTTTAACAGCCTCCTTGGGAAAAAGCAAGGTAAACTTCTGTGTCTCCAAGTCTCTCATCTATATCTTTGCCTGTCCTGTTACACCCCGGGGAGGATGACCCCCACTGCAAGTTTCCTTCCTTGCCTGTGCTCACTGAGAGTCTATGAAAGTTGGGTGGGCTTTCCTTCTAAGACTTGGTTTCTTTTGGGACTGGAACTGTTTTTGCTTTCAGCATGTTGAATGACATCCTCTACCTTGTTTTGATGTCAGGACTGTGAAAGTATAATAATTGGGACCCATACTTAAGAAAGGCTGCTTTCTTAAAACATTTCACCTTTTAGAAAGAATGTTTTTATTCATTATGTCTTCATTTCCATTTCTACAAGCAGCAAATTAAGAAAAAAACATACTTTTAAACTCGCTAGGACATGCCAGTCATTATCATGCCACCACACCTTCCACATGTGATGCTCACTGGTCCATACTTGAAGGAGGTGAGCTGGTACACGCAAGAGCTGTGATCCACAGGAAAGAAGGGACTATGCAGAACTTTCAAAAGAAGGAAATTTAGTGCTGAGCCTTCTTTTCAAATAGCAAAGGGCTCTCATTTTCCTTATTCATCCAAAAGGAGTATTTATAGATCAGGACAAGGAAACAGATTCTAGATGAGAAAATAGCCATAGCCCCATGGCTCTTTAAGTCAATGTGAAGGTAAGACCCTCAATCAGAAAAACACTCTGTGAACAGTGAGTGAGGACTGTAGCGTGTATGTTTCCCGCCAGCCCGCCCGCCGCTGGTCTGGTGTGCCAGCCCCCAATAACACACAGGAGACTCTGTATTTGATACAATCCTGTTGGCCAGTTACTATTATTGTTTATGGGCTAGCTCTGTCTTAATTATTAACCCATTTCTACTTATCTAAGTATTTCCACGTGGTCTTCTTATCGGGGAGCCGTGGCGGGCGTCTTCCTTTCTTCCCGGGCTACATCTCGACCCCTCCTTCCCACTTCCTCTTTCCTTTTCCTGGGCTCCTAGCCCCGCCTATCTTGTTTCCTATTGGCCACAGGGCTTTATTAACTAGTATGAGAAACATATATACAGAATAACATCTCCCATCATCTCCTCTTTTCTGTCTAAAGTAAAAGAAGGGGTTTAACCTTAACATAGCAAAATATACCATTCAACAGTTATCAAATAAGAATCACAGTTAATAATATTTAGTCCATTAACATTTTGTAAGAATTAAAGAAAATATCATCTATCCTATCTTTGTGAGTCTAAAGTCCTATATGTAACTTATCTTTAATCCTAACTAAGGAAAACTAAGGTAGTAACCATAACTACCTGTCTTCAACTCCATCAAAGACCACAGAAGGATAATATATAAATTCTAGAAATGACAGAGACAACTCATTGCCGGTCAGTCACCCGAAGTTCTTCTGTAATGTTCCATCTTCAGCCCATAGGCCATAGTGTGTGTCTAGACTCCTCAACAAGGCAGGAAACTTTTCTCTGTGTCCTGTAGACTGTCTGGCTGTCTGGCAGCCTCTTCCATGAAGCAGGAATCCTGTAGCAATGTCCATCTTGCATCAGCAGTCACCTTTTTGTGGGTCTTGCATGTCCAGTTTCTACAACATAAAGCCAAACAGTCTAGAAGAGCAGTACCTTGTTCAAGTGGCTAGTCTTGCCATATTACAAGCAAACTCCATAATGTGTTTCTTCGATGTCTATCTTCCTTTCTTCTGTAGGTGGTGTTACCAGGAGCAGTTGTGCCTCATTGTCAAGAAAATCCCTAAACCATTTTAAATGCCATATTCTGTAGGTCTTTGAAAGGTTTGAAGAATGCCTATTCATCTCAAATACATCTCTGCATATCTAGAAATCCTAACTAACTTAACTCCAAGTTTTGACTATCATAGGTAACTCTCTAATCTGTACTAAATTATACATTACATTTTCCAATGAGCTATATAAACACAATACCTAAACAAGAGGAGAAATATACATATCACAAAATTGACCTTAAATTGTATCAATAAAAGAAAATCCATTCCAAAGCAAAGTATTCATATCTATACCATAATTCCTTTTTTACCTTTAAAAAGATTGTTTGTGGTTATAGCCATTTATAACCAAGTCCATTTAAATGAAAACAAACATTTATAAACAATATTTTGGAATTTGGGCATTGTTCTTTCCAAGCTACTTCCTGCTGGTAGGGGGTGCTGTCGTGGGGAATCCTAAGAAGACATAGGAATCTTGGCTGTAGTGGTCTGTAAGGTTGCAATGTCCCATTGACGTTGCTTCAGGGGGTCTTGCTTGATCAAACCACGTTAATCTGGAAGAAATCCACAGCTTTTCATTTTCTGTGGAAACATAAATAGAAATCCTTTTCCCCAATAACTTTTCCTTAGGCTTAAATTTTGGAGTCAAAGCATTTTTAAAATATATAAATTGAATTAATCCAGCAGCATTTCTTTTATCAGTAGTTGTTGTTTTCTCAGCAATCAAATAATTTAAAGACAACAGAATCACGTATAGTATCCAAAATTTCTCTGTGCTTTCCATCTTTACGTGGCTTTTTTATTACTCTATGTCTTCTATTTCTATTTTTACATATTTTGAGACAAGGTTTCTCTGTGAAATTTTTATCTGTCCTGGAATTCAGTGCATACCAGGTTTACTTTGAAATCACAGAGATCTGCTTGCCTCTGTCTGCGGAGTGCTGGGATTAATGGCCTGCGCCACCATACCCATCCATTTCATTTCCTTTTTTCTTTTTTTTTTTTTTTAAACCATTGTATCCTGTTTCTTTTTCTCTCCCAAGCCAGCGTATTTTTTAAAACACAGTGTAAACTTCATTGCAGCTCTGTACACACCATTGAATTGTTAGCAGAGCTCTTTAAAAGCAAGGTGGCTTTGCTGCTTATGCTAATTTTGGAAACCTCCCTTAAAGGAGCCCCGTAAATCTCTGTCTACAGCAAAACAAATCCAACCGAGAAAATGCTGCTACCAAGAAGTCTTGCTAGTCTCTGTTCCCTTGTTTCTAAAAACTATTTTTTAAGCTTTTATTAATTTTAAGTAAAAGTTCTTATAGCCATGTTGGGTGCCATCTGTAGCGTGTATGTTTCCGCCAGCCCGCCAGTCTGGGCCCACAGCCGCGCCAGCCCCAAATAACACTCAGAGACTCTGTATTTGATGCAATCCTGTTGGCCAATTACCATTATTGTTTATGGGCTAGCTCTGCCTTAATTATTAACCCATTTCTACTTATCTAAGTATTTCCACGTGGTCCTCTTATCGGGGAGCCACGGCGGGTGTCTTCCACCTTCCCCGGGCTACATCTCGACTCCCTACTACTTCCTTTTTCCTCCTCCTGGTCTCCTAGCCCCGCCTATCTTGTCTCCTATTGGCCACAGAGCTTTATTAACCAGTATGAGAAACATATATACAGAATAACATCTCCCATCAGAGGACACACTGATTTGTCCTCAATTTTGTATGCTCTCTCTCTCTCTCTCTCTCTCTCTCTCTCTCTCTCTCTCTCTCTCTCTCTCTGTTTTGCCATTAATAGGATTTGGGTACCCACAGGAAACCTATGAATTCAGTAATAAGCTTGAGGTTCATTGCATTGTATGTTTATGGGATATTTTATTTTTTGTTCTTTTCTGACTACCTTGAAAGAAATTAATTAGGTGTCTTGTGTGTTTCTATTAACACAGTGCATCATGCTGGGCAGGAGAAAAGCTATACAAGTTGTCATTCCAGCATTTTCAGTCTGCAGTCAAAGGCAGATTGCTCTTTTATAAAAAATTAGAGTCATCAAAAGGAAATGTAAATAGCACATTTTCTAGCAGCAGCCAGAAAATTAAGTCAGTAGTATTTTAATAATTCTATCTGCACTGGGAAAGCAAAATAATAGATTTCTGTTGAATGAATGAGATTCTTTGTTTACTGAATGACAAATGTAAATGTGGGACAATTGTTTTTGCAGAAATCTCCAAATCACTTAATTCATCTTGAAATGGAGTTTTCTTACAACAGTGTTCCTGAACTTTTAAAAGTACTACGGAACCAAATCCTTGATACCTCAAGCAGTAAACTTCCCAAGCTCCCTATTTTAGTCACTTCCTACATTCCATGAGCAGGATATGGGAGGAGAGGCCTTTTCCCTCTTATCTAATCTTTCTCTAACCTTGGAAACCAAGGTTAAATTCAATTACATTCTTGTCTACAGTCTGACAGATGGGAATCCTTAGTCAAAGACACCACCCTGTTCATTATTTTTTCTTTGTGTGAGACGCCATCCTCTTCAGATATCAATGGTAAAGGACTAGACAAAACAAAACAAAACAAAACAAAAAAACAATCGGTGTCATCATATAAAAAATACCTGAAATTTTTCTAACTTCAGCAAAGAGAAACTATAAATAACTCCAACACGGTATCTTGCAAAAATGACTTTTTCTATCATAATACAATTTTAAGTTGAAGGTTTAGCTAACAGTTAAGTGATCACAATCTTCATTCCGTCACATGCAAAGATGACATTATCAATTCTGGAATGGTGGGCCTGTAATGTGAATTAATGTCTACAGGGGAGATAATGGGAAAAAACTAGGAAAATATACTTGGATTAAAATGAGTGAACATGTGAAAGGGATTTTTAAATTTTAAACAGTACATCTGTGTTCTTTGCAGGGGCCAGTGTACACAGAGAATGTTAAAATAAGGATAGAAGGCTCAGCTATTTTCAGAGTTTGGAAGGCTTGATCAGACTTGCAACATTTAGCATGGTCTGAGAAGGGCTAAGCTTCATTGTAAATGGCAGAAAGTCACTATCACATACATGAAGACATCTGTGAAAACACTCCAGGGTTATTGTAATGAATTTTGCATTATGTATTCCTCCTCTTACTTTGTAAATTTATGTCATTTAGATTAGATTTAGAAAAATCATAGTCTTAAAACCTAGGGAAATATTTTAGCTTTTCAAAGATTATCACCAGTATCTATATGTACCTATGTTGTTTTCTGTTCTTTGAAAGGGAAAACACTAAAATCAAACTACTCTGCTTACAACAAAAGTAATCATTAAGTGAGACAGTATCTTAAAGGCAAGGACATTTCTCAACAGTTGAATGCAATAGCCATTTAGCAGAGAAGTTGTAAAATTCCAGAAAGACAATGAACAGAAACACTTTAATCTATTAAACAATCTTGTCTTATTTGGTGCCTTGGATAAACCTGTTACAATCTGTGACACTCCAGATTTGCTTTGGATGTGGTATAACACAAGAATGTCAGGCAGCTTTCCACATTGGCTGGTGAATGGAAATTTTGAGGACACGAGGCATGATGTCCTCCACCCTGTAAAACTTAGAGGGGAAAATGTTAAGGATGTTATGATAGTTTTTCCTCTCCTCTCTACTGTGTTTGTTTTAACTGGAATCAAAACTTCTAGAGCATAGTTGGAATGAGTGACTGTGGAAGAGAATAAGGTAGTTTGTGAGGATCAGTGATAAAAGTGATACTGTTCCCGTCTTGTCTGCTAGGCTGCCTATCCATAAGAAATTCAGAAGGTAATTCTTATTTTCTTTTGTTCTAAGACAACTCCACCTGGGTTCTGTATTTGCAGAACGCTGATGATCTGGTTGTAATTCTAAATTAGAAATGCCAGTATGAGCATCCCTGCAGTGCATGCTGCCTCTGCCCTTCTGTGTGAAGGAGGTTCTAGGAACAGTCTTTGTTGCACGACTGTCTACGACAGCATGTTAGCATCTCTGAAAATACCCATTGAGCATATTTGTAGCTAACTTACTGTAAAAGTTTATCTTAAACTCTAGACAGTCTTTAATATAAATAAAGACATTTTTGGCTAACTTTTTTCTTTATTTTTTTCTTAAACACAATTCATATATTTTGGAGAGTCAACTATATTTTTAAAGTTTTATTTCATGCACATGAGTTATTTACCTGCATGTGTATCTGTGTCCCACGTGTGTGCCAGGTGCCCACAAAGGACAAAAAAGGGTATGAAATCCCCAGAAACTGTAGTTTTAGGTGGTTTTGAGCCAACATGTGGGTGCTGGGAATTGAACCTGGGTCTTCTGGAAGAGCAGTAAGTGCTCTTAACCTCTGAGTTGTGTCTCCAGCCTCATATGAGATTCTATTTTAAATTTAATTAAACTAGAAAAAATAATTAGAGACAACATTTTTTCTTGTTAAATTCACATTTATACATTATTTGAAATGGGAGAATGATTGAGAAATGTCACTGAGAAAAGGGAATTATGAGTTACTGCATAATCAACAAACTAAACCATGGTTTACAGCAAAAATAGTTGAAAAATAATTACTAAAATTCCTATTTCCAGTTTTATTTTCAATGTCATCACTTATTGTGATAAGATGAAGATAAGCTGAAAGACGTAATTTAATGAAATAGCACATTCTCACATCTCAGGCTTAATTATATTCACTGCAGTCCCAAGCTTAAGTGTGGTATAAATGCATTTCAGCGTTAGCTGTTCTTAGTGGGAAGTTCTATTTAAACTCTTGATATCTGTGTGTACTTCACTTCGTTTGCTCCCAGTTTTCTCCTATGGGGTTGAGATAATGGTATCTTCCTCTCAGTATTTTTCAATGAATTTGTGAAACAACAGAGCCATTGAACACAAGCTTATACATAGTAAATATTAATTCACCCCCACCTGCTACTCTCTCATCTCATGTATATATAGGATTAATTTTATAAAGAAACAGTTTTGGAAACTTACCAAGGTATAGTGGAAAAACAATTGGCTTTAGGCATCATAGATTAGATTGCAATCTCAGCTTCAACAACTCTTTCTAACATTTGGAGCTCAGGCTTGCTGTTTGGGAGATGGGGATAGAAATATCTACTTTGTGAGATGTTAAGTGACCAAGTGTGTGAAGAAGTCAGTACAATGCCCCAAATCTTGGGTAGCCTCAGTTACTACAACTGAAATTTACCATCATGAATTTGTTAAGGCGGTCACTGTCACTATTAATAGAAGTCCTGATTAAATCAGATTGGTTATGAATGTGTGGGAGAAATAATAATACTGTGCATTCAACCATTTTCATAAAAGTATATAGTATAACTTTTGACAAGCAATCATATCATCCATATGGAAAGTAAGGACATTGATTTAAAGTAATAAAGTCTTTTACTAGTTTGGAATATTAGTCACTTGATGGTTTTGTCTCTGAAATAAACACATACAGGTTCTTCATTTGTTGTTTTTTATTTTTTAAGATTTAATTTTACTTCATGTAAATGAGTGTTTGCCTGCATGTATATATGTGCATAACATATGCCATGCATGCCTGGTGCCATAGGGGCCAGAAGAGGATATCAGATCTCCTGGAA
Organism: Cricetiscus sungorus; assembly: GCA_030556225.1. Taxonomy (NCBI): domain Eukaryota; kingdom Metazoa; phylum Chordata; class Mammalia; order Rodentia; family Cricetidae; genus Cricetiscus; species Cricetiscus sungorus. The sequence continues at coordinate 38,968,653 of JANBXA010000141.1, read as the reverse complement.
ATATAGTTACAGATACTTATGAGCCACTTATGTAGTTGCTGTCATATGCAAGAGCAGCTAGTACTTTTTAACTGTTGAACCATCTCATAAGAGAAAGACAATCTGAGAAAATTACAAAAAGATCAACTTTGTTATCACAAATATGATACTTTGACAAATAATTGGCAATTATACATTAAAAGCAGATGGCATGATTTATATATATTGTAAATAGGAATTAAAATTTATTCTTTTATGTTACCTATTGGATTTTTTAAAAACTCAATTTGTCCACAGTACCAATGATGAATTAACTAATAAATTATTCTCATTAATTAGGTCCACATGTTTAGAGTAAGATTAAAGTTGACTTCCACTTCCATCTGCCATTCAACAGCACCCACTGTCCACCTGTTCTACTCATGTATGACTGCTTTCTTATGCATTTATCTTATTAAAAACAACAACAACAAGAACAAGACAGTAAGTTGGGTGTGGATGGATGTGGGGTGGATTAGGGAGAAGTTATAGGGAGGAATGAGGTTGAATATGATCAGAAAACATTGTATCTCATTCTCAAAGAATTAAAAAATAATTAAAATAGAAGCTATCCCAATGGGGTTGATTTTAATGGGGAAAAAATGCAGAAGCCAGGGGATAGAATTAGGACTAATATGTAATGTCAAGGCAGTTCTTTGACTCTTAGCTAATTGGATGCAAGCAAACCAGTTAAAAAATTTTGATAGGACACCAAGGTAAGAGAATCAACACAATTATGTATTAGTTCCTTTTGTCATTGCTGTCACAGGATACCTGGTAAAAGCAAATTAAAGAAGCAATAGTTTATTTTGGCTTGCAAATTTAGGGTAGTTTATCACATAAAGGAAGACACAGTGACAAGAAGGTTTCTAACCATGGTAGCAAAACCATTAGGCAAATAGCCATATTGAATCTGTAGCCAGAAGGCAGAGAGTGATCATTGTTGGTGCCGAATCCCATTTTCATTCAGTCTGGGACCCCAGCTCCTGAAATGATTACATCCATGTGGGCCTCTGCTTTAGTGAAACTTTTTTTGAAGACTACCTCATAGACACATTTAATGATGTATTTCCATGGAATTCTAAATCTAGTCAAGTTGACAGGGAATACTAGCCATCACAATTCCATCCCCTCTTAATTCAACAGCCAAGAACATCATTTTAAATCATAGCATTTTACTCCATTTCCCTTAAAGTTTTATTGTCATTTTATAATGCAATATGCATTTAGTCCATCTATAAAAACCCCCAAACTCTTTAATAGTCTAAACATGGGATTGATAAGAGCATAACAAGAAGAGATCAAACCAAAGCAATAACTATACACAGCAGGATGCATACTAAGTCCTTCAGTCCTATGTCTAACATGGGGCACAGAATGCTATGTGATTTTTCTGATCATATTCAACCTCATTCCTCCCTATAACTTCTCCCTAATCCACACCCAACTTAATGTCTTGTAACATGACTTAATTAAAGGACCCAGAGACAGATATTGGGGTTCAAACTTCAAGCTGAAGATCAGAAAAGTAAATGGCTGGCTACTAGCTCTTACTCTACCTCAGACTGAAAGGCAATCCTGGCTCCACTTAACCTCAGACTGTAACCTCTCCTCAATGTGGCTGGAGAATCCTGAGGCTTCAGTATCTTTCTATCTGCAATGTAGTTGGAGAATAAATTCCTGATACTGACTGCTGAAGACCCTGCTCCTGTCTTTTATATTCCTCTAGTGCTGGGATTAAAGGTGTGTGATCTCAGGTGCTGAGATCATCTTGGTGTGAGTTGCTTCTTTAGGACTGGATCACTCTTGTGTAGATCTCCAGGAGAGGGGAGGGAGCTTGGACTCACAGAGATCCATCCACCTCTTAATCCTGAGTCCTGGAATTACAGGTGTGTACCACCAACTTCTAGCTTCTGTATGCTGGAATTAAAGGTGTGTATCATTAATGCCTGACTTCTATGGCTTTATTCTGGCTTTGCTTAATGAATTCTCAGGCAAGCTTTAATAAATCATAAATCATATGTCACCACAGGGCATCTTGATGGAATCATCTAGACTCTGATGGACATAGGCAGCCTCATCTCTCCAACTCTGTTGCCTATAGCATATGTGATACCCTCAAGTTTTCTTTACTCTGCTTCCAGCTCTCCTCAGTGAGAATTCACTAAGTGCTGTCATTTCCAAGAGCATGGGATTTCTGTTGTAAATTAGGCTCACGTTTCTAGCATCATGCAATGGCCTTTCATAGCTTACTTGCAGGGAATTTGACGCTGTCACTGCCTGACCTCAGCAACATGTTTAGAGCCCTCATGGGCCCTCTCATTCTTGCATCTTTCATGCTCATAGAACTAGTACCTTTCTCCCAACTTATAGCTCGGGCTCCTTTGAATCACAGTTGAAGGGGCCTATAACTGCTATATTTGTCTTCAAGGATGACCGCGGAAACACATTTTCCTAGACAGGTTGTTTGTTTGTTTGTTTGTTTTGTTTTGTTTTTAAAGCTGGGAGCCAGTTTCATTTCCGGTTTTCTCCTCTCACATGAATTTGAATTTCACGTGTTGGATTTTTTGGTGGGTGGGGGTCTTGTGCTCAGGGCACCTTTCCTATTGCTACCCCTAAGAACTAGAACTCGATGCTCACCTTTAGTGGTGCGAATTTCTCCAGGAGTCACAGTCACTTGATCTGGACCTTCACTATCTGAAATTTGAAACTCACTTGACTGTATTTTAATATCTGTATTTTCACATCTCATTGCTCTTTCTTTTTCATTGAGGCCTTGGGTAGTATCAGCAAACAGTAAGTAGGCCACAGCCTGAATGCTTTCTTCTGTGAAGAAATACTAGTCTTTTCATCACCTTTGCAGTCAGACTCACCGAGGCTTTCAGGACACAGGCAGAATGAAACCAAATTCTTTGTCAGAGAAGAACATGGCTGCACTGTCCAGTTCCTGGCAGAGCCATTGCTCTTCTCTGGAGCCTCAGGAGCTGGGCACACTCTCTGAAAATCTTTTTGCTTTATAGTTTTCCAATTTGTCATCAGAATGTCCCAATAAGCTCTCGTTACATCCTTCAAAGTCTTCTTTAGTATAGTGTTCCAACCTCTTCTATGGTCCTTCTACAAACCAGTCCCCAAAGCCTCTGAGCCACACAGTCAGGTTTATGGCAGCAATAACTCCGTTCTCAGTAACAGCTTTTTTTGCTTGTTACTTTTCTTGTTGTTGTGAAAATATGTGACAAAAACATTAAAACAAGCAAAGAAAAGTAGAATTTATTTTAGCTCATAGTTTGAGGAAGAAGATGGGGTAGAGAGAGAGAGAGAGAGTCTTTCTGTGACAACAGGGACATCGGGCATCAGGCAGCTGGTCACATAAAGAAAGACGAATACACCATCCTTTTTATTTAGTCTTGGAATCCAACCCATGGGGTGATATCACCTACATTCCTTAGTTAACCCTGCCTAGAAATCCTCTCATAGATACATGCAGGTTTGTGTTTCCATGGTGACTCTAAATCCAGACAAAATGATTCTGAAGATTCACTATAACAGACCTCATGGTCATTTTGGTATCCATGGATATTAGAAAGACTTAAACTGCACTACTGCTCACCCATTCTGTTTAGTCGTTTGGTATTTATTGAGACTCTTTGAACCAGGTGTTCCATAGTCATAGTATGGGGATAATAGGCAAATGAATGAACTATTTAATACTATTTGCTTGTAAGAATGGAGAAATTCAATGATAAAACAGTGCAATGGGTAGCTGGAATTAAAGAGTGTTAGGCTTGTACATAGGGTGATTGAAGAAAAATTGCTGAGACAGTATGATTTAGACAATTTGTTTTGCCCAAATATGGCAAAGAGAAGGGTCATGTGATTATCTGAAGGCTGATTACCAGAACTGCATTCTCAGAGAGGGGACGCTGGCTCTGCCAGCATTGAGTGGGTTCCAGGTTCACCCTCAAAGTCCAGCAAGGAAAGCCAAATTGGGTAAGCTGGGTAAGTGGAGGCCGACTGAGGGCAGGATTCAGAAATACTATCACTTAGAACTTAGGAGCTGTTTTCAGAACTGCAGTGTTACTTAGAGTTGGATTGGGAGCTGGGCTCAGGGGGGGGAAAGTACCACAGTCTGACTTTTATTTTAAAATAATTATTCTGTCTCCTGTGTGTATGACTGACTAGATGAGAACTTTAATCAAAATACATCACAAGTGGCTCAGTAGACAGGAGGGAGGCTGGGGTAGAGGCCAGTGTGACGACCACAGTCAGGTGGACAGACAGACTTGGAAATGGATCTCCATGCACCTATTTTTTGCAATGTGTTAGGTAAACAGTACTAAAGTTCCTCTGGCTCTAAGGAAGTACAGTTTCCTGGAAAACTTTATTACCTAATTAAGCAGGGGGAAGACTTTCAAGTGGTCTCTGGGGTCTCTTCTCACTTCACCATCCTCAGCCTGACTGGAATGCCAGGACTCAGCAAATCTGTGGAATGACTAGGTAGACCCAAACAATGATTTCTTCTTCCATATTCATTTAGGAATGTTGTCCTTGGCACAATGGGTTTCCAGTAGCTAAAGGCTCATTTCCTTAGGTCAACATACCATCTGGCAGTCAACAAAGACATTCCTGATCAACCTCAAGATACTGTATGAGCTGCATGGGAAGGTACAGCACAGGGCTAATGGAAACGGGATGGAATACTGAATTCATACTTAGTGTGGAGCTAGTGCTATGCAGTCCTGATTGCCTCAAAGCTTAGATGAAAAGGCAACACTAAGTAGCAACAATAAACACAAGACTTAGTTCTCTAGATGACCACAGAAGCTTCTGTTCTTATACATAAAGCAGTATTGCTCAATAGCAGTGAAATATAATAAATATCCATACCTTCAGTGGCATAATTGCTTTCACTACTGTGATGTTTCACTACTACCCCCTAATATTTATGTGTGGATAGCTTGCATTTGTGTCCTAAGTTTCCATTCTTTAAAAGAAAGTACTGCATAGTGGGATACCTCTGCTATTTTCGCAAACACTGAAAGTGTTGTGAAAATATGCATATATGTATAACACAACTTATACATCTTTTGTATGCATCTCATGTATCTCATACAATTTCTGCATCTTTCCATTTTTTAAAGTCAAACGAGACCATGTGTATTTGAGACTACTCTGAGCCAACAGAACCCACAGACATCCTTTTCAATGTTCATTTGTGCAGAATGGTGGAGACCATGTGAGCAGGACTGAAGGCAGGATACAGAGATGGTGCAAAGAGGAGCCACATAACAAACTTAAAATGTCAGGCACAAGTGACACAAGACAGCCCAAATCATAACTGTGTGTCAAATACCGTGTTCATCCCATCATGCATTTTTACACTCTTAATGTACCAATTCCTAGGCATAGTAACAAACAGAAGTTTTAGTAATATAAGAATGCTATAAAATATTTGTTAAGTAAGAAACGTCTCCCCAATTTCACATATTAAAACCAAAGTCTTAGATGTTAAATAATCTGAGTATAAACAAAGATTTCCTCCCATTAGAAGTTGTGTTCTTACATGATCACCACACAATGAATCTACGTCTTGTTATCAGCACAAAGAAACTTGAGTCTCACTGTGTGAGATGGATTTATACGTTTCTGTGTGATGGATTTATACATGTTTACAATTGTTTCAGGAAAACAGTTTTGCTCCAAGTTACTCATGCCTTTGTAGTAGCATACTTATGATATGTGCATTGCTCTGGTCTCTGTCACCAGTTGTCATAAAAATTCTTTTATTATTGTCATAAGAAACATCCAAACCTGACATAGGATTTCTAACAACACAGAGAGAACCTCTTTCAAACAATAGTAGGAGTTTTTGATAGCTTGGTGCTTAAGTTAAATATTGTAAATTATAACCTTTCTGCTTTAAGAGTCTTCATTTAAAAATGCTTCATTACTATATTTTAGTTAAAATACAATGCATCTATCATAACTATGATTCTAGTAACATACATTTATGTGTTAGCTACATAATTATGGTGATATAAATGTTATTTGTATTGATTTTACTTTTGTCTACTGAATAAGATTCTTAATCTTTTATTCTGCGTATGGAGTTTAGACAATTGCTTGAAATAAGCATATATCTGACAGAAAAATGCTGCATTGCATTATTTCAGAGTAAGGTCATGCAATTACATTAATCAGGCTATGAATTCAAGGGAAAGAACGTATGCTATTAACAAGTAATACGTTTTTATCACATAGTCCTTGAAAGGTGTGTAATAACACAAATGCCTATAGTGCAACTCAATATTTACACTATTGTGCAAAATTCAACATTTTAAAGTTGATAATAAATTAGGAAACTGTTGTTGAGTCTCTACAACAGTCTCTACTCCTACATATCAGTGTTTCATCTGGCTGTTTGTGCATAAAATCTTTATCATTCCAGAAACACCAAAATCATATTGTTTAGACTCACTTTTTACAATACATTCTTAAGAAAGTATTCTGGAACACAAACCAACCTTAACTCACATAAACAAATGTGTGTAACTTCCTTAGGAAAGATTTGTTGCTTAAATTGTTTTTGAGGGAAGTAATTGATTTTTCTTGGCAGATTTGGCAAAAATAACGAAGTCTTGATTGTCTTATCTGAAGGTCATGTCCTTCTCAGGGATCATCAGTGCATAGCACAGATTCAGTTAAATTCAAGTTGCCCTGTGATTCTTTTACAATGTGGTTGTTGGATACAACCAAAAGGTTTTACTAACATATATTACCCACAGTATATGCATAAATATGTAACAAAAGAAAAATAAAGCATTTTTTTTCTATTAGAAATAAAGCAGGAAGTAACAATATTTTCCTTGGGGGATAGAGAAAACAGGGAGGCTCATAACCACATGTAAATTCATTTCAGGTGCTCTGATGCTCAATTTTGGCCTCCCAAAACAGTGGGCATGGATGTGGTACACAAACAGGCATCTGGGTATAACATTTATACACACAGAGTAAAATAAAGTAACAAAAAAAATTTCCCCCCGATCTCCCACTTCTTGGTATTTCTATGAAAATTTCTTCATTGATTCTTGATTTGTGAAAATTTGAGACTTGATTTAAAAGTTTTTGTTTTGCTATTTGGAATGAATGAACACAGAAGTTGAAAGCAAAATAGAAATCCAAATAAGAAGACTAGGTGATTTCTCAACAGATTAGAATATGAAAAGCAATCTAAAAGTTTAATGTATTACAAAATTATTTTTACGTATTCACTAGAGGAAATCTACAGGGAATTTTACCGTAAAACATTTATTGGTAATGTGTGCAGTAAAAGTGATGAGAAATGTATTTATTTAGACACTTTTCTGAGAGATGGAAAGACAGCTCAGTGGTTAAGAGCACCATCCATTCTCTTCCGAAGAACCTACATTTGATTCCCAGAATCCAGGTAGAGTGGCTTTCAACTGCCTTTAACTGTAGTGTCTGGGGATGCAATGTTGTCTTCTTAACCTGGGTATCCACACTTAGCAACTTATATTTCTACACTTACCAACCTGGGAATCAATACATATCAACCTGTGTATCTACACTTACCAATTTGCATACCTACATTTATCAACCTAGGAATCCACACTTGTCAAACTGAGTGTCCACACTTACCAACCAGGGTATTTACACTTATAACCTATGTATTCACCTGCTGGACAGAAGGTGTAGTCTACCATAATGTAGCAGCTTTTCCTGGAGAACTCCCTCTCCACCCTCACTGAGAGCTTCCTGCTCTCTACCTAGCCTTATCTGGAGGATATTTCTAGGCCTGGATGTCTGACTTATCAGAAGGATGACCCTTGACACAGTTCCCTGAAAATGCTCTTCCTCTGCTGCCCGCGTGGTAATTAAGTAACATGCTCTACATATTTTCATAGGGCTGTGCAGCCACTAACACAGATAGGATTGGACAGGAGAGGAGCATGCCACTTAATGCAAATTTAGGGTTTGCCCCAGACAATACTATACAACCCATATACACTGGAATTAAGTTGAACTGTCTCACTAAAGCTGTCTCCTGAAAGGCTATTTCCAGCGTGTTCACAGACCATCCAACGCTCGCTGTCATCACTTCTGCCCCTTTGTACCTGTGGACTGGTGGCAAACAGTCTGAGAGGAAAAGGGGGATTCCACAAGGACACAGAGCACACGCTTGGGAAAATTTAAAACGGCACACCAATTCTTTAAGAAGGTTAATCCACATGATGGCAAATATCTATGACTTAGAAAGCTCTTGGTAAAAGGAAAGCAACCAAAACCAGCCAAAATCAAAACATGAAATTTAATATAGCTAGACATAAATCTTGAAATTATGTGAAGATAGCAGTTGTAAAATTGCATAAATCTAGAGAAGGAGAGATAGTTCAGTGATTAAAAGTACTTGCTGCTCTTGTAGAAGACCTAATTTTGGTTCCCAGTACCCATAGTATGGCTTACAAACATCTGTAACTTCAGTTCCCGAGGTTACAATACCCTCCCTCTTCTGACCTTTACTCCTACCACGTATGATTGTGGTACACATACATATATGCAAGCAAACAATTATACACATAAAGCACTCAGCAGGCAGAGGTAGGCAGATCTCTGTGAGTTCGAGGCCAGTCTGGTCTACAGAGTGAGTTCCAGGACAGGCTCCAAAGCCACAGAGAAACTCTGTCTCAACACACACACACACACACACACACACACACACACACACACACACGTAATAATAATAGTAATAATAAAATAAGCCTAAATTTTAAACAGATTACATAAAAGCCACATTAAGAAATTATTTTGCTAAAAAACAGAATTGAATTAATGAGAATAACAAATTTTATTCAACTGGAGGGCATTCTTGGTGTGTGCAATGAGAAAACTATAAGAAATTCATGCTACAATATTTAACACAACAAATCTAGTTCATCTGAGTAAAATTTTATTCTACATAGTGATGGTCACATAGCAACTTGGATATTATATCTGATTGTGAACACTGTGACAAGAAAGGTATATTTCCTAACTCAAGTTACTTAAAGAAGTTCACACTCAGTAGGAATATGAACTAGTGCAGATCTTATGGAAGCTATAAGCAGAATTAAAAGCTGAACTACTATATGATTCATAAATCCTACTGCTATGCAAATAAAGTTTTGCAACAAAGTAGATTGGGAGGTTATATTGCAGGGATTTCCTTGGAGAGTTTCCCCTTCTAGTGATAGTGCCCCTTGGGATGATGCTTCCTGTTATGGTAATGATTCCATCAGCTAACATTTCATTCAGTCTATTTAACATGGGTATTTTCTTATAGAAGAATTGGTTCTAAAGGATTTGCCCATGTAGAAGTTCAGGCTGTACTTCACTCATAATATGGGGAGGGTGAGACTGTTCAATAAAATAATGTGGGAAATCCTGCATTTTTAAAATAATGCCTGGGAGTCAACCGTGATGCTGACATGATGATGAGAAGATAGTTTTGTGGGGGGTGGGCGGGATGAGGCAATGGATGTTTTGGTCTCTCTTTGCAGCTGTTAGTAACATTTGACCATACAGAACCATTCCCTAAGCAGAGGAAGTATAAGGCTGGGTAGATGAAGACTCACAGGAAGTAAGTAGCTGGTAAGTATACTGGTAAAATTCCTGAAAGAAAGATGAAGAAAGGAAACAGAGTAGGGAGGACGACTCAAAAATGTTCTGGTGAAGAATACACAAAGGGAGTGGCTTAATGCAGATTTTATCTAAAATGAGTGTAGCCACAGCCAGTCACCAGTTAGCTCTTAGTAAAGCACAGTGCAGAGGCAAACACACATTTAGCTGTAATCAAATGGAATCAAATCAAATCAAGAAAGCATGTTCGGAGTTCAAGTCAAAGTGCAGAATCCAACTCTATTCTGTTATAGGATAACCCATAAATAGGCATTAGATTTAATTTGGGAGCAGGATTATTTTAAGGCACAGGCACTGGTCTATATTTGGTTTAGAAGAAGAGATGCCAAACAGGAAATAGTTTGGAATCATGTCATAAAGGAATTGACAGAGATACAGCTTTTGAGGGGAGAATGCAGGTCCTAAGATAACTGAAGACTTTGTAGGTAAAAGTACTCCTTCTGTAGCCTCCAAAGTCTGAAGGGTGGCATCTAGTACTCACTCACAGGGGAGTGACCTGTCTCATGGAGGAGGCTTTCTTCTGACAGATGTATCATACAGACACTGGGTAATGGCGATTCAGATGAATGACAGACTCTAAATTTATATTTTATGCTTTAAAATGATAGCTACTCCCATGAGAGAAAGAGAGAGCCAATTAGATCTATGTAGTTTTTGCTGTATGTGTGTGTGTGTGTGTGTGTGTGTGTGTAAACACATAGTTGGGTGTCTCCCAAGCCAGAAGAGGGTATTAGACTCTCAAGTTAGAGTTATAAGTGGTTATGAGCTATCCAATCTGGGTGCTGGCAGCTGAACCTTGTTCCTGAGTAACAATAGCAAGTAAGTACTCTTAACTGCTGAGCCATCTCTCCAGCTCATGGTTTTCATTTCTTTTATAGTAACTTAAAACTAAGATCCTAGTACTATTCCATTCAATAATTATGCACTATGGGCAATACCATGTTTTGAGACTCTTTCTGTTCCAAGGGTGTGAATAGTGAATTTAAATGCTGAGCATAATATGGTTTTGTAATTTAAGGTACCAGATGGAAAAAATCATTATGGTATCTTGAGCCAGTGTATATTAAAAATATTTCAATCAAGTTACTAGGACCCAACACTTAGAATACTGCTCTTCAGTGGAAGACACAAACTGTTTTAACATAGCCTTATGTATGAATAGGATAGTATTGATTGACTGGAGGGATTTTCAAATCTTGTATGAGTATAGATAGAATAGAAATAATGGGTATAACATAACAATATATTTATATGGATAATATATTTACATGGATGATAATTATAAAATTAATGCTTTGCAAAGATCATACAATGGTTATGTGAAAGGTAATGGTTTACTAGTTTGAAAGCATTTTCAATTCAATTCTTTTTATGTTTTAATACATGACTCACACATAAGTATTTTTAGCACAACAATATTTTTATATTTTTCATCACACTTAAGAGTTTTCCAAAATATTTTTTATATTATTAGATACCCTGAAGCCTTTACAAAATGAAATTTCTGGAGGAACAAATTCCAATTTCTTTAGGTTGGTCTCAGTGCTCTAAGTAGAAAGATATAATTTATTTTTTAAACTTATTGCTTTTCTCATAACTACACATCTGCAGAAAATTGGTCTGGGAATATCATCATCTTTTATACAGCTGGAGACTTTTCATAGCTATTTAAAAATGGTTGACACTGCCCTAATTCTTCTTCATCCTCTCTCTGGAGCTGGGGATTGTGACAGCCATGCTTCAAACTGAACAACTTATAATGACCGCATTATCCCTGGCAGATAGCTCTCTTTCATGACTTCTGAAACCTCGTCATAGTGACTACCATCAATTGTGTTTGTAGATTTTTCCTATGACAAAGAAACAAAATGAAAACATCATAAATGTCTTCTGGGAAAATTCACAAGAAGAAAATACCCTTTACTATCATTAAGATTAGAAATAGATCATTACCAACATTTCAAAGTTATCTTTGATAACTTTGAAACACAAGTTTCCCATAGTCAACTACCATCTTGAACATTAACAGCAGGGATTAGCTGTTTGTCTGTTAATGAGGTAACAAATCTACGTTTTGCAAGTGATATTTCTACCTACAGTTAGGTTTTCACAGTTCATGAACATTACAGAACATTATTTCAATTTACTTATTATTATCATAGACATTCCATGGCACAAACAAATCACTGATTGCTCATTCTACTCTTACAGAGTCCTTTGTTTCTATTAGGACTCTTGGGAATAATATGTCTGTGAACCATCATATATTTGGTTTTGGGTTAGCATCTGGACGCACTCTTTTCAATAGACACATGAACATGGCATTTCTAGCCCATACATATGTGTACACTTAACTTTAGTTTAGTAAACAACATCAAACAATTTTCTGAAGTTTCCCAAGTATTTCTGCTCACAGCCATGTATAGATGCCTCGCACCATTTCAAAAAATGGTACTCAAATATATTTCAGTCATTCTGTTCAAGGCACTGCAGTTTGTGCCTGAGCAATAAAGGCAACCACTGTTTTGTTTACTAGTCTTTTGATTTTTCTCATTGGTGAAGAGAAGATATTATTTAAATAGTTGCAATTTGGTTAGGATGGCTAATCTTGGTTGTCAAGTTACTTACACCTGGAATCAGCTAAAGCATATGGGCACACTTGTGGAGGATTTTCGTGATGGGTCATTTGATATGTCATCACCCTGAACATGGATGACATGAGGTCAGAAGAGCCACCCTAAATCTTGCCCAAAACTACTGGTAGCATGTACGTGCCTGCCCTCGCCAGCAAGGAAGACGCGACTCCGGGTAGATCTTCATGCAGTTTTAATCAGGATCCTTTAAACATGTTGCTTCTGGCCTGGAGGGAGGGAGGGAGGGAGGGAGAGGGGGAGGGAGAGGGGGAAGGGAGGGGAGGGGGAGGGGGAGGGGAGGGGAGGGGAGGGGAGGGGGAGGGGAGGGGGAGGGGGAGAGGGAGAGGGAGAGGGAGGGGGAGAGGGAGAGAGAGAGAGCCAGGGAACCCCTGCACAGGCTTAAATACCCTTGAGCTAACCAACCCCAGTAAGCCACATGAACCCTGCAGATAGGCTACTCTAATGCGGAAGCAAACAGGCTGAACAGACTTAACCAATTAAGGGCTTGTTTATGCCAGAGAGCCTTCATCCGTGGGGAGGTGGAAGGCGGTAGCCAGCGCCACTTTAAGGCGTGGCACTTGGCGGCTCTCTACAGTGGCAGACTTCATAAGAGGACACACAATAAGGGGGATTTTGCTTCTTCCTAGCCTTTGCCTGCATTAACAAGTTCATCTGTCCTATTGCTGAAGCATGTCTCCATTGGTCTCAGAAACTACCTCTTTGGGATTCCGATGTAGACTGGAGACCAGTGGCTTTCTAAAACTTGTACACTAGATTAGGACTACTCAGTAATCCAGTTGTGTAGATTGAACAATTACAGTATTCTTATTTTCTTTGGGAGACATCTACTGATTTGTTGTATATGCCATTTGAACGTAGTTTGTGTACATGTGCGTGTAAGACTTTCAATTCATTGGTATCAAGAATAATTTAATATTGTCATTTATTATGTTTACAGACAGTTTCACTAAGCTAATACTTAGAAGCTAAGACTACATACAGAAAAATAATACAATGATATTATTTTACATGCACTCACTCAGCTTGCTTTTTACATTCATTCTCAAAGACATCAAAACAGAAAGTATGGGACTTTATGGGGTTTTTGGACATTCTTAGGTGACACAGTCTCACAGTCAACTCACTCACTGGTCCTCTCTTGTTCTTAGTGTCTGTCTGTCACCTGTTATACAATGATACCCAACTAAGGTGCAGAGGCAGCCTGTAGATGTATCTACTGGGAACGGACTTCACAACTCTGCATTCTGACTGGCTGTGATCTTCTGTAATGGCCTTGATGGGTTGCAGAGAGAAGTTTCCAGTAAACACAATTTGGAGTGGCATACAGAAGGGTATAGCCTTTGATGTTCACTTTTAAACTATGCTCAGACACTGGCAGAAATCACAAAGTACCAGAAAAAACACACCAGGTTCTGAAGCCTAAACAAGTGAATGTGAATGAAAGCCAGACCACTATGTAGAACAAGGAGTGACTGTCTAAAAAAAAAATAATACAAAATTGGGGCAGCAACAAACCCTTCACTAACAATCACTAGTGCTTTTTTAGGCTCACAAGGTGCCTAAGATGAATTGATGACAAAAACCACAGTGAATATCGTGGAATAAAAGAACATTACTAAATCCAAATTGCATCAGTCTGCCACTAGATGAAGTAATTTGTCTATCAAAGGTGTGTGACATAATTTTCTTAGTTATATATTTAGTATTTTCTGCAAAGTTCTGGAGTTTAAGCAAAGCTGAAGAAAATACCTTTAATTTTAAAAGACAGAGAAAAGGAAAAAATTGCAAGCATTTTATTAAGAAACTATTGCACGACCTGAATCCCAGCACTCAGGAAGCAGAGGCAGAAGAATCTCTATGAATTCAAGATCAATCTGGTCTACAAAACTACACAGAGAAACACGGTCTCAAATAAAACAAAACAAAACAAACAAAAAACCCAAACAAAAAACCAGCAAAACTATTCCATTTCAAGTTTTGTGTTGATTATTTTGGTAGCTGCTTTTTTGTTTTGTTTTGTTTTGGTTTTTTATTTCCTGGTTGTGTTTAGTGCTGCAGACCGAATTCAGGGCTTTGAGCTAGCTACGTAAGTACTCTGCCACTGAGCCAAGTCTCCAATTGTAATGCTAGGGTCTTAACATTCATTCTATCATTGGTTATCAGAATAGTAGAGGGAGGCATTTTTCTTCCATTATATACATAAGCAGACTGAAATACCACTAGTTGAAGTGGCACATAGAAATTAGCACATGATTCTGTCTGGCCTCAAGAGCACTTCACTGCATCATGCCCAGCTATAGTCTATAATGAGGACGTAAAGAGGCATGTTGATGAAGGGTTGCCAGACTACAAAACGGCAAACAGTACAAGATTATGTGTGACTCAAGAAGTAAAAAACAGTTGTTTTTTTTTTTTTTTGAAAGAAGTGATCTTACCCCAAGGCTCTTGAAAGATAAATAGTATTGTAGAACAGAGGAAGAGAACTCCTAGAAAAGGTTATCAATGGAATCAAGGGAAGGCGTTAAAGGAAAGCCTTTAGAATTGATTCATAGAAACTAGAGCACTTGAAATGTATATTTAAAAATCTCAACCATAGATAACCTCAATAAATTCACAGCCTGATGCCACCACTTCCACCCAGCACATATCAAGTAGTCTCCCCGTATTGCCTCTTGAAGGATCCAGATAACCTCCCTCTGTGTATAACCTGCCCTGACTGCATTGGCTCTTTAAAAGTCCAGACATCTTTGGGAGCTCACAAACTATGGTGCATGGCTCTTTGCCTCCACTCTATATGTCAGCTATAGGCAAACTCTTCACTTCCTAAAGCCACCAGACACTTCCTGGCCTCAGTTTGGGTTGATTGCTGTCTTCCTCTGCTGGAAATGCCTTTTAACCTCTTGTCTGCACTTGATCAAAGTCTATTTTCTCAGATTCCAAACTCCTTGAAAAAAAAGCATATGATTTGCTTTGTTGTACACCTCATTTTTAAGATTGGCTGACTTGGAATTGTTTTTTTTATTTCATCAGATATGTGGAAATTTGCCCTATAGATGAATCTTTGCAAAGCCTTACCAATAGAGCTTTTTAAAAAATGTTGGCACAACCATCTAACTACGAACTTTATAGTTCTGAGGAAGATGTCTGGATTTTCTGATCTTTCCCAAGGACTAGAAAACAAGGAAAGAGACTGTGTAATTTATATTTCATGAAAAAAAATCTTTGTACAAAGCCCCTTCACCGAGAAATTATCCTTGATTTTCTATAACCTGGGACTATGTGAGCTAAAATTATTGGGACTGCAAATCATCATGAAACACTAATTTCTGCTGAAATGATAAAGTAAAAGAGATTTTAACTATCCCAAGTTGAATTAGGCTCACAGAGACTTAAGATATGAAGGGCAGATCCACTGTTATTATACCCACAAGAGTATCAGCTTGAAAGGACACACTCACATCACAATAGACAGTGTGTAACAGTCAAAATTCCTTCAAGACAGTGTCTGTTCCTAAATATCTTGTGATTTTCAATGTTATGCAATAAAAAGAACCAAAATAGTCTCTCAGAGTGGAGAGATAGTCCCAGTTTAGAGTATGCTGCAAATTTCTGTGTTCTTAATCACTAGAATTCTTTCATAAATATTTGTTGAATTGATAAATTCATGAATCAACAGATGTGATGCCAACCAGGATGGGTATTTAAATATGGTTTAAAGATGGTAACTTGCCAAACCTTTAAACACAGAGAATTATTCAGGAATAAAATTTGTATAAATACAAATGCATTATTATCATAAACGCAGAGATCAATTTGAGATATAAACCTCTTTTAAAATATCTCAATAATGTTTTCAACTAGACACGTTTGTGCTTTGGTGTGTGCGTGTTTTGCCTATATCTGTGTGCATACGTTGTAGGTATGTGTGTGAAGGTATATGCACATTGCAGAGACCAGAGGACAACCTTTATTGTCAGTCCTTGGGCATTGTCCTCCCTGTTTTCCCTTTTGAGATGGCCTCCTGCTGGCCTGGAACACATTAACTAGGCTAGGCTGGTTGTCAGCAAACCCCCGGGGGATCCAACTGCCTCAGGACTGAGATTCAAAGTTCTAGACACTGAACTCAGTTTCCTATGCTTTCCCAGCAGGCACTTGGTTGACTGAATCATTCAACTGAATGATTCAACTGACTGAATCACTTGGCCCCAGAATCATTCTTAATCATGACAAACCACACCAATGCTAAAAATTATGGCTTAAATTTATTTTTATCTTCAAGGCTAAACATAATTATCTCTAGTAGGATTTTTAAAGTCTTCTCTGTCATTTTTTCTAGGAAATATATGTGAAGGAGACGGGACCCATTACATAAATTTCAGTACATTTTAGAATAAGGGAAAGATGTTTCTGTTAACTCTGATTATTTGAATTTTATCTACAATGGAAAATGGAGAGACACAACCTGACATTATAATTTAATCTGTGGAAAGTGGTCATTTGTCCACTTTTTTTTATTTTTTATAAGCCTTAACTATCACCCCAAAATAAATTCAACAAAAAATGGGTGAGAAAACCTTATTGCCTCATAATCATGGCAATAATATTTGCCTTCATCCATAGACAATCAAATAATCTCTAACAAAATTTGAGGTGATGAAAACAACTAACAACCAGTCATTGCTGTTTATGGGCAACTATAATAACAGGGCTTTATTTGAAGTTATTAATTAAAACTGAACTCTGATTCTGAGAAACAAATGTATTGATGCTTAACCTCTACAGATGAGGAGCTAGTTACATGGAACGTCTAGAGATTATCTGAATTTGGTCTAGGAGGTGGTGGAGTGGAGATCTTTCTTATGTAATTATAACATTTAGGCTCATCATCCATTATCTATTATAGAAATTTCTCTTCCAGGCCAGGTGGTGGTGGCACATGCCCTTAATCCCAACAATCTGGAGGTGGAGACAAGTGGATCTCTGTGAGTTTGAGGCCAGCCTGGGCTACAAAGTGATTTCCAGGACAGGCTCCAAAGATACACAAAGAAGCCCTGTCTCAAAAACACAACAAAAAAAGAATTCTCTTCCAAAAATAAACATGGTAGTAGACTGTGGTCATACACACTAGAAATCCTAGCACAGAGGAGAGGAGACAGAAGCAGTAGAACTGTTATGAGTTTAAGGCAGCCAGAACAACATAACAAAGTTTGTCTCAAAATAAATAAATAAACAAACATAAACATGAAACTAAAACATATCCACTACAGTATAATCACTTCTAATTTGGTCCCCACTAGCTTATTTAGAAGATAAACTTCATCTGCCATCCAGAAATTCCTTCTAAAGCATGTGCAATAGCAGAAGAGGCAAGTAACACATTCCTGGTTTCTGAGTTAAAAACTGCCGTGAAGTTCATGTTGAGCCATGCAAAGTCATTTGTGTTGTAGATCAAAATTGATAGAATATTGATCATTTTATGAGGTTTGATCTGGCAACTTTCAGTTTATCTCTAGGGTATGTCAACTGGAGTGTTGACAAGCAAGGGTGAAAATTCAATTACTACATACAAGCCAGGAGAGAGACAGAAAGAAGGCATAGATGTAATGTGATCAATATATTCGGCAAAAAGAAAAAAAAAGGAAAAATGTTTACACTTATATATGAATCCTAGATTCTTTGTAGATTTACATATAATGTGCATGTATATATTTCTTGAAAATAGAAATGATTAAAGGGAATAGCAGGAGATAAGTTGGAGGGAAAGGTATAAGTGTGAATTCGATCTTACTGAATAGAATATCTTTGGAAACCCATCACTATATACATTAATTATATAACAATAATAAGCCAGAAGACACCAGAAGGCAATTAGCCTATGGTCAAGGAACTTAGAATGAGATCATATGTAAAACAAGCTGGATTCAGTCAATTCTTGGGTCAAAAATAGAAACTAATGGAGGGTTAGACATTCTGGCACTAGTAGATTAAGAAAGTGATAGAAATTTCTAAATGTACCAGGAAGTGAATGAGGTGGAGAAATATGGAGAAACCTTGATGGTACAATGAATAGAACAGATACAGGCAGACACCTTACCACCATCTAAATGTGTGCAGAGCCCAGAGAAGAAAGGCCTAGTTATAATGGTGACATTTTCTTAAACAGTCATGTTTGGTTCTATCCTAGGTCTCTTGGCTGTCCAGCCTCTGGGTCCTGGCCCCTCAGGCAGTGTCAGGAGTGGGCTCCCTCTCTGGTATAGGTTTCAAGCTGGACCATTCATTAGTTGGCCACTCCAATAATTTCTGCACTACCTTTAACCAAGCACATCTAGTAGACAGGTCAAATTGTAGGTCAAAGGTTATGTGGGTAGATTGGTGTCCCAATTCCTCCACAGGACGACTCACCTGTTTCATGAAATGGTTGGTTCAAGCTCCATATCACCCATTGCTAGGAGTCTTAGCTAGGGGTCATCTACATAGATTCTTGGGAGTATTCATTTTACTAGCTTTCTAGTTTATTCCAGAGATGCTCCTGATTCCAGTTGTTTTTCCCAGAAAAGTATAAACAGAGGCCTGGAGATGGGGAGAGCAGGGGTACTGAATGCCTGAATTTAGATGTCACCACAATTAGTTGAATTTGGAAGTAGGTGATTACCTCAGGGCTGAGGAATATGAGAAGAAATGTGAGAGAGAAAAACATCCCAAACCTTCAACCATAAGAGCTACTTGGAATGATCAATAGAAAGTAGAGATGAACATGTCAAAATGAAACAGAAATATGGGGACAGGGAGTAGAGCATTAAGAAATCTCAGTCATGTGGAGCAGCAATGGCCAATAGCTAAGGGACAAGATGGCTGACACCCAGAAGGCCCACTGAATGTTACATGTGTGAAGTGAAGAGACTACTGAAGAGGAAGGGCCGGCGGAGGGAGTTAACAATGGAGGGAGTAGGCTGGAAACAGCAGATTCTACAGAGAAGCTCCTGGTGATGTTTTACCAGATGAAAATCCCAGGGGCTACCTACTTGCTCTTTGCGGATCAAATATCTGTAACATGTGTCTCCTATCTCTCATTGTTAAAAGTTCACAGTCATCTTATCTTGGGATGTCATAACAAATAAAAGACCAAGGGCTGAGTGAAGAAGCATGCGTGTCTCATAGTTCCAAAGGCTAGCAAGCACACATAACCCAGATACTATCTGACGAGAGCTCTGCCAGGATACTCTTACGGCTGTGTTATCATATGGAGTGTGTGTTGTAGGGAAAACAGGGGATCTCTAGTCTCTTCTGGTAAAGACATTACAATCACCATGAGGACTCTGCCCCCGTGACTTAATCTGAATTGTTTCCATTCCCAAAGACCTTATCTCTAAGCACCAGTATGTTGACTATATGAGCTTCAACATACAAGTTAGGGGGATGGGAGGACATAGGACTCAGATACCCATTCCACAGCAATGGGCGAACTATTATCTGTATCAAATTGACAAAATTCTTCCTGTGCTGCCTCAAGTTGACCTTCCCTTGTTTTATTTGATGGTAAAAAAGACACACTCCAAAAAACAATTAGTAATTTTAAAAATTATCAAAATCAGTGATATGATTTTTACTAATTAAGCTGCCAATTGGGATTTCTTTCTGAGGAAGTCAAGAGAGACATTTCCCAGCAATCGTTGAAGGAGAATCTTGGTGCTCCTTCACCTTTCTTTGGCTCTAAGATGAAGTGGAGGAGAACTGCTCCACCTATGTGTTCACAAAACTGGGGAAAGAGTGAGACGTGGAGGCTGCTTCAAGACTTGGTTTCTCCATCTCAGTGTGCTAAGCTATTACCACAGTTGCCTTCATTGTCGCAGGCAGCTCATTTTAAGCTGCATGTGCCATAAGAAAATGAATTTAGGGGAGCAGATATCTGCATGGTTGATACACTCAGCAATTTTTGTTAGGCAGTGTCTCTGTCTCCTAGCAACATTGTAGGGAAATCCATCAGGGGTATGAAATTAGATGTCCATGTAGGCGGAATACCTGTAGAGTGTTCAGTTTTATGAAAAGCTTTCACTAAAAATTATATATATTATGCAAAATGCTACAGTAACATAAGGTTAAAGTAGAAATTGTTCAACTCCCACATGAGCAATTTAAGGTTCCAACAGTACCCAGTAGCCAAGCGTCTACAGTGTACAAAGAAGAAAGAAAAAGGCACAGAAAGATACCATATGGAAAGACAGAGCCAGATAGAATAACTATTCTCAGAAAATTTTCTTCCTTAAAAAAGGAAAGAAACACAGATAGACAAACAGACATAAAAAGAAAAGAAGGGAAGGAAGAAAGAAAGGAAGAAAGAGGAAGAATGGAAAGGAGGAAAGAGGGAGGGAGGGAGGAGAGGAGGAAGTACGTAGATTTTTTTTTTTTTTTTTTTTGTGGAGAGGTATCTTAGTCCAGGCTCTTGGTTTGTGAAAAACTTCTCTAAGCTTTGTAGAGAAAACAAGGCCCTTTGCCCTGCAAGCAACCATGACACAAGCTGGAAACACAAAATCCCAGGACAAATGCTAAGGTGATCTTCCCTGCAGGTTCTGGTGGCTCACATATCAAAACCCCATGTACTCAGACTCACTCCTTGTTACTTCATTTCTCACAGTAGTTGAGAGTCAGCTGTCTGTCTCACCCATGAGCTGCAACCCAACAAACTCAGGTCCAAGAGGAACATGTCCTGGGAGCTGTGTGTAACCAACTTGCCCAAGAGAATCTTGAAAAATGATGAATTCTACAGAGAGTGCTACACATTGTGTCTGTCCCATTTGTGCAAGGCTAATAACGGAATTTCCACTTATATAGAGTCTATAATGTTTTCTCCCATCCTGTCCAGTGCAAAAACAAATTAACAAATAAAATTCCTTTAGAGAATGAAATAACTTACTTCTCAGTTGTCTTATTTACATGTGTTATGAGTAAGGTTTTCTGCCTGCCCTGGGCCCAAATAACACACATAGACATTCTTTATTAGATATAATTTTGTTGGCCAGTTACTAGTTTCTTATCGGCTAGCTCTGTCTTAATGATTAACCCATTTCTATTAATCTAAGTATTTCCACGTGGCCTTATTTTACCGGAGAGAGGGGGCCGGTGTTCTGCTCTCTCCAGTGTCTTCATGCTGACTCCTCCCTACTATTTCCTCTTTCCTCCTTGTCTCCTAGTCCCTCCTATCTTCCTTTCCTACTGTCCAACAGTGCTTTATTCATTAACCAATATGAGAAACGTATTTACAGAATGACATCTCCCATCATCTTCTCTTTTCTATCTAAAATAAAAACAAGGGTTTTAACCTTAGTATAGCAAAATATATAACATAGCAGTTATCAAATAAGAACTAGTTTGAGTCATATTCCTAGTCATCTTACAACTGCTTTTATTATTTATTGTATACTATGCAATCATATGAACTAAATATCACATGTACATACACACACAAAAAAATGTATGTATGCACATATCTAGTTGCAAAAGCTTGAACTGGGCACTGTGCTTGATGCCAAAAAGGATAGAACATGCTATCAGTATTGATACAGAATTCACACTCCTTGCAACAATAAATAAGCAGTAAACATTATGGATGAATGCTATCAAGGATCACTTGCTTAAAAGATAAATACACACACATTTGTATATTCTTGTATTGAACACCTTTTCTTATTAATTCAATTACCCACTGTAACTATAAATTAAAATTAATAATTGTGCTGATTATAGTTATGGGTTTTTTTTGTAAAATTATTTCAAAGGCCATGAAAGAACATGCAAAACAAACATTGATGACCACACTAAGAATGGTTAAATTTCTCTGGCAATGTTAGAAAAGCCTAAAAACCCTGGAACAGAGTAGATGGCTTTTTTATGGGTCTCTGGGTTTATCTGTAGACCTTACTCCCTCAGGGATGGAAATGGGGGGAGGAAAGAATGATTTTGCTGGAGTACTTCAGATTTTACCTACAAGTTGTGAGACCAAAAGCAGAGTCCTTGGTAAGACTTTATATGACTTTATATGAACCAAAAGACTAAACTCCAGCTTCCCTGTCTCCAAAAGACAGAAGAAAAGAAAAGGCAGGCCAGGTTAAGATGTCTGTTACAAACTCTATGCACTCTAAAAAATTTCTCCTTTAAACTATTAGAAATTTTAGGTGACTGATGTAGCAAAATCCCTTAAACTAAATTTCTTATAAACAAACCAAACACCAAACATTTGTAGGATGAAAAATCCAGTGCCAGGACATTGGCAGATCTGAAGCTTAGTGAGCCATCTCTTTGGTTTGGAGATAGTGCCTTTCCACCACACCTTTATATGGGAGTAGCAAGGCAACACTCTGGAGCCTGATTTGTCAATACTCAACTCCTTTCAGTGACAGAATCAACAACCCTGCCTTCTAATCACATTAATTAACATAGGCTTTGGTATGTGAATTTTGTAGAGACTCATTAAGCCCATGGCACAAAGGTCTCAGAACTATGTGGTGGCTTTCACACTCACTTATTCTATTGCCCAGAATTGAGTGCCACTTTGCTTTTGCACGTGATTCTCAAGTAAGTACTATGGTACAAGAGTTCACTCACATCACTGTGATGGAGTGAAAGCTCAAAGAGAAGACTGAAAAATGAGTGAAGCATGATGCAGGCCACGCCTCTTATAGTGACAATCCATGCAGGGTCCCCACAATGATTTCAATCTCAGACCTTTTGAATGTGGTGCAAATTTTATTCTGTCTTGTCATGGTTTCTGTAGCATAACACCTCTAAAATAATCTTTATATGTTAAGTTAATCTGAGTCAGTATCTGTTTTTAAGTAATGAGAACTTTGACTACTATGGGTAGGAAGCTGGATCACGAATCATGGGGGAGACAAGCTATATCAGGTACGACAGTAACAAGGCTAAGCTCCTGGAGAGAAGATTGTCAAAGATAAATTCCCTAACTTGGGATATGTGCTTATGGTTGGTCAAAGACCACCCCAAAGAGGGAAAACTGGCTAGTAACTCGAGTGTTAACAAATGTCCCCCAAGGTTGAGCTCATCTATCAGCCTCTACAACTAGGAAGACCCACTATCATGACCTACTTGTCTGAGCTCTAAAAAAATGTATTTCTAAGAACTGCTTTACTTTTGTGAGTGTGTGTGTGTGTGTGATGTGGATATTATAGGTGCTTGGACATGTTCATGTGGAAGCCAGAGGAAAAATACCCTTATGTGTTGTGTCTTGGGTGCTACCCACCTTGTTTTTCTTTACTTCATAGAAGAGGTGGGCTGGCCAGAGAACCCCAGGGATCTGCTTGCCTCTGTGCTTCCAGAGCTGGATGGAATATACACTGGTTTATTTATGTATGTATGTATGTATGTATGTATGTATGTATGTATGTATTGCTTATTTGTTTGTTTTTGTTCTTTGCATTTTCATGTGAAATCTGAAAATGAACTCAGATTCCTCAGTAAAGACAATAAATGCAGTAGCCACCTTCCTAAAAATTAGAGATGAGCAAGGCATATATTAAATAATTATATACACAGTGGCTTCTCATTTGTTTCTATGGATTCATCTACAAAAAAATATTCATAACTTCCAAAACAGTCAGTAGTAGATGGATCCAGGGGCTGTATAATTAAATTATCAGATGGACAAGTTTCCAGAGATTGCTGTCTAGTTTGAGCTTCCAGGCAAAAAGGACCAGAGACACAGTAGGGGAGAGAACAGGGCAAGGAGCATAGATTGTTGACAACTGAACTGGGTCACCATTTCATCCCCAGTTATGAACAATATGGCAGCCACTTTCTGCTTAGAGCAATGTTTCAGAAAGTTAATTCATATTGGTATGCCATCAAGTTCATTTCTTTTTTGTGTAAGTACTTTAATACAATTTAGCATATTTTTCATATTTATGTTCTAAAAGTTAGGTTTGGGGTTTTTGTATTTGTAATTAGTTACTTACTATTTTTGTAACTACTTTACTTGTTTATTTAGTATTTTCAATAGCCCTATGTGTAATCTATCAATTATAACTTTGTTTCTATTCTACTGATTGTTTTATCCTCCTCTTCCTAATTATAGGTCATATTTTTCTGCTTCTCTGAAAGTTGGGATTTTTATTATGTGAATGTAAAATACTGTAAATACATGATGCTATGTGCCAGCTTTCCTGGGATCCCTGCCCTTACTTTGAAGAGCAGTAGAATTAGATAAAGTTTACCTTTTAATCCTTGGTCCAACTATCCTACCACATCTTTTGTCTGGGCATATCTCATTATTAACATACTACCTTTTTGAAAATTATACTTAATGACATATTTATCATGAAATTTCTACTTTTGCTGGTTATTAAACAAGTTGTTACTAAGAAAAATGGAGAAAACCATTCTACCTACTTGTTATTTGTTTCTTTTTACAAAGTATAATAATTAATTTTTGCTGACATGTTAATTGGATTAAGAATCACCTAGGATATACACCCCTGGATATGTCTGTGGAGGCATTTTGTAAAATGTTAACTAAGGAAGGAAAATATACATTGAATGTAGGCAAGAGTCTGAGACTGAGTACAAATGGCAAAAATAGCCAAACCAAAACAACAATAATATAGAAAACCCAAACCAAACAAACAAAAACACAGTAGAGCACTAACACTCTACTCTCTCTGACTCTTCATCTGAGTATGTGGAAAAGTAGCCACTTGTACCTGCTACTACGTAGCGGTTTGCTACCATGTCTTCACCACATGTGATTGTGATGAGTGTGCCCTTCTCAAAACATAAGCCCAAGTCAGACCTTCCTCCATTTAATTTTCTTTTAATGTGGAATTTGATCACATCAAGGAGAGTTAACTAGAACAGTAAGCTGATATGAAGAGTATGAACATTGTTCTGACTAACATGAACATGTGAGTCACCTTGGATTTGTGAGAGTTATGTTGAAGACTTTGGGCTGTGATCTCTTTAGAGACCACCTTAGAATGCTGTAAGCAGAGCTAATTCAACTATTCTGGTGTGGTAGACCAGAAAACCAGGGGAAATAATAGTAAGTAAAGGCCCTGCTCAAAAGGTTTTAGAGGCAAACAAGGGTTCATTTTAAAAACAGACCATGTGCATTATCTTCTAGAAAATAATATAGCCATGTTTTACCTATGATCTAAAAATCAGAATAAAACTGAATAAAAAATTGATTATGTGATCTTGCAGATGACATTTTGAAGTGGTATAACATCATTCAGATTGTGATTATTACTTGTTACTTTTAGCAGTATTTACAGGGGAAGAGGTCAGAAAGTGATAAAAATTGTGCAACTTGGTCAAGAAAGTATGTGGATATGGCTACATTTCATAGAGAGTAGATGCCAAGAAAGTAACTGTACTTGTTAAAGAGAATCATTAAAAGGAACCTATTAACTTTGCACCAAGATAATCAAGAAAGTTCTCTGAAGGCAAAAACCCATGCTTCAACAGCTGTAGGTTATAGCACTGCAAATTCATTTGAAAGGAGAGAGCCTAGACTGGTAACATTTCCTTGCATATTCCCTGGTCAAAAGTAACCACAAAGGAAATATTATTACAAGTTCATATAGGAGAGCTCTCATGGTCACTATCAATTAATTAAAACCAGAGTATTGGTGTATTTTAAGCTAACAGAATTTAGCAGTGGCATCCACACTTAGAAGCATGCATAATACAAGACTAGGGGAGCTAAGGAGGCTTATGACAAGTCACTGAGGCAATGCGCATCAAGGTCGGAATGGCAAGAAGGCCCTCACAGGCCAGCCACCGTGTGAGGTTGTTGATGGGAAATGTTATTCTGTAAATATGATTCTCATACTGGTTAATTAATAAAGCCTGTGGCCAATAAGAAACAAGATAGGTGGGGCTAGAAGATCAGGAGGAGGAAAGAGGAAGTAGTTGGGAGGAGTCAAGATGTAGACCAGGGAGGAAGGAAGACGCCAGCCGCGGCTCCCGGATAAGATGAGCCACATGGAAATAATTAGATAAGTAGAAATGGGTTAATAATTAAGACAGAGCTAACCCATAAACAATAATGGTAACTGGCCAACAGGATTGTATCAAATACAGAGTCTCTGAATGTTATTTGGGTCTCATGTGGCAGCGGGACCATGGCGGCAGGACTAGCAGCAGCTGGCGGGAAAAACGTGTCATAACATAATGGTGTCAGAAAATGTTATTTGGGGCTGGTGCGTCTATGGGCCCAAACTGGCAGCAGATGGGCTGGCGGGCTGGCGGAAAACTACAAGCTACAGGTTGTAACTGTAAAACCTAAGTTTCTTTGGAGACCCAGGATGCTAGGAATAATGGAAAATATGTGGAGTAAAATTACAGCACCAAGTGGAAAAGGCCAAAGAGAGGCTTTGGGTGTTATTAGCAACAGACATGCAGGAGTGAGGCAATCCAAGCCTGTTAGAACCCCAGATGATATCACCATAAACCACATATGTTGGATATGACACCAAGAGATTATGTAATGGTGTTTTCATTATGCTTTGTTCTGGTATTGAGCTTGTATTGGATATGTGTTTAATGTCTACCAGGGCTGTCTTCACTTTGGTAACTTCTTTCCTTTGCATAACAGGGACTTCTGCCAGACTTCCTTATAGGTTTTAGTTTATAGGCTTCAACATATTCTGCTTTCTCAAAGCTCTTCAGATTTGATACCCTGGGGAGGCTAATTTTCTCTCTGGGGCAGTGTCTCCTGAGTGCATCAGTAATGCCAGAATGTGTTTTTTAACACGCATCTGTACAGATGGAGGCCCTGGCTTCATTCTTTCTAACATCTCTAAGTATTAGCTGCTCTACTGTAAGGATAGAGATATCCATGTTAAGTGTTCCAAAAGTCAGTAGATTTCTCAGTCTCTGTAGCAGATGCACCTCCAGCCAGAGGTTAATTTACTGGCTGACATTAGGGTCAAGGCAACGAGTTCAACATTTTTCTCAATTGATGGATTTCTTCTCTGGCCCACCAAGAATGGGGCTACCATCTCCTGTGCCATTCACAGCCTGAGCTGAATTTTGAGAAGTTTGAACATTTTGGCTGTCAGTATCTAGTTTTTCATTTCCTATAACTGCCTTTCACCACATTGTTATAGCAGGACAATTTCAACTTTCCTGGGGTATTCTGGTAGCTTAGTTTTAAACCATAAATTCTTTCTAGAGACCATACCCAACCACTGTCCATTGAGTCATATTAGAATGACAGGGTGGGATATTTTCCATTGCTGACCCAACTACCAGTGATCCACTCTATCACCCAATTCCAGAAATGGACCTCTGACTTGTGAGGGCTGAAGGTTTGTCCTATGAGTAAGGCTTGCAGTCTTTTCATCATGGCCACTGACCTTTTGGGGCAAGAATTCTCCTTTCACTCTGCCTGCAAGGGAGGATTAGCTTCCCTTATTTCATTCTGGCATTTTTTTCTTCACACTGTTCATCCTTACTCCTTTTGTGAGTTTCTGTTTTTTCCTTTCTTTCTTCCTTTTCTAGAAAGATTATTTCCCTATCTGTCTCTTCTTCACAGAGCTACAAAGAGGCAGTTTCCAGCACAATGAAGAGTCTCTCTGGCTGCCTCCTAAAATCTGAAGACAACACTGAAGATCTTCGGAGGACATGGAAATCCAGGAAGGGAAGTCAGGGAAGGAACTGAAGAAGATGCCATCCAGGAATGTTTCACCATGGCTGGCTGGCTGGCTGTGGTTTGCTCAGCCTGTTTTTATATACAACCCAGGACAACCTGCCCAAGGGTGGCACCACCAACAGCAGTGTGGGCCCTCTCACTTAAATCATTAGTAAAGAACTCTGATGGAAGCACTCAGAGGTTCTTTCCTTAATGAGGACACCAACTTGTGTCAAGTTGACAAAAACAACGAACTGTTCACATAGTACACGATCAGGAAGGCGTATAGCCATTTTCTGAGGTCTTCTAACCTCAAGGCGTGTTAATTTCCATGTGCACCAGGCTAGCATAGCATGGCTGCTCATGAGGAGTCATGGAATTCCTTTAGAGCACAGACTTCTCACATTCTATTTTTAAAACATCCATCGCTATAGTGCTTATTAAGGAAGCTCGGGATTGTAAAAGCTGCCCATCTTTGTATAACACAGGGATTACTGTTTCAGGAGAGAACGCCATGCTATTGTTTCCCTCTTTCTTCATTGGTCTGAATCACACAGATGAGTTTGTGAAAGCCGGAAGCTTTGTCGTTTCTTTGGCCTCTCTGCTCAGCCAGTCTCCCACTGCAGTTTTATTTTTATTTTATTTTATTTTAGTAACAAGATCCCAGGCTTGTTTACCTTTAATATTATACCCATGTGTTTACAGAAGTGGATCTAAGTGTTTCCCTAGTCCCGTGTTTACTAGCTTTATACACAAGTTCCCAAATGTCAAAAGATATGGCACGTTTTCATGAAATAAGTTGTGAGTTGTTTCATTCCCTTGAAATGTAATAAATCATACTGCATAGGCTTTCAGAATTTTCTTTCTAAAATCATTGCTATAAAGGTAGAAAATGTCACATGATAGCCTCTGATATGTGAAAACTTATTAATTCAATATTTTCCAAAATTAGATTTTCTACCTCCTCAGAGTGCTTTAGGTAGTGTTTATGGTACAGTGAGGGCTGCTTTTCCTCCCAGTTGGTTTTATTTTATTTGTACATGTTTAGCAAAAGATAATTGGTTGACTCCCATCATACATAGTATTTAATCTTATTTCTAACTTAAAAGATTTATTCTTTGAAAATTTCAGACATACATCTAATACATCTTGGTCATAACGTCCCACACCCCCACCTTCAGCTCTCTCCTCAGACTTTACCATCACACCTTGCTTCACATTTCAAGTCCTCCTTCATTATTGCTATTTTTAACACATTGAGTTTCATTAGTTCAGCTTGTATGCTTATGGGTGTGGCGTCATTCACTAGGGCATGGGAAACATATGAGTAGCAACGGCTCTGAAGAAAAGTGACTCTCCCTTCCCTAGCAACAATTAGCTGCCAATGTCTCCTCAGCTAAGGGTGGGGTCTTGGCACCTCTTCCCCTATTCAAGCTAGAATTTTAACTGGATTGATCATGTGCAGATCTTGGGCAAGTAACTATAACTGCTGTGAGTTCATGTGTGAAATAACCATAGGACCATATTTCACAACACTCTTCCACATCTGCATGGTGCTGAACATGATCAAAACCTACAGCTATGGAAACCATGTCCCTAATGAAGAACCTACTGATGTTTTTTCTAATATTGATATTGTCAAATTGTCTTCCAAATGTTTATGTTTCTATCCATAGATTTGTGCTACTTCCAACCTTGTTCAGAGAATATTATTGTTTCATATTGTACCGAGTGCGAGTTAATATAGAGACTCACTACTGTTTAAAGTTCTGAGAAGGAGTGCTTTGTCATAGAAGGAACATCTCTATCACCACACACACACACACACACACACACACACACACACACACACACACACCCACATATGCACACATGCCACATAGGCAAACATCATGGAACAGAAGGAAAAATAGTGTATTTTTATGGTAATAGTTATATTTGCTATTTGATTATAGAAAAATTACTTATGTCTTCTAAATATCAAGGTACAAAAATTTAACAATTCAAATTCCCCAAAATATAACAATTAATGTACAAAAGATGCTTCTAAATATTTCAATACAGTTATTTTCAACATCCTATTATGATTTCTGTTGTGTTGATCAGAGTTACATTTCTATACCAGTAATATGAACACAATATACTTTTTTCCTTACACTGAAAGAATAGCATTATTTTGTTTATTTATATTGCAAATATGGGTTTTTAACAATATCTCTTTTCAAGGTACTCTGTCAGCATTGGTCAACACAGAGTCCCATCATTGTCAATTTATATTCACTGTCAATTCCTGGTCCACTCCATCTACCTTATATTTATACCATCTATAGGATAATCAGTCTATGTATTTGGAATACACACACACACACACACACACACACACACACACACACACACACGCGCGCACGCGCGCACACACACACACGACTTTACAAGACAAAGAGCCAGAGGAAACTTTCTTTGGTTTTTCTAAATTTTTCTCAAAACCAAACTTGTTTTCTGTTTGCTCTGCAGCATTAAAGAACCCTCCCTACCCCAGTTTTTGTTTCTTTAATTTGTCATTTTTCTTTCTTTACACCTATTTCAAACAGCTAGTATTCATCTCATTAGGGACTTATAATTTAAAATAGCATCCTTCTAAAAATTATTAATTAAAGTTAACCGTTGCTTTTTGTAGCTCTAGTATTTTAGTAGGTTTTATTAGCTATGTTAGAGTCCTTTTTATATAATTACAGTGCGTTGGAGTGGACTATCTCATGATTTCTTCCAGGAGACTGTTTTATTAGTTCATGAATTTACAGATGTGCTATTGCTTGAGATTACATACTATATTTCCTCCATGAACAGGCCTCTGTGTTGGCTGTAAGTGGGTTCTATTTGAATACATGTACCTTGCTGATTTGTAGTATTCATAGGAGTAAAACTGTGGCATGATAAAACATGTGAGTACTAACAATAAAAATGAGACTTCTCTTCACGATGGATCTTCTGCTTTGCATCTTTTCTGAATCATGATTTTAACAGTTAAATTATATTCCACTTGGGAAAAGGAGGTACCAGAATTTATTTTGTGATTTCTCTAATTTTAGCCTTTTGAATTATTTCTACTTTTTAGTATTTTTGATATATTAAAATGATTTGACATACAGCTTTCTATACCAGTCTTTGTCCTACATTGTGGCTATTTTTGAAGATAATTGCATAAACATGTGGAAGTAGATGACAACTGATATAATGCTTTGATGCATTGCTTCAAATTTCTTTCACAAAGCTCGTTCCAATTACAAATCTTCTCGTAAATCCTTCTTGTGTTCTTTTATGAAACATTTATTGTCTTTCATTTTCTAGGTATTGATAGGCCACTGAGAATTCAGCAAGGAATAAATCTTCCTTTTTTGAAACAATTTTGTGGGAGAGAGTAAGTTAAGAGAAGGAAGACAAGATATTTAGGTGGGAACAGGGATGGAATATGAACTATTAACACAGTGTTAGCATTATAGCACAACTCACAGAATTGCAATGCAAAGAACAAAAACAAACAAAAATAACACAAACAAACAAAAAACGAAAACCAAAGCAAAACTAGAAACATTATTTACAGACAGGTTTGACTTTCTGTGTTTACATTAACTCAGGTGGAGCATGGAGAATCATCTCCATGGCAGAGCGGTCTTCATCTTGCCAAAGCCAATGCCCAGTGAGCTGTGTATTTATACTGGAGGAGAGCTGTCAACTCCAGGCCACAGGGCTCCACATGAAATAAGACTTTTCCTAAGATTCAGAAATTATTATAGAACAAACAACAACAAACCTCTTGAGACTGTTACTTTTTTGTTTGTTTATTTGGTGTTTTAAGACAGTGTTTCTCTGTATTACTTTGGAGCCTGTCCTGCAACTTACTCTATATGTCAGGCTGGCCTTGAATTCACAGAGATCTGCCTGCCTCTGCCTCCTGTGTTTTGGGATTAAAGATGTATGCCAGAAACATCAGGCAGGCAAAACTGTTACCTTTAACATAGTGATGGTTCAATATAGTTATGTACAAACAATCCCCGTTGACATCTAACTAATCTGAGGACTGCAACTGTGGATTCTACCGAAACCTTGTCCATAGTTGTTTTTAGTATAACCACAATACCCTGGAACTACTCTGAGAGACTTTCAGAGTCCACCTACTTCATTCTGCTCCATCTCTCTTTCTGAGCAAACAATTTTCACATCTTAGGTAGAAAGGACTCTGTGGCTCTATTTCTTTAATCAAACCAAACCAGATATATTTCATAGGTAATGATGGCAAAATAACAACTAATTGAGAAAAGATTGACTTCCCAGGCCAACCTGGTCTACAAAATGAGTTCCAGGACAGCCAGAGACTTTAAACAAAAAAGCAAAGAAACAAAAGGAAGGAAGGAAGGAAGGAAGGAAGGAAGGAAGGAAGGAAGGAAGAAAGAATGGAAGGGAGAGAAGAAATATGAGTATGCCTGGTGACTTATGGACAAATCTGTCACCATCACAACTGAAGTGCCTGCCTGTCTGGGTTTGTTTTGGGTAGGAAGTGTTTACTGAGGCAGTAAAACTGTAATCATGCCAGGAAAACTGAAATAGGTGAACACCCTGAAGTCCCACTTGCTAATTCAAATTTTACTGATACTTATTGTTATAAATTATGGCCTTAAACTTCCTTCTTCAGAAAGGTTTATGCTCTTGTGTTCATTCTACCCATATAATTTATAAGATAGAAGGAATGTTCTCAAAATTTCAAAGTTCTAATATTAATGGCTATAAAATTAGCCTCAGCTAAGAATGCTTCTAGTTAATTTTAGAGCAATAAATATTTTGAGATTGCTCAAAAAATAAAGATAGTAGGTCAAGAGGCATAAATAATTTAAGAATTAAGATTACTGAGTTCTAAGTAAATAAGTACAGGTCAAACAGCTCCTTTCGTTCCCAGCCTTTCACAAACTGTATTCTCAGACTAGATGCTAAGCCTTGTAAAGTTGTCCTTATCATTCAACTCAGGTGTTGTTGCTTATCCCTTCTACTTGTTTCCTAGTCCCTCCATGCTATATTGGTTTTAGAACATTCCCAGGGAATTTCAAATTACAGAATTATTAGAATGAGAACAGCAAATATGGGGAGAGAAAAGTAATACCAAAGGTCCTTTTGAAATACTGTATGAAAACATAAGACTGTATGTATGTATATACATATATGAAAGGATTAAAAATAGCATCACAAAATAATATGGAAGATGATTTCCCAATAAGATATCTCATGTCACTAAGTAAAACCTCCAGTGTCAGGAATAGATTATATCTAGTTGAGTCATTGACCAAATGAATGTATGAAACCCCCTAAACATCATAGGCTATGGCATTTGTTATTGGTTACTCTCCACAACTGTTGGTAAGGCCCTATTGTTGAATCTACACATATGTATGTCATTGAACATGGAAAAGTCAAGCTGGAGCCTGACTAGAAACTTTACCCCTACTGCCTAAAGTTAATAGTATTAGAAGGCACTGTCCATGTTACTAGAAAAGAAAGATAATCAATAGCACCCAGTCACAAACTCTGATACTTACAACAGCGACTAGCTGCAAGGGATACCAGTATAATAGTGGCACACGTGTTATGCGACTTTTTGACTGGATTTTAAGGCCCACTGCATGAGATGGAACCCATACTGGAAACTGCTAAAAGTGACCAAGAACCGGAGACTAGACAGATCATAAACCCAGAGGAAGACCTAATGCTGTTATTCTGCTAAAAGAACATAACAATTGGCACATTGGTCTATTTGAAAGAGGAGGTAGAAAAGTTATAAGAGCCAAATGCGGTGGATGACTGCAAGAAAAGAGTATCTTACAGCCACAACAGTACAGATACACATAGGAACTCATTGAGACTGTTGTAGCACACATAAGAACTGCAAAGGTTCAAGACAACTAGACTAAGAGGGGGAAGTGGACATGGGGTTTCACTCATCACCAACATCACCAAGAAGCTAGTTTTAGTTGAAACATGCTGGCAAAGGGAAACTCAGTTTTATCCAGTGGAATAACATTGGCTATATCAACAACAGGCCTCTAGGGCAATCCCCATGCTTAGGAGTAATTGGACAATAGCAAACTACAAACTCCAATTTCATTTTTGGATTTCTTTTTTTGGCTTTGGTTTTATCTTTTTATTCTTTAAAATATTTGGCTTTACTTTTGTTTTGGGGTGGGAGTTGTTTGTTTCTTGTTTTTGTCATTTGTTTTGTTTTGAAAGAGAGAGGGAGATGGATGGATGGGTAGAAGGATGGATGGGTGGATGGACAGACCAAAGAATCAGGTAGGTAGGGAGATGTTGAAGAACTGGGAGAAGTTTGGGGAGGGAAAATATGATTAAAATATATTGGGTAAAACTTAATAAGATGAAAGAAAGAGAAGCCAGGAAGAGCCAAGTAACACCGAAGTCATCTGGTGAGAATATTTTCGTGAAGAAAAGGAAGAACAATGAATTCTCCACTCATGTTGTAGATACAAGGTTTCTATCTTCACACTCAGTAAAGCATTTTCTATATATAAAAATTATGTGCTTCATTTGTTTGCATTTTCTTCCTTAAAGTTTTACTTTTTAGATTATAATTTAATTACATAACTCTGTCCCCTTCCCCCCTCCTATATACCTCCTATATGCTCTTTCAAATCAATGTTTGTTCACTCATGCTCAATATGTATAGTGTTTACTTATACATAGAGTTTCAGGGCTGACTTTCTGACACAGAACAAATTGGTGTGATCTTCCACAGGGACAACCACCTCTCCTGCTCCCAGTTTTCCTCACTTGACTACAGTCCTTTGCACAGAGTTGGGGCCTCATGGGTTTTCCTCTATTTATTGCAGCGTGTCCACTGGCATCATCCTTGTTTGGCTCACATTTGCACAGTCATGCTGATGGGACTTGGTGGATGCAGCTTCTGATATCAGTAGGAGACAATCAGTAAACTCCCTGATCCTCCAGCTCCTACAGTCTTTCCGCTCCTTTGCTCCTCTCCTTTGCAATGTTCACCAAGTCTTAGGTGCAGGAGAGTTTCGTAGATGCATGAATTGGTACTGGGATCCACAACTCTGCATGCTTATTGGCTGTGATTTCCTGTGTGGTTTCCATCGGTTGCAAAGAGACGTTTTTGTGATAAGGGATGAAAATTTGAGTTTCGTTTTATGGAAACTGAAATAAGGTTTTGTTTACATCAAGACTGACACAGTTACATAGGGTACCCAAGGTCACTTGGGAAGTGGACCTTAAAACTGAACTATATTGGTGATCACAGAAGTGCAGAGGCAGAGAAGTCCAAACAACAGGGTCCCTTTTAATGAACTTCTCCAGGCTACAGGATGTGAGTCTGGGTTTCTATTACAAGTACATTCAGAGTAGTGGGTATCTGTGAAACAGTCGTGCTCTTCTGACTCATTAAAACCCAGGTTTGATTTGTCCTGGATGCATCAAGCACTCTGTTGAAACTGTTTCTGCAATAACTCTCTAAGATACAAGTAGCTATCAGGCAGTTCACACCTGTACTGCACCATCTCACTTCATATCCATCACCCCCTTTCCACTACTGAATGTGTATCTCTAGGTACCGAGAAGATGAAATAAATTTAGCAAGGAGATTTTGCTGCCGCAAAACCTGTTGTGAAACGAAACTCTTTTTTTTTTTTTTTTTTTTTTTTTTTTGCGGATGAGCTGAACCACTGCGGTAAATTGAGTGACGGCTCTGATAAAGCACACAGCATGTAACCCCCACCCCCACCCCAGCAATGTTGTCCGTCTGTTCTTTTCGGACAGACCCAGGGCAGAATGCCAGTCATTCGGTTTTTTAGAAGTTACATTTAGATGTCTTGATCCAGGAGTCTGACCGGGAGGTGCGGGTTGCCTCAGCAGAGAGGGAATGGCTTTTACCACACAAGTAAAGGGTTTCTGCATCTGCTCCATGAGGCACTGGAAAATCCCCAAGGAGCTGGTTTTGAAATCCTGCTTTTGCTCCTGCCTCCCTCTGAAAACAGCTGTCAGAAGGAAGGCGAGACAGCTCTGGCAGGGATATCAGTCTTGGCTGTTTGCAAAACCAAAACTGATTTATTGTCTGGGAGCAGCCCCTCAGAAATGATGCTTGCTACTAGAGGGCCCACTTCAGCTTCAGAGGACAGTTCATTAAAGCAGTCTTCCTTGGTTTTCATTACCATACTGGAGTGAGTAACAAGCAATCTTCCCAGTCTTCTATGGATAATTTGTGTATATGTCTATGGAATAATCTAGCTTTCTTTTTTACTAATTGTTATGAAATACTTTTTTTGTTTGTTTTTGCTAAACTCTTAACATCCACCTTATTCTATTGATTTTCTTTCTCCCTGCCAACAAATTCCTTCTAAAGAGAAACAAAACAAAATATACACTAAATAATGATCCCAATGTCAAAACGTCTGTCACTGGTTTGGGGGGTGCAGGTGGGGGGGGGGAAGGAAGGATGTGTAAAGCCTAAAACAGAAAATCTTTATTATTTCTTTCTTCTGTGCATAGCTTTCTTGATAAAAAAACAAAAATGACATTTTTCTTTTCAAAATAAGAAAAAATTTCCTCTATTTGTTGAAAATTCTGGGCAGTCTATGGGGCCTCTAGTAGTGGATCAATATTTATCCCTAGTATACAAACAGACTTTGGGAGCCCATTACACATAGAGGGGTATTCTCCCAGCCTAGACATATGGGGGAGGATTTGAGCCCTCCTCCAAATGATATGACAGACTTTGAAAATTTCCCCTTGGAAGGCCTCACCCTCCCTGGGGAGCAAACAGGAGACGGGATGGGGATTGGTGGGGGGGAACAGGGGAGGAATGGAGGGTGCAGGAACTGGGATTCATATGTAAAACAAGCTTGTTTCAAATTTAAATTATACATATGTATGCACACACATATATCCATATATATATATATATATATATATATATATGCACACACACATACACACACACACACACACACACACACACACATATATATATATATATATATATATATGAAAGAAAATTCTTGAAGCTAGACTTTAAAACATCTCAGTATTTCTAGTGATTACACTAAAATCTCCACTGAATGGTGGTGATGG
Source organism: Cricetiscus sungorus (assembly GCA_030556225.1). Lineage (NCBI taxonomy): Eukaryota > Metazoa > Chordata > Mammalia > Rodentia > Cricetidae > Cricetiscus > Cricetiscus sungorus. The sequence goes on along the minus strand of JANBXA010000141.1, from coordinate 38,931,501 downwards.
TGCACACTGTAAATCCCAGCACTCAGGATGCAGAGGTAGGAGGAGTTCTGTGTGTTCTAGGCCAGCCTGGTCTACAGAGTGAGTTCAAGAACAGCCAGGATTGTTTCACAGAGAAACCCTGTCTCGAAAAACCAAAAACCAAACAATAACAACAACAGAAATCAAAAAAAAAAAAAAAAAAAAAAAACCAACCAACCAAACAAACAAACAAAAAAACCTTAAATATCTCTGTCTATCTGTTCCTCATCCTTACTTCTGGGACCTGGAAAGACAGGCAGAGGTGGGACTATTGTTTAAAGTACCATTAATATCCAAAGCCTGGGTAGTTTGAAATAGGGTTTCTGAGGCATAAGCAAACAGGTTTTGAAAACCTACTATGTGTCAGAAATCAGAGTGGCTGACATAGGCAGAAAAATGACAAGGTACAAAGAGAACACGAGAACAGTACTGAGAGCAATGCTGTCCAAGTGTGAGTGATAGCTCCTTGTTCAAGGACAGCAGGGACAGTCTGGCTTCCTGCTGAGGAAACCTAGATGCTGCCTCCACTGAGATTGAAAATACATCCTGCCCTCTTGCTGGGTGTTTTTGTTTTGGGTTTTTTGTTTGTATTTTTAAACAAAACAAACAAAATAAACAAGGAAACAGGAAAAGATGAGTTAAAAATACAAGGTAGAAGCCCTCAGACTTTTGGAATCATAGCTTGGCAGGCACCAAGTAAACACCTGGGCAGCGTGCATGCTCCCATGCAGGATCTGTTTGCCTCCTTAGCTGAACAGGGGTGCTTTGCTGTATTCCTTGTTGTTAAGGGTGGCACAAAAGTAAATACTTAATGGCTGCTTCATGGGTATTAGGAAGAGAACCAAAGGAGTATAATCTTATTATTTTACAAATTGCAAAGCTTCCGGCCACGCTTCTCACTGACACATTTTACAGGGTCACATTTGCCTATCTAGGCTGAAGCTCCTGTGTAAGGCTAAGAACGGCACTGTCCTTACTCGCTTCTACCAACAGGAGAGAAGAACCCAAGCGTTCTAGTCCAGCCTGAAATTTCAGCTCACTTTTGTCCTCACTCCAGCTGTGTTTAACTGGATCAGAGAACGCGTTCCACCAACCAGCAGCGCTCTGTTGCCATGAGGAAGGCGTCCAGGAGCTGAAGTGGCTGGAGACGCAGGGAGTGGCTAGACCATAAAAGGAACAATTTAGCAGCTGTGGCCTATCAGAAAGATTTGCTGACATGATACAAAGCAATATGTGAGCTAAAGAGAGTGAAAGCCGTGCCACTAATCTTATAAAGCTTCTTTCTTTATAACATGTCCTCTAGAATATCTTAAGTTTGAAGTGAGACTCACAGTGGTGGCTCCCATTATATTTCGGGTAGACAGAAGCGTATTGATTATAAAAAGAAACCAGCTGCAAACTGGGAGACAGCACCCTATGTGATGCAGCTTAGGGCAAGTTCTGTCGAGCTCCGCTCCAACTCTGCTTCCATGTCTGTTACAGGCACTGCCTCTCGTGAGTGTACAACCTTGAATAAAATGTTCAATATTTTGGGTCGTTTCTTTTTCTAATCAGGGTAGTAAAATTGCTAATATCTTTTATACTGCCTGATGATACGAATGATATACTTAAAATAGTGTTTATGTACCTGGATACATGATATGAGTATTAGTAACTATTAGCTTGATAACCACGACTGCCCCGTGGTGAAGGCTACTGTGTCAAAAAAAAAAAAAAAAAAAAAAAAAAAGTGCTCCCTTGCTTCCTTAGACTGTATTCTTAAATAGCCTATATTTGATTTGTTTCTAGGACAAGCCATGCTACTCAAAAGTTGTCAATAAATTGAATTCCTCCTTATACTCTCTCATGGTTAAGTACAAGGTTTTGTGTTATTTTTCATTACTTTCGTTTTTTTTTTTTTTTTTACAGTATTTGTTTTATTTTATGTTTATGGGTATTCGGTACCATGTGCACTCCTGGAAACCTTAAAACCAGAGGAGGGAGCCAGATCTCCCAGAACCAGAGTGTGAGAGGATGGTAAGATACCTTGTGGGATGGGAATTGAATCTAGGTCCTCTTCAAGAGCTGCCAGTGAGCCATCTCACTATTGTTGCTGTTGAAATTATTGTAAAAGTGAATACACCTTCACAGTTGAATGTCATGGTACACATCTATAAACCCAGCCCTCAGAGGACAACGAAAAGAGGATCTTCATGACTTTGAGGCCAGGTTGGACCACCAAGTGAAATTCTGTTTCAGCAAAATCAACCGTCAAAACCAGTGAATGCATGTTCCCTCTCACACATCCTTGTGTCAGTCCCTTGTGGACAGGGTATACTCATTTCACTTTCTGGACTAGAAATTTTAGCTGTAGGTTTGGTGCTGAAGCTGCAGTTTAAAAAATGACTGTCTCCTACTATAATTGCTCATAATTTATTAAAGGATTTTAATAAGAAGAGCTAACCTTTCAAGTCTAACTCAGATCATCAATATTTTGTGAAGTGTGTTTGAACTTTCCAAGTTCGTGCTTCCAACTTTACAATTAATCACTTTAAGATTTAACTTTGTGAATTGTCTATAGTTGAGTTCCCTGTAGCACAATCCCTGAAACCAGGTAATTTATAACAAGACATTTCTCAGCTCACAGTTCAGAGAACTGACACCTTTGTTTGACGGACTGATACACAGTGAGGATCTTATTGGGGTGTAATCCCACTCTGTATGATAAAAGAGCAAGAGAAAAATAGAAGCAAGAGGGAGAGGGGAGTGGAGGGAAGAAGAGATAGAAATAAAGGAGGAGGAAGAGGGCAGGAAGGAGGTTTTAGAATTGGATGACTCTCTGTGGGTAAAGTTCTAGTGGCTCAGTCATGAGCACTTGAGTATAAACTCACAAGGCCCAGGTTAATTTGGATGAGTAACTTGCACTTATAATGTCAGTGCCCATATACTGAGCTAGGAGGTAGAGATAGAGAAATCTCAGGAGTCACAGTCCAGCTAGCTTGATGTTTGAAGTGATAACCCTACTCAAACTTGTGTTATTGATCTTAGTCCTTTTGACAAATGTAAGATGGAATCTCAAGGTAGTTTTGATTTGTATTTTATTGATAGCTAAGGATGTTGAACATTTCTTTAAGCATTTCTCAGTCATTTCAGTTTCCTCTATTGGGAATTCTCTGGTTTAATTTGTAGCCCATTTTAAATTTAATTATTTAGTTTTTTTTGAGGTCTAATTTCCTGAGTTCCTTATATAATTTGAATATTAGTTCTCACATCCAAGAAGGTTTTCAAGTTTTAAAGTGATCACATACATACTATTATTTGAAGTAAACTCTATTTGCTTATGAGCCTTATCATTTTATTTGATTGTAGACATTAATTTGATTCCCAAATTAAACAAAAGAAAATCAAGTCTAGACTTCAGTAACCTTATCATCATAGCCTGTTTGAATAATCTTTATAACCTCTTTGCAGCACTGAAATCTCTGTCCACAGGGTAAAGAATTAAATGAAACTGCTGAACATACCATAAGGTGAAACATTAATGTCACATTGGGGTTTCCTAAAGCTTCCAGAACAAAATTTCACAAACTGTGTGGTTTAAAACAACAGAAACTTAATTTCCTCACTTTCGAGCACTAGATGTCCAAAGTCAAGGTACTGGGAGGCTATGTCTGTCTAGAAGTCTGAAGAAAAACTTCTTGATCTCTCCCATGGCTTCCAATAGTCCACAGCCCTTGACATTCATAGACATAAAAACACATTACCTCACCACGGCCACTGTTAACAATATCCCTCTCCTTGTGAGTACTCATGTCTCAATTTCCCTCTTCTCTTCAGCATATAAGTCTGCTTAAGTAAGCCTCTATTGTAATCTCACCACAACCTCTAGGACTTTATTTTGAAATAAGATTGTATCCATTGGTTCTATGAAGGTGTGAATTTGGGGAGGACATTACTTAGTCCAGTACACACGTAGATTTTAAATTGAATGTTAGCAGGGTATAAAAAGAATCCATACTGAAATGAAACTCTTCTTTCTTTTTTACAATTTATTTATTCTTTTAAATTTCATTTTACCTTCCAACCACAGCTTTCCTTCTCTCCCCTCCACCTACATCCCCCACCCCAGCTCAACCCCAGTCTACTCTTCCTTACAGGTAAGAGAATCCATGAGGAGTCAACAAAGTCTGGCACAATAGGTTGGAGCAGAATAAAGCCCCTCTCCCATGCATTAAAGTTGAGCATGGCATCCAATCATCGGGAGTGGGCTGAAATGGAGCTTTTCTTAACCATGTCATTTGGAGTTAAACTGCTCTGTACTCTGTATTATAGCATGTGTGCATGTACGCGCGCGCGCGCGCGCACACACACACACACACACACACACACACACACACACACACACACACACACATTTTATGACAAAGCATCATCTTTCTTTGTGCCAACACGAAATGCTGCTTTGTTACACACGTTGTCAGGACACTCTGTGATTTATAATACTTGTTCATCCTCACAGAGACATGTGTGTCTTCTTTGGGATCTAAAGAATATGAGGAACTAGACCTAAGAGAACACACACCTCAGTCAGCAGAAGACAGACTTGGCTGAAGAAACTCAATCAGGATTGCAAAGATCTTGATTCCAGACTTTGAGAAGTCTAGTGAATGCACACATGTGTTTATATATCTACATTTCAGTTTTAGTATGATGAGCAGGTAAAGTCATATTCCTGAAGTATGTAGTGATGGTTTCTTTAAGGGGCTATAGTTTCCCGCTATTACTAATATTGAAACATTGATACTGGAAGTAGAAATAAATATTCAAAGTCAAACTCAAGTAAGCACAAAGCAGAGACAGCTTCCTTTTTGTGTGTCTAAAATTTCAAACTCTACAATGCTGAATGTGAGTGGCACTTGCTAGATGGAAGTTGGGAACTTGTAAAAAAAAAAAAAAAATCCCAGGATTACAAACCATGTTTTTAGAGCTGCTACCTAAAAATTAAGATTTGAAAGTTACTGCTCTCTGAGTATTTTTTGCTGTTCTAGAATAATCAGTAAGTTGGTGAGGATATTTCTATGACCATCTGAAGATTACACCCCCACAAAAAACGTTGCAGAACACCAAGCGCCTGGACATGGGAATTAGATTGTTAAACTTGCTCTGTTCTTCTTTGCTTTATTTTGTGTATTTAAAATAGCAGGAAAATTAGGAAACAATTGAAACTTTTAACTGTTATCTGGGAAAATGATCCTTGGAATGTATAACTAAATAAATCATACCACAAAAGTTTAGTTATTAGTAGCTCACTGGAACTATTTGTATAGGAGGGCAGTGAGGAGAAATAGATGGAAAGTCAGTAGGGTAAAATGAAGAAAGAACAAACAGAAAGGCTTGGTGCAAATATTGGTAATGACAAAGTTGGGAGGCCCCTTTAATTATAGAAATGAGTGGCGGGTCATGGTGTGTATGTAAGGATCACTGAACTCTGAAATGGAAGCTTACAGTAAGGGACAACAAAAAATCTACAGAAGAGGCAGGGGTGGAAGCATTTAACTATGGGAGAAGGGAGAAAGTTTTCCTAAAAGGGCAATTACTCAAAGATGCAGAATTCTAAAGAAAATTAATGAGAAGGAACTTAATTGGCACTTAAGAGGTCTTTCTTTGAAACATTTTTGTAATCCAGAGAGTTCCTGCTTGATGGCTTTGAGCTATTCTGAATAATTTATAATAGACTTTTAAAAGTTTTCCCAACCACTCACAAATATAAATGGAGAAAGAGGCCTACTTATTAGTGCTGTGTATAAAATTAAGGAGAATAATCACAAATGGGCCCATTAGGCCCATCCGACTGGCACTCCACCATTCAAGCCCCAAATCAAGGGTTTAAAAGATCAGTTTTTCCTCAGAAGGTTCTCGAGTGAACTGGTTTTAATGACTCTCCCTGCACACAGATGTGGTTGTGTAAGACCTCTTTCTGCCATTTGGATTATTTTTGAAGTATCCATTAAAGGAAGCTGAGTCAAGCATTTCCCATCATCTGTACAAAGAAGGTGTATATTACCTTAACTTTTACTCCTTCACAGAGCCTCTGTCCTGTGGTTTCTTGGCAGGGGTAGTCATCCAGTCCTTGGACGCTGTGAGGCTTTTAGAATACTGAAAGTGGGCTTGTACCACTGGTTTTTGTTTGTTTGTTTGGTTGGTTGGTTCCCCCCTCCCCCAATTTACAGAAAGATCCACTCCTAGGGTTCAAGGGCTAATCAAAACTCACTTAGGCCATTTGGATACGTTATAAAGTTCTAGAGGCAATAGGATTTAATTGTCACACATCAGAAGGGTACGAAGGATTCAGTGCCTACCAAAGGTCCACATTCTGGTTTCTAGACAGGGCGTCCTCACTCCCTGCCCTGGGGTTTCTGCTCTTGCCTCATAATCAGTTTCTGAAACCATACGAATAACACGATCACACGAAAAGTTCAACATATGAATATACAGATGACATGTTTAGAAAATAGCTCCTGCTAAGTTTGAAATAATATGATGAACCAGGGCCTACTATGATATTGACAAAACATTATAACAATAGAAGTTGCAAGTGACTCTCCACATCGTCTCCAGCATAAACTGCCATTGGTATTTCTGATTTTAGCCATTCTGACAGGACTAAGATGGTATTTCAGAGTTGTTTTGATTTGCATTTCCCTGATGGCTAAGGATGTTGAGCACTTTCTTAAGTGTCTTTCAGCCATTTTGGATTCCTGTATTGGGAATTCTCTATTCAGTTCTGTACCCCACTATTTAATTGGATTATTTGGTGTTTTGGTGACTAGTTTCTTGAGTTATTTGTATATTTTGGAGATCAGCTCTCTGTCAGATGTGTAGTTGGTGAAGATCTTTTCACACTCTGTGGGCTGCCGTTTGCTTTTGTCAACTGTGTCCTTTGCCCTACAGAAGCTTCTCAGTTTGAGATTCCATTTATTAATTGTCGATCTCAGTGTCTATGCTACTGGTGTTATGCTTAGGAAGCAGTCTCCTGTACCAATTTTTTCAAGGGTACATGCCACTTTCTGTTCTAAGAGGTTCAATGTGGCTGCATTTATGTTGAGGTCTTTGATCCATTTGAACGTAAGTTTTGTGCATGGCTATAGACATTGGTCTATTTGCAGTCTTCTACACACTATCATCTAGTTATGCCAGCACCATTTGTTAAAGATGTTTTTCCCCTTCCGTTGTATAATTTTAGGGGTTTTGCCAAAAATTAGGTGTTCATAGGTGTGTGGGTTAATATCAGGATTTTTAATTCAATTACAATGGTCTACCTGTCTATTTTTGTGCCAATACCAAGCTGTTTTCAGGACTATAGCTCTATAATAGGGCTTGAAGTAAGGGATGGTAATGCCTCCTGAAATACCTTTATTATACAGGGCTGTTTTGGCTATCCTGGGTCTTTTGTTTTTCCATATAACATTAATTATTATCCTTTCAAGGTCAGTAAAGAATTGTGATTTCAGTTTCCTGGTAGAATTTTTGGGGTCACTTATGTAAACTATTTTATCATTGGCAAATACTGAAAGTTTGACTTCTTTACAAATTGTATCCCATTGATCTCCTTTTGTTATCTTATTGCTCTAGCTACAACTTCAAGCACAATATTGAAGAAATATGGATAGAGTGGACAGCCTTGTCTTGTTCCTGATTATATAGGAATCACATTGAGTTTCTCTCCATTTATTTTGATGTTCGCTGTTGGTTTACTATATTTTTCTTTTATTATCTTTAGGTATGTTCATGTTATCCTTGATGTCTCCAAGACCTTTATCATGAAGGGATATTGGATTTTGTCCAAGGCTTTTTCAGCATCTAGTGAGATGATCATATGATTTTTCTTTTTCAGTTTGTTTATAGGGTGGATTACATTGACAGATTTGCTGTTTTGAACCATCGCTGCATCCCAGGGATGAAGCCTACTTGGTCATGGTAGATGATTTCTCTGATGTGTTCTTTGAATTGATTTGCCAGTATTTTATAGAGTATTTTTGCATCAATATTGGTCTGTAATTCTCTTCCTTAGTTGTGTCTTTCTGTGGCTTGGTTGTCAAGGTAATTGTAGCATCATAAAGAGTTCGGCAATGAACCTTCTGCCTTCTGCTTCTATTGTGTGGAACAATTTGAGGAGTATTGGTATTACTTTGAATTTCTGGTAGAACTCTTCACTGAAGCTACCTGGCCCTTGGCTTTTTTGGGGGGAGGAGTGTTGAGAGGATTTTTTGACTGCTTCTATTTCATTAGGGGTTATAGGTCTACTTAAATTGCTTATCTGTTCTTGATTTAATTTTGGTAAGTGATACCTATCCAGAAATTGTTCATTTCCTTTGAATTTTCAAATTTTGTGGAGTACAGGTTTTCAAAATATGACCTGAAAATTGTCTGGATTTCCTCAGTGTCCATTGTTATGTGGACACTTTACATTTCTGCTTTTGCTTATTTGCATGTTCTCTCTCTTCTTTTTGGTTTGTTTGGATAAGCGTTTGTCTATATTGTTGATTTTCTTGAAGAACAAACTCTTTGTTACATTGATTCATTGTACTGTTTTCCTAATTTCTACTTTATTGATTTCAGCCCTCAAATTTATTATTTCCTGGTGTCTACTTCTCTGGGGTGAGTTTGTTTCTTTTTGTTCTAGGGCTGTCAGTTGTGCTGTTGATTCCCTAATGTGACTATCCTCTGTTTTCGTCATATGGGCACTTAGTGCAATGAACTTTCCTCATAGCACTGCTTTGAAAATTTCCCATAAATTTGGGTATGTTGTGTTTCCATCCTCGTTGAATTATAGAAAGTCTTTAATTTGTTTATTTCTTCATTGACCCAGGAATGGTGCAATTTCAAATTGTCCAGTTTCCATGAGTTTGTAGGGTTTCTACAATTTGTGTTGTTGTTGAATTCCAACTTTAAAGCATGGTGGTCTGATAAGATACAGAGGGCTATTTTAACTTTTTTGTATCTGTTGAGGTTTATTATGTTGCTGAGTATGTGGTCCAATTTTGAGAAGGTTCCATGTGGAGCTGAGATGAAGGTATATTTTTTTTTGATGAAATGTTATATAAATGTCTGTTAAACCCAATTGGGACATAACTTCTGTTCCTCCACTGCTGGTCGAAGTGAAAAATTGTACAGCCATTTTAAAGATGAGTGTGGCAGTTCCTCAGGAAAATGGGACTCAGTCTACCACAGGGCCCAGCAATCCTGCTCTTAGGCATATACCCAAATGATCCACATCCATGCAAAAAGACATCGGTTCAACTATGTTCCTAGCAGCATTATTTATAATAGCAGGAACCAGGAAGCAACCTAGATACCATTCAACTGAAGAATGGGTAAAGAGTATGTGGCAATTTACACAGTGGGACACTGCTCACTGGAAAAACAAACAAACAACAATGGAATCTCGAAATGCACAGAAAATGGATGGAACTTGAAGAAACCATACTGAGTGAAGTAACCCAATCACAAAAAGAGGAACATGAGCCCTCATCTAGTAGCTGAAGTAAACAGAAGCAGAAACCCACAGCTAAACACTGAGATGAACTCCTGGAATCCAGACGCAGAGAGGGAGGAGTAATAAGAAAAGGGGTCAAGACCAGGCTACAGAAACTCACAGAGACAGCTGACCTGAACAAGGGGGAGCTCATGGACCCCCAGACTGATAGCTGGGAAACCAGCATTGGACAGACTCAGACCCCCTGAACATGGGTCTCAGTTAGAAGGCCTGGGCAGTCTAAGGGACCTCAGGCAGTAGAACCAGGATGTATCCCTGGTGCACAAAAGGACTTTGGGAGCACATTTCCTGTGGGGAGATATTCTCTCAACCTAGAGGCAGAAGGGAGGGCCTTGACCCTACTCCAAATAACTTGACAGATATTGATGACCCCTACTGGAAGGCCTCACTTCCCTGTGAAATGGGTGGGGAATTGGATGGGAGGGGAGTGGGGGGGCATGGGAAAATGGGAAGGAGAGGTACCTGGGATCAATATGTAAAATAAGATAATAATAATAATAATAATAATAATAATAATAATAATAATAATAATAATAAAGAAGTTGCAACTGAAAAAAACGATCACCTGTCCTTCTCTGCCCAAAGTGAATTAATGGGAAATCTTAGGAAAAATTCACTTATAGAGGAGTCATTTGAACACATTCCCTGGTTCTTTGCAGTTATATAGTGAAGTCATTCATTGGCTGAGTATGAGGACAAAGCAGACTTAGCAAAATCAAACCCAACTATAAAATTACTGAAGTGATTTTCTCAGTACTCCAAAGCCCACTGAAGGTAAGAAACACTTCCCAGTCCATTAATAACCAAAACCTGGCAGACAAATAGTAATGAGTCAGAGTGGTCCTAGTCCATGTCATGTAGAAGAGACTGAGTAAATAAGTTACAATTTCAGGAGTTGAAGAAGAGGGTCAGTGGTTAAGACAGGATTAATTTCCCTGTTCATATATCAGGCATCAAAAACAAACAGTTGTAACTCCAGGTCTAGGGTAGCTGACACACTTTTTTTTGCCTCTACAAGCACATGCCACCACACACACACACACACACACACACACACACACACACACACACACACACTGATAATCATGGTAAGGGTTAACTGCTTGTGGCCATGGCAAATATAAACTCTATTTTCACTAGAATAAAACCTCTACTCTGCTTTTCTTGTTACTAGCTCTCCAGCATTTAATGGAGAGTCTTACATGGTGTTGAGATAGGGAGTTACCTTGATACAGCAGCATACTCTATAGCTGATTATCACAAATGTTTACTGCCTGCATATGTATTTTCTCTTCCAAGTAATCATGAAAACACACATGCATACTTTTTTTTTCCAATGATGGTGTGTTTGTGAGGGCTAAAGTTCAAAGAAATGAAAAATATCTAGATTTTGTCCATGCAGCCACTCTGAGGTATATGCCTAAAAACAGCTCTAATCTACCTGATCATACAGAGACGAGTAATATCTATATGGATCATGACAGAACAGAAGACTCAAAAGTGCATGCCATTTTTGACTGAGAAAAATGGATCAGTGTAAACATTACTTGCAGAATACTTGAGTTTAGATGCCCCATACCAACTGGGCACACCTGTTAACACCAGAGCCCTAGGGAAGGAGTGTACAGACAAGTAGATCCACAAAGCTCATTGGCTAGCCACCTAGCCAACCAGTAAGTGCTGTGGAACAATCTTTTCATAAACTTTGAATATTTGTTGTTTTTCTTGGTTTAATAAAGAGCTAAATGAGTAAGAGATGAGAAGATAGAGGTTACCTAACCTCTTGCAGACAAAAAGACTTGCAGACAAAAAGAGAACACAGGGATGAAGAAAGTCATTGTCATCAGCCAGATGCAAAGGAAGCAGGAGATGGACAGGCCGAGTTGAAAGAAGTGGTAGAGTGTAGATAAGAAATATATAATTTAATATGAAAGAGATAGTTAACAACAAGCCTAAGTATCATCCAAGCATTTATAATTAAAAATAAGTCTCTGGGTGGTTATTGGGAAGCTGGAGGTCCCAACAAAATTCCCACCTACAAGTAGGAGATACTATCTCAACAAACCAGGTAGCCAAAGATGACCAAGGCCAAGGAAAGCACCCAATATTAAAGTCTGCAACCTACATACGTGGAAGTGTACTGTACTACTTAGTTTTACATTAACTTTATATTAACTTGACACAAGCTAAAGAGAGAGAAACTAAATTGATAAAATTTCCCCATGATATCCATAATATTAATTATTGATGTGGGAGGTCCCAGTCCACTGTGGGAAGGGCTACCCCTTAGCTGGTGATTCTGAAATCTGGAAGAAAGCAGGCTGAGTAAGTCATATTTAGCAAGCCAGTCAGTAGCACTCTTCCATGGTCTCTGTATCAGTGTCTGTCTGCATCCAGATTCCTACCCTAGTTGAGTTCCTGTTCTGACTGCCTTTGATGATCAACAGAGATATGGAAATGAAAGCTAAATAAACCCTGTTCTCCCCAACTTGCTTGGGTCATGGTATTTCATTGAAGTAATAGGAACCCCAAGACACATACTAACATACATATGTACACTACACACATACTTCATACTCTTAAACACATACACAGACAGACATGCATAGACAAAAGAAGCCATCATCTTGAAGGGGAATGATGGGACATGTGGAGGGCTTCCTGGGAGGGATGAAGAGAGAAGAGAGAGGGGTAAGTGATATAATTTTATTTCAATTAAGTATATATTTTTAAAATCATGAAAATATATATGAATATGATAATATTTATAAAATTTAATTCTAAAATGCATATGGGAAGTGTAATATATTTGATTTTTAAATAATAAACTCAAAATTCAATTATTCTTTCAAAAAAATTTAAATAAAATATTTCCAAATCTTGAGAAAAAGTTGAATATACAGGTACAAGAGCCCTACAAAAAAACAAAAACAAACAAAACAAAATAGAACCAGAAAATAAACTTCCCATAATACGTTACAGTTGAATCACAAAATAAAACATAAAATATTAAAACATAAAAATAATAAAAGTTGCAAGAGAGAATGGCAGCATCACATATAAAGTTAGACTTATTACACTAATGTTTGATTACTCCATAGAAACCTTTAAGGTCAGAAAGATGTACCCCAAGCCCCAAAAGATAAAAACTGCCAACCTGAAATACTGTAATCAGCAAAGTCAATTTTTATAAATAAAGAAAAATTAAAAATTTTCATGATAAAAACAAACTATAGGAATTTTGAACCACTAAACCAGCTTTATAGAGGATAGTGGAAGGAATTATTCATACTGGGAAAAGAAACAACGAAATCATGAGAAGCCACAGTGGAAAATAATCAACACAAGGACAATTAATCAAAATATGTTTAAGAAAACACCATATAATAATCACACTCACATAACTTTGGATAATTATGTTCTCATTTTCTAACATAAAGATAATCAGATTGGATTATTACACAGGAGCCATCTTGTGCTGCCTCTAAGGAACATTCTTCATCATCAAGAATAGAAACTACCTTAGAACAAAAGGGTGAAAACAAAATTTTACAAGGAAATGGGACTTGGAAAGAAGCTAGTATAATTATTTTCATGCTGGATGAAACAAATGTCAAGCCAAAACAAGTCAGAAGAGATAAAGAAGCAACTTCAGGTAATTAAGAGAAAAACCCATCAAGATTATGTTACAGTCTAAATACATGCACATAAAACATAGCCATACACAATTTCATAAACCAAACATTACTAGGAATATAGCCACAGATTATTTGCAACATAGTGAATACTGTTATCACCATTAGACAGATCATAGTGACAAAAAACTAAAGAGAGAAACATTGGAGCTAACTGACAGCATTAATTAAAAGGATCTAACAGTTGTTAGAGAACATTTCACTCAACAAACAACAAAAAACAAATATTCTTCTCAGTAGAACATGGAATTTTCTCCAAAGTAGACCACATTTTAGGAAACAAAGCAAGTCTTAAAAATATACAGGAAAAATAGAAACAGCATTTTGTATTTTGATCACAACAGAATAAAGATAAATATCAGCAACAATAGAATCTACAAAAATAAAATAAAAATCTAATACAGATCAAACAAAACTCAATTGAATGGTAATGCATCACTGAAGAAATCAAGTATGAGATTTTAAAAAAATCTTTGAATTGAATCAATATAAATATATACCCAAATCCAGGTCCAATAATGACAGCAATCCTGATAGGAAAAAATATAGCAATAAGTGGTAACATTAAAAGATGTGTGTATGGGATTTCTCAAATAAATAACTCAATGATGCACTTTAGTAGTTTTGGAAAACAAGAACAAAACAAATTCAGAAGTAGTAGACAAGAAAAATAATTAAGATTGTGACAGACATTAATGAAATAGAAATGGAAAAATACAAACAATGAACAGAAAGCTGCTTCTTTGAAAAATTTCATCTTCTAGAACCACATAGATTCACTGTAGAAATCCACAAGATATTCAAAGAAAAATCTTCACCAATATTATTAAAATTATTTCACAAAGTACGAAAGGGGGGAATGCTGCAAAACTCTTTTTATGAAGTCAATATTGTTGTGATACCAAAACAAGACAAAAACGAATTAAATTAACAAATGAATAAAAGTGCAGAATAATATCCTTAATGAACACAGACACAAAATCTCTCAGTAAAATATTTGCAAGCTAAATTCAGATCACATAAAAAAAAGATATGCATCCTAATAAGGTTGGCTTTGTTCCAACAAAATAAGGATTATTCAGCATATTTAAATCAAGAAATGTAATTCACCACATAGGCAGACTAAAAGAAATCTAGCTACCCTTTCAGTTGATATAAAAAAAAGTTGAACAAAGTCCAACATTTCTTTATGATAAAAGTCAGGGAGAGGCCAAGGGATAGAGGGAGAATAACTCAACACAATAAAGGCTGGATATCACAAACCTATTACAACAAATGGTTGTAGCAAGAAACACGCATCCATCTATAGCTACCTCAGTTTTGAAGAAGATGCTGAAAATATAAATTAGAAAATGAAGACAGAATTGGGTAAAGAAACCCAAATCTTAATGCTAAGTATATATTTTGTTTGTTAGAGATGTCCAAGAGGCATCCCTCTCTCCCCAAACAATACTGGCTCTGGCTCTTCCCTCTGGTCTGCAATACAACCAGTTGGTAAGATCCTATTGCTGAATATTCTGCAAAAGAAATTTACAACTGACGAAAAAAAATGAGCAATAAGCTTGCCTTATATAACAAAGGGGGTTGATATAAGGTATTTTTTTCTTCTTCTTAAGCTTCCATGATTCCTTACTTTCAGGTTTAAATAGTAGCCTTTAACAAAGTTGAATCGGACATAAACATAAGGAATATTTAGAAGAGGGCTCACTGTCTTGTACCTTCAGCATGCAATGCTTCTTTCGTCCATTTAGTTTCTAGTTTTGTTAGTTTAACTATGCTGTCTAGCTGGCTGGTATGCATTTCTCACTTTGGTTGCTTCTGTCCATACTTGTCAGTTGTGAAAACTTTCTCTATTTCCAGAGACTCTGTTATGGTGAAAATCTAACTAGCAAGTGCCTAGTACATTGCACCCCGTGGGCATGCAATAAATGTTTGTTTTTTAACTGCCTGCCTGAATGTGCCTTTAGGGGCACAAGCAATACTCTCAACTGCCTTAAAGATGACAGATGATGCTATCTGCTAGGTATTCCCTTGAGACCTTGTTAAATACATATCTAATGTCAGGAGACACTGATATCTTGTGACCCACACAAACAACTCATACTTAAGTCATTTGCCATCGCATCCCTGTGTAGAAGACACTGACCTCAAGTACCATGTATGCCTGGGTACTTGAGACCACAGAAGAAAGGAGGAGTTGATGGCTACCATCCAAATTACAAATGGGATAAACAGCAAGGGGATGAGTCTCTAGATGAGATGCTGAGTCAGGAATGAGTGGGGACAAACAAGGGAAGACGGGAGGGTAAGGGCAGGATTGTTCATGTTCCATCAATATTGTCATCCTCAAGTAGAAGTTTGTGTGTGCTCTTACTTTGTTTAAAGTTCTAGAAATAAATATGAAGTGAATGTTAAAATTGAGGGTGAATGAGATTTTCTAAATAGTGGAAGAAATGAGAATCAACAGGTTTAACTGACCTACCTTTTTAAATGTTTCTACATGAAAATAAAGGTCAAATTAAAATAAGCAATGTATTTGCAGACAGAGCAAAATTGCAAAAACCACACTAGGAAATAATATGAAAAGCAGAGGACACTGACAGACATGATCACACATTAGGAAGATAATACTTAAAGTAGAAAATTTGCACAGCTAATAGCATTTCTTTTTTAAAGCAAGTTCCAGGATAATTCTAATCAGAAGAATACAAACACATTTAACATGCTGAATTATCATTTCAAATGATTAATCACACTTCCACTTGGAGAGGGGACTCTTTGCATAATGAAAATAATATTTTTTAAAGGCTCTACTATTCACCATTGCCTCTTGGTATGATAAAATGGTCTCCCCTTAAGGCTCTCCCTTAAATATTTCAGATTATTTCTTGTTCAGCTAATCTAAAATGTGCAGATCTGAAAATATGATTTGTTTCCCCATGCCTATATTTTGAGTCAGCCAAACCAGAATGTGCTCTAGCTTTTCTAAAATTAGAAATTCCTATTAAATGTATGCCCACCCCCCAGCACCGTTTCTTGTCAAGTCTGCCCAGCAACAGTCCTATAATCCACCTCTTGCCAACAACTCCACAGATAAATTCTCTCTCTCACTCATACTTTTACTGTTCCCACTTTCTCTTGCAATTTGTACTATTTTTAAAGAATTTACTTGTAGGTCTATCTTCTCATGCACTGCATGTTGACTGAAATCAACCATGGTGTTCTATCATCTGTATAACACAAGTCTCTGCCAAGGATGTCCAATAGTATAAATTAGTCATGGATTTGAATGAAAACTTTTAGTGTATTTCCAACTGCTTCTGTGTAACTTCAGTATATATGAACAAAACATAACCTTTGTGGGAATGGTGATAGACACCTTTAATCCCAGAATTTGGGAGGCAGGGGTAGGTGGCTCTCTGAGTTCAAGGCAACCTCGTCTACATAGGAGGTTCCAAGCCAGGAAAGGCTACATAGTTAGACCCTGTCTCAAAAATAAAAGTAATGAAAAATAAATCTTAAAAGCATTGAAGATACTGCCATTAAAAATACAAATAATCACAACTTAAACTGAAGCTCGCTCTCCCCACTCCTATGTTGTCTCCACACATGCTCAGTTTAGAGCACTCATTAAACTGGATGATTCACACAAACAATTTCAACCAAAGTTTTTGAAAATATAAAAACTCTCTTATTTGATTACTGGGTATGTGGGTATTTGTCAACTTGAAAAACACTAGGGCCAACTGGGACAAGGGAATATTAGTTGAGAAATCCCTCCTGAGAACAGCCTGTGCACATATTTGTGAAGATATTTTCTTAGTGAGTAGTTAATACAAGAGGTCCACCCTACCTGAGGCAATGCCAGACATCCCTGGTCCTGGGTTGTTTAAGAAAGTTGCTGAACAAACCAAGGAGAGCAAGGTAATAGTCAGCATTCCTCCGTGCTTTCTGTTTCAGTTTTGTTTGTTGATTTTTTAACTATCTTTTTATTTATTCTGGGCCTGGGTGGTTGCAGGGTTGGTTAGCCCACCAGCTCACCCTTGTCCTCACCACCAGGGTGAGCTCTCCAGCACTGCTGTGGATGTTCATCCCTTCCAGAGATGAGTAAGGGATGGGGTCAGTTGGGCTTCGGGGTCCTTAGGATCAGATCTCCCACATCTATACCTTCAAGGCCAGCTCCATGTGTTGCCCAGGTACGATGCAGGGGCCACTGTCCTGAATGCAGGAACAGCTTATGACCTCAGCCTCAGAGCCGGCCCTCTTACCCGCCACAGGTGACAAGGGATGGGCAGGGGTGGAGGGGGGAGGTCATCTCTCTCTCACTCACACCAGCATGTGGCAGATGAAGGGCGGGGCCAGATTTCCCAGGCTCACATTCTCAGGAGAGACTCATCCACACCGCAGTCAGTAGGGTCAGCTGCACTGTGCTGCCCAGACAAGATATAGGGCTCACTTTTCCCAAGTGCTGCAGCTGGTAATGGGGAGGGCCAGCTCCTTCATCTGTCACAGGCTGTGAGGGAGGAGGGGTAAGGAGGGCAGCTCTCCCCCACCCACCCCTAGTGGAAACAGCTCTCTCTTCCTGGCTGGCTCCCTCACACCTCCATCAATAGGGTCACTCCACTGTGCTGCTCTGGATAGGTGCAGCGCCTGCTTTCCCAAGTGCTATAGTTGGTGAGGGGCAGGGGTAGCTCTCACACTCTTATAGCCTCAGGGTAAACTCTCTCACCTACAGAAGGAAGGGCCAGATCTCCCATGCTCAGGTTCTAGGGCTGGCTCATCCCTTCTCCCCAACAGGGTGAAGGGAGGCATCTTTTCCTCACCACATGACGGGAGTAACCTACTCTCCCACTCTCACACCCTCAGGACCAGCTTGTCCTTGCCCCTGTGAACAGGGTCAGCTCTACTTTGATGCCCTGGAGAGGTGTAGGACCCTCTCTCCTGAGTGCTTCAGCGGTTAGGGTTAGGGTCTACGTCAGTTCTTGCCTCTAGGTCTCTGCCTTAAGCAACCTGTCTTGGCTCCCCTCATGGCTAGACTATGTAACTTGTAAGAGAAAATGGATGCTTTCCTCTACATGTTGTCTTTGTCCAGTGCTGTATCATATCAACAGAGAGCAGCGAACACACTGAGAATCCACAAACGTGAGCCTTATAATCTCAGGAACTCTAATGGCATAGCTTTTATCATTCTGGACTAGCATCAGGAAATCTGTTATAAGCAATCTTAATGGCCAATTACATAGAAGTAATTAACACAGTGTCCTAGCTGGCTCCCTTTAACCCCAAAGGAAGTTTCCTTGAGAAATTAGTTCAGCTATTTTTACCTATCCACATTTTCTTTATTAACAGAGTTCTTTTTATACCAACAAAACGAATAAATAAGAGCAACATAAAACTTCCATCATAGTTTACCAAGGAATTGCTCTTTAGCTGTCATGGCACTATTATATTGTCAGATCAATTATCTCATTATAATCTAGGTAAGATGCATCTTATGATGTGCTTAAAATATGTGGTAAAGCATATTACATACCAATGATTAATAATGCCTGTGTCTATGTAAAAATTATACACAACTAGTGAAAATTTGAAGCTACTGTGGTTTTTAACTGTTTAAATATTATAAAGATAAAAACTAAAACTATGCTTTACACTCCTCTGTAGCTCTTTGGAGGGAAACAATCAAATGAACTTACCTTGAAGATTCAGGGTGCTCAACTAAACATATACTATTATTTCATGTCTTAATTTTATTATGATTACAATTAAACAATATGCATAATAGGATTTATTTCTACACTAAAGAATTTCAGATTATTGTGCTTTGAACTCATTATACATCTTAGTATTTAGCTAAATATCTTTTTGCACTTCAAACAGATTGGGTAACCCTATCTGAACTGGTTGAGGCCAGAACTGATTCATATATATATCTTGAGTTGTTCTTAAAGCCTAAAAACAATTCCCTTTATATTTTATATGTTACTTGTATAAATTTACACAATTTATAAATTGTATAAATTTAAACAATTTATACACAACTAAAATATAAACATTCAAAATCACAGTATAAAACTCTGAGTAAGTGAAGTTAGTTGTTGAGTTTCCATTACTAGTGTCAGTGGTAAAACATTTTACATTTTGTTCTCTGCATTTTAATCAGTTTTGATTTTCTGGAATGGTCTCTTTCTTCTGTAAAAAGAACATCTTTGTGGTCATAAGGATAATTATTTAGGATGCAGTTGGGAATTATACTGGTTGAGGAGCATGCCAATAGTAGGCTCTCCTCTAGGGTAAAGACTATTGGGATGCTATCATATCCTAGAAATCTATCAATTGCTTTTATCCCTTAGAAGTTTGTAGCACCTATTCTCTTGGGTCTTAATAATAAAAACTCAGAATCAGCTATCAGGGGGTGGAAGCTGAAGGATCAGAGAAGCAGAGTTGCCAGCACTAGAGTTCTTACTCTAGCAATGCCCAGACCAAAGGGGTGATCCTGTCTCTACCTCCTTAGTGTTGGAATTAAAGGCATGTGACTCCCAAATGCTGTGTTTAAACGTGTGAGCCACCACTGCTTGGCTCTGTTCAGTTTTGTGTAATACAGTATGGCATTGAACTAACAAACATCTGCCTGACTCTTGCTTCTCCCGAGTGCTGGGATTGAAGGTGTGTGTCACCACTGCCTGGCCTCTGGGGTTACGAGTATGGCTAGCTCTGTACTCTGATCTTCAGGCAAGCTTTACTTGTTAGATCATACACAAAATATCACCACAGAAGTTTATAGCTAACCTTCAGGTATGAGAGCAACCCTCCAAGGAAGAGACTTCCAGGCCAGTTCAAGCTGGATCCCTTCAAGTCTTGCATCCAATGTAATATGTAAAATGCATTGTCTTCAACAACAGAGTCTTACCTACAAGCTGTGGAGGGCAACCAAGAGCTCAAAAGTTTAGTTTTCTGAATCTTTCCTGTAACAGGCAGCCAATCTCACTATGCACAGAGGTAAGCACCCATGTAACTGTGCATAGAAACCATTCAAAGGACTCCACTAATCTATTGGAAGCGTCATACTTCATTTTCATCAAAAAATTAAAATCTCATAATAAAATGAGAAATTATAAAAGGCATATTTTAGTGCACTGCAATGTAAAGCCTTAGTGACGCTGGAAATTAAAATGTTTTATTACTTAATAAGAATCTTATAGGGAGGGGTCCAAACTGCATTTGCTTGTTTTCATTGTTAGCTTGCAGTAAGCATTTTTCTATCACATCATATCCTCAGATTCCTACGTGTGGACCTGCTTCATACAACCCTTCATATTTAATTCTCTACACTTTCCTTATTATAAAATGTGTACTATTATTTTTTTAACACCATGGTTTGTGCTGACATT
Source organism: Cricetiscus sungorus (assembly GCA_030556225.1). Lineage (NCBI taxonomy): Eukaryota > Metazoa > Chordata > Mammalia > Rodentia > Cricetidae > Cricetiscus > Cricetiscus sungorus. The sequence goes on along the minus strand of JANBXA010000141.1, from coordinate 38,910,862 downwards.
GCTTCCTCTGGGGTGTCATCATCCTTTTAAACCCATCTATTTTCCTCTTATACACTGATGTCTGATCTCCTTCATCTTCACTGGCTGTACATCTGGAATCCCTCTGGCTATTGTCAACATTGACAAGGCCAGATATTCTTTTTCAACAATGTTATCACTTTTCATATCTTTGCAATTCTTTCTTCTTTAGTGGTGAATTCTTTGTTCCTGTTGTCTACCTTTGCTAAACATGGGCTTGCCACAGAGACAGAAGGACACATGCTGTTATCCAAAACTAATTAAGACAAAGGTGCTTAGCAACCTATGGCCAAACCAACTTCCATAGAAGCAACATAACTTATCATAGAACAAGACAGCTGCACTTGTTATTAATATAGGAATTTAGGGAAGGTAGGCTAGGAGCAAAGGTTTATTTTATTCCAAGGACCAGTAATTCTACCATCAAAAGAGAAATTTGAAGCATGCTAATGGGGTACTGGCTGTGGAGCCTGAAAGGCACGATGTGCACATATTGGAATCTTAACCTTCCTGAACTTAAGTCACTTTGTGGTTTAGACCAAGAGAAGCCAAGTCTCCCATGATTTGTGTTCTTTCTAACATTCATTGAATTTTTGTGTGATGAAAGGTCTACTCTACTGTCAGTTGAAAGGTGTCAGCAATGTGATACTGTTCAAAACACACTTTAGAGAATCTTCTCTCAATATTTTGTGACCAGAACCCTGTCTCTTTTGCCAATAAGACTGTGTATAGTCTCCGTACCTGTGTCTATCTTGTTTTTTAAACATTTAAGAATCCTTTGTTTTATTTGCAGAAAACACAAGATCCAATTGTCATTTGTGGTCCTTGTTAAGTATTTTAAATTGTAAATTACTTCTATTTATATTCAGAAACAAGACATATATGTCAGTTTCTGTTTATTAATTTATTTCCATGTACATAATAGTAATGACAGTGCCTTTAAAAATTATGCTATCTAGACCAACAATAACAATAGTTTTTGATCAAATTTACTATTTTGATATGATATTAGAATTATGCTTTTGTTACTATATGAATTAAGATCTGTGATTCACCATTTTAGTTATGAATATTAAGAATATTCTAAAATTAATTCATAATTAAACCTTTGCTTGGTTCCAACAGTACTGAGTAGCAGTTTTATATGAGTTTACCTTTCACAGGAGCTCATTATTGTTGTAATTCCACATGTTTTGTTTATATGTCAAGCTGGAATTTGAGTAGCTGTGCAAGTAATATGTGTTATCTGATACAAAGAAAGCTTACAAATTTTCTGGGCAATAATTTGATATTTGAGTAAAATGTAGCTTAATAATCTTTCTTTGCTGTTGTCTTTCTTTCTAGAAAAGTCAATCTTCTTTTTCTTCTCACTCCCTGTCTCCTTAAAAGTAGACAACTTCCTACAGTGCTTCCCACACTTCTGTTTTTATGAAAATTTACTGAGCAATTCCTTAGCCCTTGCTCTCTTGTTACATAAATCAGTATCTTGCTTCTAGTGAAAAATCCATGTGCTTTTCATGGGTTTATAGTATTAAAATTTAACCTAAAGAGCTCACCTTTTTGGAAATGTTTGGTGATTTAGTTCATAATACAAGCAATATATCTTGTAAAATCTTAAAAAGTAGATTGAACATTACAAAGGCACACCAGGAAAAGAATTATTTGCCAGGCAGGAAAGCAGGTTACATAGGAATAAACAAAGGTTTTTGGTACTTCTTGAAGTACCGACTAAATGGAATCTAGATGAAGTCAAAATCTATGCATCCATCCATTCATCTGTCCACCTATGAACATAGTTGGGCATCCAAGTGGTATCAGGTGATAACACATGATGTTCTGCAGCATCTCTACCCAGTACAGCAAAAACTGGTGCTCAGTGTAAAGCATGGCAAATTTCAGAAGGGAGGTAGTACAATGTACTGTGGCAGCACCTCTGGAGGAGACACTACAGTTGGGAAACAGCCACTGTACAGCTTCAGGACCACAAGAAAGAAGTGTACAAATGCCACAGCCAAACATGGAATAAAAGTAGAGATTTTAGAGAAAATAGCTTGAAAAAATAAAAAGAAAGAAAAACATTTCTTTGTGTTCTACAAAGAAATTTGATTGTATCCTTAGACAGTAGAGGACTAAGGATGGATTTTCAGCAAAGCAAAGGAATTGTGATTAAGGATGCTTTATTCAACTTCCAGTAATTATAGTACTTCAGTCTCAGACTCCTTTATTTTTTCTATGTGCATGAGTTGTCTCTTGCAGTTCAATGGTAAGGGAATTTTGACTATAACAAACTTCTCACACATATTTCCTTTAGCTTTTTGCCGTCTAGGAGTTGTCATCACTCCACCTGAGACTTTGCTACTCAGGTGTCTTTAACTCTTAGTGCCTGAAACTTTTCCTCACCTCTTCTCTTCCAAAACACATTTCTTATGACATTTAGAGTTGGATTCCAACAGAAGCCGGCTTTACTGCCTGCATAACCTTGGTCTCTTATTTGCACTCTATTGGCATCTTGCAGTTTTTCAAAGTAGCCTACCAGAGTCTTTAGTGATGTCAAATGCATTTGTCATTCACCAAACTTGGCTTAAGTGCCTTAAAAGTTCATGTATTTGTAGTCAAATGATCGAGCAGCATTATCAGCTTTCTAACTTGTGCCCACCAAATTGCTCCTCCCCTTTTGATCTTAGCTCCCTCTCAAGTCAGATGGAAAACTTAGTCAGGATGGGTTCACATTTCATAACCTGATGTTTAGGAATTTTCCAAGAATGCTTCAGGAGTTTTTAAAAATATGTGATCAGAGAATATTTTCACCTTTTACTTCAAACTAGTGTATGTTCCTTCTTGTTATGTTTGTTAGGTTTCAAAATCTCAGATGGTTCCTAGTTAGTTTCTCTCTCTCTTCCTCCCTCTTACTTTTTCTCTCTCCCTCTCTCCTTTCTATTCCCTATCTCTCTATCTCACACACACACACACACACACACACACACACACACACACACGATGTCATATATACATGCATGCACTCACATACATCTATCTCTATCCATAGCTATTTATCAATATCTATCAATATTTATATCATCCATATATGGCGACTTGGAATAATAGAGTTGATGGAATAATAGAGTTGATAGCATAAGAAAAAATTCAGAGAATAGTATTGCATTCATTGAAAAAGAAACATAGCTTTTAAGCTATGTCTTTTTTTTTTTTTTTTGCAGAGCATGACACACTGTTCACCTCTTCTCTTGTAAATATGCAATAGTCCATTTGTGGATGCTAATGGATGACTTCATTATGGCCTGATAAGGTGCTACCGGATCAGAGATTCAGGGTAATATCCCATTTAGATAGGATAATGTAGGTGTTATTGATAATTTCTCTAAGCATTCTTATCCTGATAAAGAATTAACACAGGACTTCTCACCTCAGTGCTTAGAACATTATGCCAGATAGTGCGATCTGGAGTCTGTATTTTTATTCAGTCAAACACTTGACAGCTAGCCATAGAGGGTTATTAATCTTTGTGTTGACTTCAACTACAATAACAGAGTTGTGCCCTGGATGGAAGGTCTGTCATGGTACATTGCTTTCAAGATTGCGGATGGTTTGAAAAACATATGTTATGACAGACTAAACCAATGACTAGAATTTTAATTCTCTCTTCCTGATGTAGTGATGAGAAGGGCACATGTGGGAAATTAGTTCTCCTGGTTTAGCTGAAAATACCAATGTACTTCTTGGTTGGGACACAAACCAGCAACAGGAATGAAGGGTAAGTAAGAGGCAAGTGGAAAGGTCCTAACTGGCTCCAGTCTATTTCAAGAGACTCTCCCTAACTTGACATTACTATGCATATGAAGAAGGTCAATTTATGCCTTTCGAGGCTTGATTTCATAACTTCGCTCTTGAAGAATGATGTAACTAGACAACAGAAGGGGCATATTAATATGAGGGTTTGGATTACAGTGCTTCAAAGCCAGGCATCGGGTAATTGAATCTACTCAGTTTATGCAGGGCCCAATGAAAATAAGTAATTTGGATATTTTGAATAAACTCTGAAAAGTTAAAAGCCTCATGACCAATTTGTGAATATTCCATGCTCTTTAACACAATGTGAGAGCATAGAGTTGTTTATAATGATTTCAGATTTCTGCTTGGCCATTATTACTATTAGTATTACAGTTCTTAAAATGTTTCCCCTGACATCCTTCCTGTGTAATGAATATGTCCCAAGGACACTCCAGTAAATGAGGTGAACTAATGTAAAATATTAAATAATTCATGTCCTTGGAAGCCACTAAGACTTCCTTCATGTTTTTAAAGAAAGCAAACCAATGTTGGGTTGGAGAGAAAAAGGCATCTGCAAATGAAAATTCCTTCAGTTAAAGTACACATGTGCTCCAAAAGAAAAAGAAGAGGAAAGAGGGTGTCTTAAAAAATGTAACAGGTAACACTTAAAAATATATCTAATTTTATTTTTCTAATTTAAACATGATTTCATCATTTGTCTCCTTCCCTTTCCTCCTTCCAACATCTTCCATGTACCCCACCCCTCACTCCCTTACAAATTGATGGCCTCTTTGTCTTTGTTATTGTTATACCTATGTAGAAATGCATAAATATATTTAAAAAATTACCTGAGTCTGTTTAATGTTGCTTGTATGTATATGTTTTCAGGGTTGAATTCAACTAAGTGTTGAATAACTAATTGGTGTGTTCCTCCCCAGAGAAGATAATAACTGCTTAGTTGTAAAACTCATCCTGTAGTTCTTTGTTTAGGGGTAGGGTATGGTGAGATCCCCCCCTTCCACAATAGCATGTCTACTGGTGTTGTCATTGCTCAGGTCCTGTTTAGGCAGCCATATTATTTGGGTATCATAAGTATAGCTTCCTTGTCGTTTCTAAGAAACAATTTGTCACAACAGAGTCCTTGGTCCTTTGGCTCTTGAAATCTTTCTGCCTACTTCTGTGATGTTCTCTGAGCCTCGGGTGCCTGAATAGTATTGTAATGTATGCCTTGGTTTTAGGTACTTTGTCATCAGTTTCATCATTTTGACTGGTTGTGGTTTTCTGTAATGGTCTCTGTGTTTTGCAAAGGAACGTTTCTTTGATTACGGGCGAGAGTTATACTTATCCATGGGCATCAGTATTTAGGCTCAAAGTACATTTTTTAAAGTGAGATTTTATTTCAATTTGATGGAGATTCATAGAAAAGGTGCTTATTTCACATCTTCAGTCATCATTTCTATGGTTCTGAATTAAAGTAGAGTGAGAATAATAGGAAGATAGCATATGAACTAAAACAGATGGGGAAGGATTGCAGGTTAAAGAGCAGTGTGAATTAAACAGGGACCCAAGGTATTTGTGTTCCATGACTTATCTTTGTCTAGGTCTAACTTTAGCTTGCTGTATAGTCCTTCAGTGCTTCCATCTTCTTGCCTATAAAATGGTATTATAATGTCAACCTTATAGGTCTGTTTTGACTGTTAAATGAGTTGATTATGTAAGCAGAGTACAGAGAAGGTCCATGACATTCAGATCTTTTTTTTTAAGTTAAAAATTCCTTAATTTTTTATTCCTGGTACCACTACCACAATTTACAGAGCAATATGCCTGGTGTAATGAAAAGAAAAAGAAAAAAGGCAAAGCTACAACAGATAAAAGACCTCAGGAAGGTACATCTAATTGATACTACATTTGCATTAATCAATAGCTGCACTTTTTGCAACTGTGGCTATGACAGACCTGAACAAGAAGGGTTTCCTGTTTAAGCTGCAATAACTTTTCTGACTATGGATCATCGTTCCTCCTGTGGCAGATTTTTGCAGTTCCTCTAATGCATTTAGGACGACTGTCTCAAAGTAACCTGCAGCTTTCCTGACAACTCCTCGCTCTCTCTCCTGCTAAGAACTGTAGCCCTTTTCTGCTGTATTTTTTTTTAAACCTTCTGCTACCATATCCACCATTTCTACTACCAGATCAATAGCCACCACCATAGGGACTGCCTGAGCTTCTTCCACCAAAACTGCCCCCTTTCATGGCTCCATAATTTGATTGCTGTTGTCCACTATAATTTCCAAAGTCATTATAGTTTCCACCACCATAGTTACCTCCACCAAAATTTCCTCCTTCATTGTAACCATCATATCCTTCTCCTCCAGCATATCCACCACTTTGGTTTCCATATCCTGGTCCACCACCACCATACCCTCCTCTACTACTGTAACCAGGACCACCACTATAGTTGCCACCATCATCTCCAAATCTGTTATATCCACCATCACCACCTCCATAACTACCTCTGCTGCCACCACCTCCACCACCATAGCCTCCTCTTTCACCAAAGTTTCCACCATGACCAAGATTATCTCCACCACCTCCAAAGTTCCCTCCATGACCCAGACCTGTAAAGTTGCCAGCTCCACCTCCACGACCTCTCTGAGATCCAGCAGACTGCACCTCTTGTTTAGAAAGGGCATTTTTCACTTCACAAGTATGCCCACTAATAGTGTGGTATTTCTGAACAACAATTTTATCAACGGTGTCATGATTATCAAAAGTTACAAAAGCAAATCCTCTCATTTTTCCACTCTGCCTGTCTTCCATCACTCCTATGGTTTCAATCTTGCCATACTTTTCTCTCAGATTATATTCTGTATCTTCTTTAATACAACCAACCAAACTTTTCTTCACTGTAATATGGGCACCAGGCTTTACAGAATCCTCTCTAGAAACAGCTCTCTTTGGTTCCACCACATGCCCATCAACCTTGTGTGGTCTAGCAGCATCCACCTCTTCAACACAAGAGTGGGTCACACAACCCAAGCCCCTGGAACGTTTTGTTTGGAGGTCTCCCATGACCACACAGTCTGTAAGTGTGCCCCATTTCTCAAAACGTTCTCTTAAGCTATCATCTGTGGTTTCAAAGCTCAGGCCACCAATAAACCTCTTCCTCAATTGTTCTGGTTCCTTTGGATCATGACCCTCCCCCCCTCCCCGGCCGGAGTCAGGCTGGGGGCGACCTGGCGGCAGTTTTACCTCCATTTTGAGACCAGACATTCAGATCTTATTTGACCATTTTGTTCACTGTAGAAGCAGCAGATTCTGTCAGGTGCATTTAAAAGGGAATCTCACAGTATTTCCAGGAGCAGCTGGCAATCAGCAAAAGGGACCAGGAATTGATTTTAAAGACAATTTTCTTCATTTTGCAATCCAGTTCTTCTAGTTTCCAAAAATGGAGTTGCTATTCATAAGAATTTACTTAGATCATTTTTAAAGTTATTTAATAAGATAATATTAGTACATACCATGTTGAAGAGTTGTAATAAACAAATGAAGTAAGCACATTAAGAAAACATGGGTTGAGCAGTGATGCTGCATGTCTTTAATCCCAGCATGTGGGAGGCAGAAGCAGGTAGATCTCTGTGAGTTCAATGCCAACCTGGTCTACAGAGCGAGTTCCAAGAAAGTCAGACTTACACAGAAAAATTCTGTCAAAAAAAAATGAAGAACTTAATATAGTTCCAAGCACATGACAAAAACTAACTTTTACCTCTGATTATTGGGCAATAGTCATACAGAACCCAACCAAAAATATTTTGTTTGTCATCTTGAGAGATAGACATAAATAATGACACTTCCAAACTTTGGAGATTGTTCACTGGTTAAAGTGTTTACCTTACACATATACAGACAGAATATTGGATCCTCAGAACTCACACAAATATTAGGTGGCAGTGGTGTCTGGCCTGATGCAGAGAGGGTATCCTTAGAGCAAGGTAGGCTAAGGCACAGTCAGATAAATAAAGGATTTTGTTAAGAGATACCGCCTCAGAGAGTAAGTTGTAAGAGCAGTTTATGATTCCAAACCTCAGCCTGCACTGCACCCACACATGTAAACATGCACACACACAAAAATTGAAAATGGGAGTGGAAAACAACACATTTTTTCCCTCCAGAACAGGGTTTCTCTATGGAAATACAACAACAGCACAGTTTGCCATGTAAAAGCTGCTTAAATATTTGTTTCAAATGTAATTAATTTTAGCAAATAAGTTTGAGAAATGTCAATTGCTGTTCTAAAGAAAACCCTCAAAAGCTATTAGTGGTTTCCCTCCCAATTATACAAAGCACTGGAGAGTGATCAAGAGAAATTAAGTATTTAAAAGGAACCGATTCTTAAAACTATACAAGGTGGGTTTGGATTAGTGGATGCTCCCCCGCCCTCCACCCTCCCGTGGGCACACCTAATGTGTGGGAGGCTAAAATTGAAACAGAGACTAGAAAGTTATTGACAGGATGAGTCTACAGATGCAATGTACAAGTAGAGTAGCTAGAAACTAAATGGTAAAGCATTCCCAAAACTGGGTTAATTCTACTCAGGTCCCTGACTGAACCTTGAATTACATGTACACAGGGGGGGCACAGAGGCATGGTTGAAAGTTATAGCTATAAGGCCTGGGGAACAGAGTCAAAGTTTCTGTCACTATCTATAGCAGGAGTTGTAGAATTCAGAGGACAGTTATACACATGGTTAATTGTTCATTATGCTTTAAAAAAACCCCATCATATTTAGAGGTATATCAAAATTCAAAGACTTAGTTTCATATACTATATTCAGCAAATAATAAAAATGCCTACACATGAGAAAGCATGTAAGATGCTCCTGACATGTTTGAACAAGCCAGTGAGAGTCTGACTTAAAGAAGTAGGGCTGCAATGAGTCAACAGATAGGAAATGCAGAATTATTTAGCGAGAGTTCAGCACATACTTCAGAGGAGAATACATCCCATTTAGCAAGGCAATGAGGAATATTGTCACCAGAGATGCACATCTTAATAAGATAATATCCTTATCTGGGAGTTGATAAGCAATACAGCCTTCTGTTCCTCATTGTAGACTTCTTGTGTGGAGAGCCATTTCCCTGATATTACAGCATGGGGATTTTCCCCACAGCACTACAGTGTGTGCATTGTTTACTGGGCACAATTTCCCCTATGCATTGATATTTTAGATGACTTTCCCCAGCAATTCATGCTTCTGACAAGAATGTAATCACAATCAACACCCTTATTCTCTCAAGCAGGCCTTTGTATAAACTCAGAAGTCTGCCCTCCTTCAATAATCTTCTTTGGTAGACAGACATTCACAGATACCCAAGGACAAGAATTATGGCATCTTTGAAGCTGTTGAATCATAGCTCTCAAAGAGATAGAGAACAAGAGTGTCCTGGATTCACTCTGTCAGCAGATAGGGAAGAAAGTGCTGTCCCAAGCTAACTTCACATTAACCTTAAAGCAAATCCTTAACTCTTTATACTTATTTTTACCTCCGTCTATTGTAGCAAGAAATATACAGCTTGTGTTTTACCCTGAGAGATAACATAGGATGTAATACTTAGAGCCTAAATGTTCCTTTTGGCCAGATAACATTTGGGAAAAGTCCTGGCAGAACCAAATACCATATGCTTGCTGGTTTTTTTTCATATATTCCCTAGTTACCCAACACTCCCTCTGCCTGTTAGGAAAAAGCAGTTTTCTGAGAAAAAGATAATTCTTTCCTTGCTTATGATTTTTACTGATTATAACTTTTAGCTTATTTACTTTCACATTAAAGAAAATAGCAAAAGCATACATATTCCCCTCTTAGATTTCCTTAATAACTTAGTCTCTCTCTCATAATGAACCTCCTTTTCCTTTAAAATACTCTTGGAAGCTTAAACCACTCCCTCTCAGAGCCGTAAAAAAAAAATCAGAGAACAGTAAAGAGAAGAATAAGCAGCAGAACAATAAAGAATACATGAAAGAAAGTATTGTGAGGAGATTTTTTTAGCCCTCAGACTTTAGTTACTCTACTTATTGTAGCATTTCTTTTGAACCCTGAGCAAAGGCTTTTAAGGTTCAACCTTAAATAGCAAACCTTGACAAATAAAGTAGAGTCAAGTGGAGACTTAAAACGAATAGCCTAACGTAAAGATGACAATAATTTTGAACACCTATATATATATATATATATACATATATGTGTGTGTGTGTTATTTTTTTGAGAAATACAGAAAAGTGTGTGATTGAAATGCTATGAGGATTAAAGACAGATAAGTGGGCATAAAATGACTTAAAGAACTGATCACTGAAAATATCAAGTCTGATAATGAGCAATAACTTACAGGCCCCACAAATATATAGGACTCAACATAGGTTAAAGGCAAATGAACGATGAGGCACTTTGCAGACTGCTGAAACAAGAGCCAAGAATGATCCCTCTGTTGCAAGGTATTGAAAACATCTAGAAAGCTTATTACATTAGAGAAAAGGTGGTAAAAACAATGGCTGAATGAAGGAATAAAGACTAAAAACATGAAAGGTTTATTTTTAAAGTACTGAATACAAAAGAAAGTAGCATCCCACTCTAAATCCTATGTTCAGCAAAAGTGTCATTTGGAAACAATGCAGAAATAAACAGTATTTCATGTGGACAAAACATGGAAAATTAAGTGCCAAATAAGTTACTTTGTAAAGAAGAAAAATGATACCAAATAGGTCACAGATTTTAAGGGAGAAAAAGAACAGTGACAGATTAGGGAAATGTGTTAGTATACTTTCTCTGCATTTGGCATATATATATATATATATATATATATATATATATGTTATATATGTGTGTGTATATATATATATACATATATATGCCTATTTAAGAAAAATCTAAACTACTGTCATTTGCATCACATCAGTGTAATACAGGTACACACTATATAACAACACACAGTGTGTGAATGAATGTCTTTGTTTCTTTTCCTGTTGTTGGTGAAAGACCACTGTCAGATCAACTTAGTAGAGAGTTTATTTCAGCTCACAGTTCCAGGGCACAGTTCATCATGGCAGGGAAAGTCACAGCACTGGAGTTAGTCACATGGTACTGGGATGAACAGAATGCTGATCATCGCTGGGTGTACCCGAGCCTAGATCTCTGTCAAGTTGACCACTAATGATAGCCACCACAGTGATAACAGCAAAACATAGAAGAAGCAAATGAAACTACACAGTTGAAGTTTTGATCCTTTATATAGCACAATATAACTTAGTTGATTAGAAGCTAAGAAGAAAATAGACTAGACAATCAAATTGAAGAGCTGTATTTAAAACCAGATGACAGAGACAGCATGTATCTTAGAAGGAAAAGTAAAGATTAGCTTAAAAAGAATGGGTGGGAAATATGTCTTATTTGAATAGTAAGAGCAACTATGGAGAGATTATAACAGACAAAACAGTTACCAAGGAAAAAATTATTGTCAAAGACAGAATGGGACAGTTTGTCATGTTAAGAAAACAAAAAGCATATAGATATATATGAGCCTTAATACCTAATTGTTATACTTAGGTTAATCAGGTTACCTAGAAAGAAAAGTGAACAAATATCAATTACATAAGGACTTTTTAATTTCTTTCTGTAAGAAATTTTTAAAACAGTAATTGACACAAAAACTAGGATGTATCAGTAAGGATAAGAAGAACACAAAAAAGAGCACTGTTACTTATTTGAACTGATTGATATTTATAAAATATCTTATTCAACAAATTTATAAAACACTTGTTATAAGTAGTATTCCTGCCAGCTTGGTCCCACAGTCGTTGTCAGTCCCAAATAACACACAGAGACACTATATTAGATATAAACCTGTTGGCCAGTTACTAGTGTTTCTTATTGGATAGCCCTGTCTTAAATATTAACTCATTTCTATTAATCTATGTATTTCTATTTATTTTACTTTGTGGGAGTGTGGTTTGAACCAAGGGCTTCAAGAATTATCGCGAAGCTACATGGCTACCTTGCCCTTCTCCATGCACATCTTTTTCTACAGTCTTACTAAGAATGCCTGGAAGTATAGTCTTGTGACTATACCTGGCTCAGAAAAATTCCTTTAACATACACATGGCACATTCACAAGTTAAATGATATACTACACCATAAACAAAAGTCTTGGTAAATCTCAACCATTAACATATGCTGTGGAACAATCTCTGTATAATATAAATATGTTACCTTCATTTTTAATAAAAAGCTGATTGGCCAATGGCTAGGCAGGATTTTAGGGGCAGAGACAATGCTGGGAAGCAGGAAGGTAGAGTCAGAATAGTGGCCAGACTGACAGAAAGGAGAGATAATAATCACTAGCCTTGGGGCAGCCCATAGATTAGTAAAAATGAACCAATTTAAGTTATGAGAGCTAGCTAGTAATAAGGCTTAGCTAACAGATGATCATCTATAATTATTTATAAGTATATGAGTGGTTATTTGGAAGTGGTTGCTAGAACATGAAAACTCTGCCTACAAATGGAGCCCAACATGGGGTACCAGATGATGCATTTATCTAATTATTCTTTATTAATAAAAATTGGGAGTCAGATATCATTGTGAGTGTCTAAATGATCAAGAAGCTTCAGAGCACTTAAGTAACCAGTGACCTCTTTTCTCTTCTGTTTCTCCATCCAAAAGGAAAAGATCCTCTCTAAACCCTGCCTTACTACTTCCTGTCTCTCTATCTGCCCTCAGTTCTCCAAAGCCTTTATTGTTAATTTTGGCTAGCTAATGGCTTGCTATGCCCTCTGATGCAAACCAAGCTTTATTGTCAGAATGTAACCAAAATATCACACAACAAAAATATTATAGAATCATCTTTCAGTGAAGATATGGTAGGGATCAATAACTATATATTTTAAAGCTTTCCAGCTATCTGGGGAAATGACTCCACTGTCTTGCATAATAAGACACAGAAGATTTTTACATGCTTGAGATAGCCACCTCTACATTTAGTCTGATGTGATATGCTAGGGTTAGTTTGTTCTGTTTGTGGGGGAGGGTGTTGTCATTTTCAGTATAAGATGAACCATTGGTCTTCCATAGAGAGGTAGTTGAAAAAGGGATAACCATCTAAGTAAACACATTAAGGCCGCTGTTGATACTTTTTAACATTAAACCAAAACTTGCCATATGGGAAAATAAAGTGGTTGTGGTAGACTGATAACTAATAACGGCTCTGGGATTTTCCTGTAGCTGCACACAGGACCACACAAAACTCTGAGATTCCTGCAAGAATTGATTACAAAACTGAAACCTGAAGATAAAGAAAAAGGTGTTTAGAAAATATTCAAGCAAAAACACAGCAAATTCACAAAGTGCAAGTCACTGACTGTGGTCTCCTTTGGCTGGTTACACTGAGTGCTGAAGGGGTTGGTGGGCTAGTAGAGAGTGGGAAAGGCAAACCTCAGGAAATAATGAAGAGTTGGAATCTGGAAGCTGTTTCTGGGCTTCTATAGAGATGACTAGGATTTAAGAAAGAATTGAAGCAGAGGAGTGAACGTTCATGAAAGTCAGGTTTCAAAGGGGAGTTGTGAGAGATGTACTAGGGAGATCTAGTGCAATAAAATCTTAGATTCATGCATTGGCTTTGGCACTGACAATATTGTTAGTGACTTAACTGGAGAGAAATGTCAGATGACTACGGTGATCTGGGGGAAAATGAGACGTGAAGATGGTGAAGACTGTCTAGGAGCAAGAAGAGAGAAACTGGGCAATGTTTGGCAGAAGTGGCTGAGGGGAAGAGATCTGCACAAAACAAACCCGCATGGTGGTCTGAACTTTTTGTATGAACTTAGACCAGAACGGCTTTGATTACAGTATAAGCCAGACGGCAATTCTCTCATCAGCAACTTTTTACTTTTTCTCTATTATTTTTTTTTAACAGTTCTCAGAAAGAGCATTTACCTCATTTCACTTAGCTAACTTCCATCTCCCAGAACATGAAAAGTAGATCACGGCACAAATCCTGAATGAAGAATGTTGAGAACTCACATTACAGGGTCTAAATCACTAGGGTTGTTTTATGCCAAACTTGGGGAGCATTGTTAGGCCATTCTTTTGCTTGAAGAATGAACAATGTGACTAAATTCAGAACCAAATGTACAGGAAACACATGCTGGTCCCACTAAATCTTTTCCTCAGACATGACACATACACCCTCCCACCTTAACTATTTTACTAAGGTGATCTGAGATTCTTGTGTTTGAAGATCTGTAGTGTGTAAACATGTCAGTTGGCTGCAAGCTGCAGATTAGAGAGTTCTAATAGCTTTAGATGAAGATAAATACTTAGAACCAGTTCATTAAATAGAATCAAAAGGGTTTTGCTTTTTTTTTTTTTTTTTTTTTTTGATACAAAACAGCCTGTGCAATGGCCCTGGCTGTACTGGAACTCACTCTGTAAATAAGACTGGCATTAAACTAACAAAGATTGGCCAGCCTTTACCTTCCAAGTGCTGGGATTAAAAGAATGTGCCACCTTCGACTGGACTAAACCAAAAGTTCTTTAACAATATTGACCTGACTAAAACTTGATATGACATTTGGTCTGTGGCCTGTTTCTCCAGAATCTAAGGAAATAGAGAGGATGGTGACTTGCAAATATATCTGCTGGATCAGATTAGCTGAAAATACAAGAGAACTACCTGAATCATACCTGTTAACATGGGTGGCTAATGGGATCATCATTTGGCAACACAGGGGCATGATGATAATGAAGGTTCAGAGCAGTTGCTTCCCTCCTGTACAGCTCTGGTGTGAACAGACTGTCATTATTGGGGCCATTACCACAGAAAAAAGCAGGTCCATCCTCCATCAAAGCTTAAGGAAAGCATCACAAAAGACATACCTAGTGGTGAAAATTGCCTATATTTCATAAAATGCTATATGTTTTGAGTCAGATGTATGTGAATGTATGATGAGATATTTAAAATGAAAACAATTGAATGAATCTCAAGTTCTAAGAGAGGATTAATTTTATGCATATTCTTATTTGAAAGCATAAATGGTAGTAGAAGCAAAAATGTCAATCTAGAGTAAACGAAGGTGAAGTTGACATAATGTTCTATCATACATTCTACACTAAGGTCTTGTGACAACAGGAACAGTAGTATGTACACTTGAACTACACTTTGAACTATACCCATCCAGATAAACCAAGGCTTGCTGTTCCAGTGGGAACAATATGGCTGTTATATATATATATATATATATATATATATATATATATATATATATATATATATATTCACAGTCTGATGAAATTCACCATGGTTTACCTGGACCAGTGGTTATGATAGGTATGAGTTTAATGTCATTTACATCTGGAATCATAGATTTCTGGCTCTCTTTTTATAGTGGGTTTTTCTGAAGAAGTCATCACTCATTACTTTAATATTGATCCCTCACTTGTCTGAAAAATGGTAAATATCTTACAGTGTTATGGTAACTATAAAGTACCACATAGTTGTCCTATGTCCAAAGTGCCTGAGCTACCATGATGGAGGCACCTGTGAGCATTTGACACTAAAGGAGACTTATCTCCTAATCACACTTGCAGCAGATAGTTGATATATTAGAGTCTCTATCTCCTGTAAAATAATTCTTGTGTTTTAAAGCACACAAGTCCTTACATTTCTTTCTGTAGATGTATATACATCTTTGCTTGAAGCCCTGGGAATTACCTATCTGTGGGTAAACCTTGCATTCTAATTTGTAAACACTCTGTTTCCAAGGAAACAGTGGAATTTGAACAATTAAAACCAAGCAATATTATAGCCCCAATGTGGCTATATGTATACCCGACCCCCAATGAATAAGAGAAGTATCACCTTCTATACTTCAAAATTTGAGTTTATTTGGAATGGGAATGGTTGAGGGTAATTATTTGTAATGTGGTCCTGTGGAAGCAGCAAGCACCAATGATCCAATGCTACCAGCATCCTGCTGAGAAGACAGACAGAGACCTGAAAGGAGAATGTCAGAGGCTGTGCTCTAGCTTCAGAGGAAGACTGGGACCACTAGGACAGGCAGGGGAAAAAGTAGAGGTCTGTACAGGGTTCACTTGGAGCAGGGTCCTGATGATTTCTTTTTACAGAAATGTGAGGAAAAAATGTCTATAGTTTTAAACCATCCACTGTGTAGTGCTTTTTAATAGCAAAACTTGGGCACCTTTTTAAAGGCAAAACTTGGGCACCCATACAACCTTTCAACAATATAAAAACTAGAAAAACACAGAATAATGGGAAAGGAATTCACTTTCAGAGAAAAGTCTTCAGGTAAAGAAAAGCACTGCAAAAAAAAAAAAAAAAAAAAAAAGCTAAAGTTTACCATAAGCTTCACTATGACAGTTTGTAGTGATTACAATTATGAATGAAATATCTGGTATGATACAGTTTGGCAGAAGACACTGTTATCAAGACACGCAGCAGTAAAGTGGGAACTACTGGAATCCAGTGAAATGATATAAGGAAAAAGAATTATTTAAGAGTTTGCTTCTTTTTGTTCTAAGGCTTTCGGTTGCACTGTTAATTCTCTAATGTGACTACCCTCTGTTTTCTTCATATGGGCACTCAGTGCAATGAACTTCCCTTGTAACACTGCTTTCAAGGTGTCCCATAAGTTCGGATATGTCGTGTCCTCATTCTCGTTGAATTTTAGGAAGTCCCTAATTTCTTTCTTTAATTCTTCTTTGACCCATGTGTGGTGCAATTGCACATTGTTCAGTCTCCATGAGTTGTAGGGTTTCTGTGATTTGTGTTGTTGTTGAATTCCAACTTTAAAGCATGGTGGTCTGATAAGATACAGGGGACTATTCCAATTCTTCAGTATCTGTTGAGGTTTGTTATGCCACCTAGTATGTGGTCGATTTTAGAGAGGTTCCATGTGGAGCAGAGAAGAAGGTATATTCTTTTGTGTTTGGATGGAATGTTCTATAGATATCTGTTAAACCCAGTTGAGACATAACTTCTGTTAGTTCTATTGTTTCTTTGTTGAGTTTCTGATTGGTGGTCCTGTCTAGTGGTGAGGGTGGTGTGTTGAAGTCTCCCACTATAAGTGTGTGAGGTTTTATGTGAGCTTTGAGTTTTAGTAGCGTTTCTTTTACAATTGTGGGTGCCTTTGCATTTGGGGCATAGATGTTCAGAATCGAGACTTTTTGTTGATGGATTTCTCCTGTGATGAGTGAAGATGAAATGACCATCTTCATCTCTTTTGATTAATTTTGGTTTGAAGTCTAACTTGTTAGATATTAGGATATCCACACCTGCTTGCTTCTTGGGTCTATTTGATTGGAAGATCTTTTCCCAGCCACACTCAGCTACATGAAATTGATCCAGATCTAGAGAGAAACAGCTCCTACAAAGGTGATCTCAGCATTTGGGATCACAGGGCATTAATCCCAGAATGTGAGAGGTATAAGAGGAGGTGGCAACAGTCTGTGGTTGCAGTCTAGGGTTTGGTGAAAAGATATATTTCCGGGCCATGCTGAGGAGAGGACAACCCCTACAGCCTGAGGTAGAGTTAATAGCTAGTGGCTGGCTGCTTTCCTTTTCTGATCTTCAGTTTGAAGTCTGAACCCCAATAAAAGTCTCTGTAGTTTTAGTATCACCCTCAGAAGACGTTTAAGAAATACTTGCAACATGGAACACCATGGAAGACATGTGTGAGCAATGCTTCTTCCCATGCCTGATCATACTGTTTGGCACAGTAAACACTGGACAGAGCTGCAAGAATCAGGACTAACATTCACATCAGCCTCAGGAATCCCAATCAAGAGATGGAGCAACTCAGAGAACAACATGTGATGTGAAGTGACATGTGACAAGCAAAGGCTGCCTGGTAAGACTACAATATAAATTGCTCAAAAATCAAAAGTGAAAACGTAGGGTGTGAAAATAGAATGAGGGAGTGATGGGCTGTGTAAGATCACCTGGGCTTTATCAGAATCATTAAAATATTAATTATACCACTTCTAAACTGCAAGTCACATAAATCGTAAGCAGTTAAGTGATATAGGGCATCACTGGCTCAAACAAACTTAAAAGTTCTTTTCTAATACTTGTTATTCCCTGTGCTCTCTCTTGTTGTCTCTATCTCAAATATGTGCATATGTTCACCTGCACACATGCTTGCACATCATGTACATTCTTTTTGACACACAAACCACTGCAGAGGAACACTATGCACATCAGCCTGAGGTCAGAACATTGCAATTTGGCTGCATAAATGGGTCTATCAGAAGATAATGCAATCTTCTAATGATCAAAGCATCAAATGTAGCACAAGTAAAGAATAATGCTGCATTTATCACATGGGATTTTGAAATACTGAATGAGACTTTAAAAGTATATCCAGAAAATTAAACACTATAATACAGAGATGATTCTAAGAGTCCATTATATAGAAAATACTAGGCTAATTTTAAAAATATTTGTTAAATCAATGCACAAAATAATTGTACCTTGGAAAGAAGTTTGGAAAAGTGATGGGAGATGTCTTTGTAAATATGTTTCTCTTATTGGTTAATGAATAAAGCCCTGTTGGCAAATAGGAAAGCAAGATAGACTGGACTAGGAGACAAGGAGAATTCTGGGAGATGTAGTAGAGAGGAGTCAAGATGTAGGACACGAGAGAATTAACGTGTCTGGACCCCTTTCTCCAGCAAGATAAGATCACATGAAAACACTTAGATTGATAGAAATGGGTTAATATTTAAGACAGAGATAGCCAATAAGAAATCTAGTAACCAGCCAACAGCTTTATATCTAAAACAGTCTCTGTGGGCTGAAGCAGCAGTGGGACAAGTCTGGTAGGAAACTGCTTGTAACAGAGAAGAACTAAATTTCTCAGTCCATAAAATATTATAGTTTATATTGAGAAAAGAAAAGAAAACAAATAAAGGAATAAAAGCCAAAGAACCAGGCTTTGGGAGGATGATCATGTAATGGGCAGGTTTTTCAGTATACAAACTTTGAGAAGAATGAGTTCCTAACTCTTTACAGTATTTTTTCTATTTGATTTTGTTTGATGGACATTTGTCTGTTGACATACGATCTCACATACATAAGGCTGGCCCCAGACTCAGTGTCTAACTGGTTTATGTGAAGCTATGACTCAGACTAGGGCTTCATGCATGCTGGCAAGCACTGAGCTACATTACCAAGGCCTTTCAAAATAGATTTTGATGCTCTACTCAAAAGTAATGCAGGAAGAAACTGCATGAATCATGGCCCAGAGCAATAGGTTGTATTTAGCAGATACAATATAATATGCTCTGAAGAAAGAAATTTTATTAGCAAGAAATAAAATAAATATTGAAGTCCCACAGCAACTAAAGGCTGCCAAGATTTTTGTTCTTACATGGGTGCACTTGGGAAAAAAATGAGATAACATTTAGGAGATGAGAAACTAGAGTTGTCTTTGAACATGTCAAGAATGAGAGGAATTTATGGTTATTCTTCCTATCCATCTCCTCTCCCGTTTGTTATTTCCCTCCAGACTTCTCTATCCCCAGTAATTTGATTTATTCACACTTACTTTTAATGGCTCATTTCTTTCATCACTTTGTCATAAACCCTGCTCAAGTGTTTACGATTTTTCAAGTTGTCTCTGCCCTTCTGGTATTCTGAAGTAGCCCCTTTATGGTGAGGCACCGAAGATACCCTCATTTCTCTTGGCATTTTAGTTATTGCTTATTGAAGTTAACCCAGTGGCCACACTATGATACATGTGCCCATTGAGATAAGAATGCTGGAAAATCTTGAATTTTTCATCCAAAGGAATGTTTTTAATTTAGGAAAATTACTCAGTCTCCTCATGATAGGACAACTACAGGCTCTGAAGAACCAGCATTGATTGGGTAGACACTAACAAATGCTCACAACATCTCAGGTCTAATAAACTGACAACCATCTTTATATAAGTTTCACAGCTCTACCTGAAATTTGTTTTCTGATGTGATGATGTTAAATTTACACCTGTTTTGACTTTGGGGCAGTTTGACAAATAGGGCAGAAATTTTAGTGATAATTACATTTTTTCCTGAGTGGGTTATTATTTTTGTGGAAGTATAACTAAAAATTTAAAAAATAGTAAGAAGAAAGCATAACTGTAACTATACAAGGCATCTGCTGAAGAAGGCCTCCAGCCATTCTTAGCCATTCCTCCTGCCAGTGGAGGTCTGCAAGACATCAATTTTCAGTTCTGACTTCAGAGAGCAGCAATGGAAACTTAGTAACAGTAACACTTGCCATTCTTCCACGTTTGAATCCTTTTGTCTTGCAATAAACTCCTTCTGAGATAAACACATGAAAGACCACAGTGGCATTTTAATCATTCTCAAACAGGAAAGAGATACTGGCTTTTGGCATGGAAACGTTCCTCTTTTAGTAAGAGAGATTGAGAGAAGGCAGCACACACTGTCAGCTCCACCAGGTTCAATTAATTGTTGAAACCAAACAAAAATAGCCTCTCACGGCTTCCATTGTTCTGCAGCTGTTGGCTTCATAATACTTGCTGTCTCCCTCCTCATGACTCATCTTCATGGTCGCCCAGTTTCCGCCCTTGATTTCCTCCCAGGAGTTGAGATGTGTCATAGCCAGAGTGGGCAACTCTAGTAACTTTCTTCCCAGCCCCAGCCCCTCGAAGCACATTCCCTCAGCACTTGAATCTTTTCTTCACATCTTTGGTTCTCTTGACCCAACCGCACTGCACTCAGAGGCCATTTGAAAAGGGATCCTCAGTGGTTTCCTGGTTTAAAAGGGGCAGAAAGATGTAAGCTCAGACACAGTGTGCATGTGGTCTTGAGCCCAAGAGAATTTCCCATTTGAAAAATTCCATTTTGTTTCTTACTACTTTGTTGAGGAGAGTCTAGATTTTAAATAGATAATCTGATTTCTGAGTTTAACAATTATTAAAGAATTATTATATTATGTGTATATAAAAATCTCACATTAGCTGGGTGTCAAAATTATAATGACCCAGCTCTTCAGAATATAGACAGTTAAAAAATCCACACACTATGACCCAAACAATTCTCATATGGATGAATCTTGAATGATAGAACATCATTTGGTGTGCATTATTTGGAAGATAAGTGTTAGTGAAATTATTAGAACTTAGTCACTTTTAGACATGTCTAGCAATCTGGGTTATCACATTTCACAGGAAGGAACAAAAATATTACAGTCCATACTTTTGAATAGTGGTAGAAAGTAGCTACATGAAATCTCCTATAGATATTTAGTCATAGAAGTTTAGAACAATAAAGTTGGTGTGATGGTTCATGGCTTCAATCCCAGTCCCCCCAGGAGTACCCCCTTCTTATATGGTTTATTCCCTCCTTACTCCCCCCTTCAGCTCTTACCATGTTCTTCTGAAGCTAAACAACACTCACCTTGGGGCTGTTTAATCCATTAAAATATATTAGTCACATCTCAAGATTCTTTCTATTGCTGTAGCCTGGGGAAAAGTACTATAATACCACACTGAGACAAGGATGCTGTTAAATATATCTGAGGGGGGTAGTCTAGTCTGTTTCTCTTCTGCACAAACAATAACCCAGTGCAAAATATCACACATGATGAGGCTGAAGATTTTGCCACCCCACCTAACCCTAGCCTTATTCTCCACATTTCAGCTCAAAAGTCACATCTCCTGAAACATTCCTTCGAAAAGGAGACATCCCTTCAGGAGCTAGATTGGCTATTCAGCTCATTTACCTTTTAGTTTTTAATTTGCTGTTCTTCCTACAGGATCTCTGGTGAGTGGGGTGGGCCCTTTATCAATCATGTCTGTCCAGTATCCAGTCCAGTCTTTATTAAGTATTTATAAAGTATGTGAGTGACTGAACAAAAGGGAATGTCCTTGTTGAAAATATGTCTTTACTTTCCTGACAGTCACTTGGCAGCATTAGAAACATCCTGCTGATCCCCTGTGAGAACATATAGGTGTTGAGCTAATCTTCTTCCTCTTTTCTGTCCACCATCTTGGTCCATTAGTCCTCAACACTGATGGTATTTGGGGTGATAGTCTCTGTATGGTGTTATAAGGTCATGTAGTGGAACCCCATCGTTAACTGCTCTTGATGTCCAGAGTTAGAATCAGTGTCTACTTACTAGTGCTGCCACTGCAGACTATCTGCCTTCAGTAGATAGCCTGTATTCAAGTCTGGGATCTGGCACCTACCACTGTGCCATCTTGCATACATTAAAGGCACCACAAGTTTGAGAAATGAGGATGATCAAAGTCAAAAACTTATAATTGATTCTTACTAGATTTAACTGGGTTGGTATTGTTAGTGACAGCTCTGCTCATAATGGCTAAACAGATAAAGGAGAGGGACTGTGTCATTCTTTTTGCTGAGTGAATCAGGATAAGTAGACATTACTAACCTTAGAATAAGACTTTAATTCATTGTGTTTCTGAGGACAAACATGAGGACCCATGCTACAAGATGAAAGTATCCAGCTTTGCTAATTACACATGCATCTTAGTCTGAAAAAAAAAAGCTGTAGAGTTCTCTGCATTCCAGGATAAAGTAAGTATCTAATCCTTTCACAAGTACAGAAACCACTGGTAACCTATGGGTGCCACTGCTGCTATAGTCTAATTTTTCTGCTTCAAACAGTGGCATTTTAA
Organism: Cricetiscus sungorus; assembly: GCA_030556225.1. Taxonomy (NCBI): domain Eukaryota; kingdom Metazoa; phylum Chordata; class Mammalia; order Rodentia; family Cricetidae; genus Cricetiscus; species Cricetiscus sungorus. Next base: position 38,888,347 of record JANBXA010000141.1, on the reverse strand, counting down.
TCATTCTGCCCACAGCAACTAATGTCCTTTAAATTAGCATTAAAAATTCATTCTTTTAGTTTATCCTTCCTGAATCAAGCTCATTAACTATCAGCTGAGAGCCCTTTAAATTATAACCTGAACATGTTACATTTTTTAATTTATAATGGATCATCCAGGCAAATTGAAAACTCAAAAAGGAATGAATGAATTAATGTTAATGAGAGAATACAGCATGAGACAGAAGCCATGTTAATATTTAGAGTGTGCTCTTAAGGTCATTGTCAGGATAAAGTTGTCCCTTTGCAGCATATATTCCAGGCCTAAGGCTTTGGCATGGCATCCTCAGGAGGAATGGAAGTTGGAGGCCATAGAAAAAACTGGAAGGCAGGACTATGGACAAACACCATGTATCCTCGCCTTTCTCAGAGTTCCTGGTGCCTGTATACCGCTATGCGTTTTCTGTACTATGAAGCAAAATGGTGAACTCAGGTCACATTTTTTTTTTTTTGCCTAGAATTTTCCATTTGTATTTTTTTAAACAGAAAGTCTTCTCTGGATGCTATTGACAGTGCCTTATATGGCCATCGAGGGAAATAAAATTATCACTATGGAGTATTGTATAGTGATACAATACATACATGCCTACAGTATTGAGCTGTACTGTCCTACCTCACAGTGCATTTTGTAATGGCAGGGATGCCCTATAGCCACAGGGGGATGTTTAGCACTTGTTATGGGACTTGTGTGATTAAGGAAGTGAAGTTTTACGTTTACTTAGTTTAACTTAAATTGTGTACATGGCTCCTGGTTATCGTACCAGCAGTTTTGGGTCTATAAAATAAGAGAAAGTGCATGCTGTTCATGTTTACTACCTAATTAAGATCATCTAAAGTTGTTTGTCAATATTACTCTTAGACCTAATAAATCAATATCTTCTCTCTGAAGTCTCTTTGACTTCTCTTCAGTGTATTACTTACCAAGTTAAACTCATTGCCCTCCACACAGTAATGATGGAGTTGCAGAGATGGAGTACAAAGAATTTACATAAAAATGATTGAATGGTGAATTACAACATTCAAGAATCTAATTGTCCTCTACAGACATTTATATTTGTCCACTCGTGGCTTTTTTTTTTATGACATAAAAAGGGGTAGGAGAAGAGCCCTCTGATTTTTCTATTGACTGAATACATACTTGAATTTATGAGCTCCAAGAAATATTACTTTAATTTACAAAGTTACAGTGAATTGAAATAAAGGCCACAGTGCCCTCTCATCAAAAGAGCTGCCATTGGTTATCATTACTCCAAAAGCATGGAGTTTATTGCTTGGAAGACTAAACTTCCAAAACTGGGCCAGTATAGGCTTCTATGCTTCTACCAAGCTGCTCACATGACTGCTAGTTGAAGGTGTTAGACACACAGCTCAGGTTTTATTCTGATACTATCAAAAGGAAACACAGGTGAAAGTCTAATTGTGTTGATAATTGAAAATGCCATGGATAAGCAAAGTATGTTCATGGGACAATAGCCCTGAGGCTTGTTACCCAGAGCTCAGAGTAGGGATATTTTCCCAATTCAGATCTCTAATTCAGTGAGGGATGTTTTTGTAAAGACAGTATAAATTCCAGAAAGATGAGTAAATTGACCTTGTTTCAAAAGTTACTTTGTGTGTCAAAGATTCCAGAGACAATCCTTTTCCTAATTAGGTCATTAAGTGATGTTCCCTACTTCATTCCATTGTTTGTGCTTGACTTGAAAAACACCAATATTGCCACCTATAGGTAGAAGTGTTGTGAGGGGTTATTTCTTATGAGTAAGGTAAGAATGAAAACACATCTAAGAACTGATCATTCTGGACAACTGGCTTTGACAAGTGTTTATGCTCCATGCCCTTGTGCACTTGTTTTTAAAATTTATTTTTTAACAGTAAAAGGCCTTATCAAAGTCACTGAAGAAGTGTGCCTTCTTAGCCTCTATGGAGAAAACATGACATTTTTGATGATTAAGGATGGTCACAAACAGAGATGCTTTACCATCTTAGTCAGCCTGAGGCTGACTCCTGTCACAGTGCTGTCTCCTTGGAACACTTACTGCTCTGTGGATCCAGTCACATGTGTGGACACTCCTGACTCAAAATTTGTTTTCTCACACTCATACCTTCTATTTACTATGTTGGGAAGCCAAAAGTGTTGGTCAAGGTGGAGTCCAGGGCTGCCTGGGGCATTTGGACACATTGACAAGTCCCTCATAGGAAATGAAGAAGTGAAGAGAGCAAGAAATCACCCAATGTATGAAATCATTTTTAATTAAGGTTGTCACATCTTGGGGGTGATTTTTTTAATCTTTTTATCCCATGTGTCTGTCTGTGTGTGTGTGTGTGTGTGTGTGTGTGTGTGTGTGTGTGTGTTTATATTCCATTTTGAATGAAATGCTGAACTAAAGAGCAAAGAAAAATGGGTTCATACAAATTCAAAGGAATTGTAAGTTTTTCAAAATGTGTCACAGTACACTTTGAAGTGAAATGAACTTTGGTGGGATTTCTGTAGAAGTTGTACCTCTTTAAAAATCTTAGACATCTTAATGAAGAAAAACTGGATACATCAAGAACAACCAATACAATGAAATCAGAGTCATAACTGATGGGTGGGATGACAACTTTGAGGCCCAGAAATGCAACCAAGTTGCAATTGTTCACGTTGTGCCTCATGTCCAGGTAACAGTTCTTCCTGCTCACCAACCCTTCTATAGGAGGGCCACAATATTCTTCTCTTCCTCCCAGGGTAGGATGTTCATAATACAGAAAAGTGGACTTCATGAAGATAATCATTTTTAATTTTGTTTTCCTGAAAACTAGCTCTCTCCATTTTTTGTACATTGAGAGAAAAATTATTATTATTATTATTATTATTATTATTATTATTATTATTATTAATTTCATGATTCAATTCCAAAAGGGGGTTTCTCTTTCTCCATTGAGTCAAGTAGAAGAGAATCAGCATATCTCTGTCTGTCTGTCTGTCTCTCTGTCTCTCTCTCTCTCTGACCAGGTTTATAATCCAGAAGCTTAACACTGGTGCATATTCCCACTTGGTGCTGACCTTTACTGAAGTCATCATAAGAAGGAAAAATAACATGAGTTCATCTTTCAGTTGCCTGAGCTCCATTTTTCTAAACTTCCCAGCCACTGCATCATCAATCCTGATCTTTTCCTAAACCTCAGGAGCCTGGAAAGACTGAATGTGGCAGAACTGAAGAGGGCAAATGAAGGATAGCTTAGTTTCTCTACATGTGCTCACATACTCTCTTGATTTGTGCAAACCTCCTGCAAAAACTTCAGAGTCTTCAGTCTTCTAGCTCTTACTTAAGAATCACAGAATAGCAACTATATGCTGAGAAATAGTCTCATAAAGAAAGATATGTATACTACTTCTTAAAAAAATCCCCCAAATGTTGATCTGTACTTTCAATATACTTCCATTAGTCATCTATTGCTAGTTGTTCAAAGCAATTAAAAGGAAAAAATAAAAAAAATGCAATACTGAAATAATTCGAAGTACTCAGTTGTCATATGTGAGTACTTCAAATTGGTTCAGTATTTAATGGTAGATGAAGAGCATCTACACCATAGAAAGTTCAGTAGATAGTGTAGGATCAACACTAACATTGATATGTTTATAAACAGCAATGTAGAGGTATCAGTACTAAAGCAAGGAATACTAAATGACTAAGTGTTAGTGATGGCATTGAACAGAGAAAACACCATAGAAGAGGGCTAGAAAAACAAGAGAAGGTCATCCTAGGCAAAATAGAACAGCATGCACCAATGCATGCAGATTGGTTGACATCATAACTGACATGAAAGAAGGAAGCCATCCCAAGTCAATCTTCAATTTTCCACATGGGAAGAGGAGACACCCAGTTATAGCATGTTTGTGCCATCATGTCTGATCTCAGGAGTAGGATAGGGTTAAGAGGTCCACTTGGCTTTCATAATCTAGAGGTATGGGCTTGCTAAAGATCTGACTCCAGCTACTATAGAGGCTACATGTGTGCATGAGCATGTACACACACACACACACACACACACACACACACACACACACACACACACAGTTGAAAGAATCTATTTTCTTTAGATTTTCTAGAAATTGAGGTCAGGGCCTTGTGCCTGTGAGTTCCACCCTATCAAGCCAGACTTCTTAAATCATCAGGTCTATGATCTGCTGTCTATTCTATGAATTCGAAAGCTTAGATTATATTGGTTCTGAAGGGAATTTCTCAATTGCAAGTGAAGTGACAGTTGATAGTAAGGGTAATGAACTAAAGATAATGCAAAATCTTTTTATGGATAAAATACAAAAAATGAAAGCCCAACAACTAAGGGAACACTACTGGAGATGAGGTAGACAATACAAAAAATTAGGTTAAATGTTTCAAAGATTCGATACCATGATATATGGCACAAATTAATCTGCAAAGTAACATTTCAATCAAAATTAAATAGAGTTTTTTATATCTTGATGAACATTTCTGAGTAGCATATTATAGCAAATGTAGAAAATAAAAATAGAAAATATTGACCAAGAAATGGGGGCAATTTTCTTAAAAAGCACTCAAGACTGTGGTATTTAAGGCTGTAATTTTGATATAATTGTGCACAAAGAAATCTGATGAAATAGAAAGCCAGAGAGAATCTAATTTAAATAAAGATGTATGATTTATGTAAAAGAAAGATTTAAATAAGGAGTAGACAAGCTAAGCAACAAGTGGTATTTGGACAAGTAGATGTCTACATATAAGAAAATAATATTAGATCATTATATAGATAGTAAAATCAATTCTAGTAGACCCAGTAAATTAACACTAATAATTTTACAATTAAGAAATAAACACATCAATTTCAGAATTTAGAATTAATAAAGCTAACTATGTTTACAGAATCAATACTCAGGGAACACCTGCTTTCATGAGTATAGTCAAAAATCACAGCTGAGAGAGTATAATACCTTCAAATGCTATGATTTCATTCAAGGGAAAGAATTTCTACAAATCAATAATCTGATGGGAAGTAAAAAAAAAAGAAGACAGAAATAGGCTCATCTTAGAAAGAAAAATGTGAATATATATGTATACACACACACACACACACACACACACACATGTAAGTGTAAGACATGATTATCAACTTAGTTCAGTGGTAATCAGAGGAATGTGACACTGCTGGCAAAGATTTTCAAATGAGCCTGCTGAGATGATGGAGGCATAGATGGAAAAGCAAATTGGAGCAACCAAATTAGAAAATGAATTACCAAATATGTTCCAGATGTGCACACCTGTAGCAACAATAACACTCCCTAAAGGTACACACAGATAGAGAGGTATAAAACATCCGTCATGCAGTGTGAATACCTTAAGATATTTTGAACAGATATGTATTGCAATGTATTCATAGATTGGCATATGGAGGAATTCTTTATGCCAACACACACAGAAAATGTTAAGAGTCAGCAAGGATAGACAAATCTATTCCTTGGAGGTTAAAATGGAGAGAGCAAATGACAGGCTATTGATATTAAGCCAATTAAATCCTCCAGCTCTATGATTATACCTACCCCTGTGATATTTGAAGCATACTCTTCCAAAGGCACCTATCCACCTGTCACAAAGAAGGATGTAAACAGACATTGGATTCATCTAGCACTTTTATATCTTGAGAATGAATGTTCTAGTTGGAGATTCCTAATTATAGTTCAATTTTGGCACTATCTTCTTTAAACTTTACCTTTATTTGTCTTAAAGTTCCACTTTCTTATGTTCTCAAAAGTCTTGTTTATTCAGACAAACACAGGCAAAAAATCTCTCTTGTTCACTAAAGCATTGCCTTGTCAGTCTTTGCTGGCCCATCCATTGATTCTGATGGAGTGAGGAAGTGAACTCATTAAATAATATAAAGGCCTTTCTTCTACTTATGACCATTTATTAGCCTGAGAAATGACATACATCATGCAGCTGACTTGCATTCAATTCTAAATTTAGATGTGGAAAACATTTTCTCCTTTGTGGCTGAAAGAAAAGAGAGAAAATAATAGCTTGTTTTTTTTTCTTATTGTGAATTAAGCATGGTTCACATACACAAAAGAATGGTATCCCCAAAATTTACATGTCACTTCAGGTATCCATGTATCCCTTCCCTCTCCTCTCCCCCTCTTTTGTCTCTCTCCTTGTCTTGTCTCTCTCTTCCCATTACAACTCTTGACTTCCATATGGGAGGAAAATCAAGGTGTGGTACTTTCGGTGTTAAAAAGACATCAGGATACACTGGCTTCATCAGACTAAGCAGGTTGTATTCTTTCTTCCTTAACAATTCTGTGTTCATCTGTGTTCTGAGCTGAGGAAGCATGTAACTTGTGTAAGTGCTTACTTCTTTGGATACAATATAAAACATTATTTGGTTAGGGGTGTCAGATCTAAAATATATGTCTCTGTCAACGGCATTGTAACTCAACTCCTTCTTCCTGGATATTTTATCATTAATGCACATAACACAAAGAATAAGATCTTTGTCCACCAGTGTCCTTTTTCAACTCCTCTGCCATTCAGCGTGGATCAGCTGGCTCTCTAGGTTGAGGACAATAAGTGATACATTTTAGATACCAATGGGCAAGAGTATTATGACCTGAAATAGGCATTTGCCATTGCTTGGTTTGAAACTTAGTTATTTTCATAATTCTGATTAGAAACCCAGCAGTGCAGGGTGAAAAACAAACCAATTACAACAAAACAGGTCTGCTGGAAACAAAACAGTAGACTCTTTTGTTAACCTTTGCATCTGTTAGCACTTGAGTACCCAAGCCTAAAGTGGAATGACCTAAAAAGAAATATATTGGTTTAAGTAAAGAATTACACTATCCCTTTGTATCAGTGAAGTACATGATTTGCTATCTGAATTAGTTAAGATAAATTAACAATGGATGTTTTACTAAGGAAGTAACCATAATGTCCATGTTCTCACACTTGAAAAGAAACAGAGACAGAGGGAGGAAACATCTTTACGATGTGCTTTTGGCATTGTTCCACACAGGTCAGGCTTGAGAAGCCGTGTCTCAGGAACCAGTTTCCTCTCTTTGTGTCCTTCCGTCATCTACTCTCTCAGCCATGAATAATAAACTGAGGAGAGATAGATTCCCAGGAGAGAGGGTGGCAAGGAGAACAATTGAATAATTCAAATTGAGACTGCATCAGCAACACACCCAATAGCCCACTCTACCTTCCACGATGACCGTGTTCTGTTGAAGCTGCTCCACTGTGTAAGAGTAGGTTGCTATTCTCCAGCTTGTCACCCACTAACTTCTGGAAGATGAAGGGGGCTTTCCCACATGAAAAAGCCAACTGCTTTTTCATTGTGTTGAGTAAAAGGACATTGGTGAATCAGTAAAAAATAAACTAAGGCTCACAACATTCAGCTGTTTCCTGAGGTTGGCATCCACAGGTTCTAAGGCTGATCCTGTTTCCTCTGAATTTAGTTTTGGAAATCTAGGTCAATGTGAGAAGTCAAGTTGTCTCCTGCCTTTGCTATAAGTCTGTTCACAAGTTAGCAATGGTGGACCCTGAAGAGAGTCCTGGATGACATTCCGTGAGACTTCGGGCAGCTCACCTGCAATTCTGTAACATCCTAGCATACTCTAGGAAGGTTTAAGGAAAGAATCTGGAACTCTGTGAAAAAAATAGCACTGAGAGTTTTGCTGTGACTGTGATCACTCACCACCCTCATAACAATACCCCAGAGCCTGTCTACATTCATTTTGGAGTATGCCCTGGATAAGGCTCCTTCAAGCTCTAGGTGAGGAATAAGGGTGGGAGAGGTAATCTGAAGAAGGAGATATAGATAGCATTTGCTACCTCTGTCCCCCAAGAGAAATTTTCAAAGGCTTAAGAAACAATCTATTGGCTGACAGTGGGTAAAGAGAAAGTGCCCTGACACCAGATTCATAGACTCTGATATCTAAAGAATCACTAATAAGGTTGGGCGAGTCAGAAGCACATAGAAACAAGAAAAGGGTTTGGGGATTTAGCTCAATGGTTGAGTCCTGGCCTAGGCAATGTGAGGCCCTGTGTTTGGTTCCTATGGTTAAGCCTAGTAAGATGCCTGAAGGTGTGTAATAGTGATTCTGTTGTCATAGTGTGAACAGGTAGAACAAATGCAAAGACAGCTGGATGTGATGTAGTGGCAGGGAGACATCTGTGAGTTCCAGGCCACTCTACACAGTGAGTTCCAGGATAGCCAAGAGTAAATAATGAGTTCCTGTCTCAAAAGTGTGACTCACCAACCGCAGGAAGAACATCAAGTTCTTTCAAGTTCTCTCTCTCTCTCTTTCTCTCTCTCTCTCTTTCTCTCTCTCTCTCTCTCTCTCTCTCTCTCTCTCTCTTTCTCTCTCTCTCTCCTTTCTCTCTCTCTGTCTCTGTCTCTGTCTCTCTCTCTCTCTCTCTCTCTCTCTCTCTGTGTGTGTGTGTGTGTGTGTGTGTGTGTGTGTGTGTCTGTATCTGTGTGTGTATGTGTGTGTGATCATTCCTCAATACCACCGTTTCTGGGAGTATTGCTTCTGTGTGTTGTGTCTCTGCTATCTTCTTGGATCTGACTCTCAAGGTCCCATCAATGTGTTTCCACTCATCCTTGAGGTTTCTGATTATACAATATGCAATGCCTCCTTTCTACTCTTGTCTATGAGCTTTCAGAGTCTAGCCAATCCTTCTATGATTCATGGAGTTATCTACTTCTGCTTGGGTTTACTAATCTTCTATCCCAAGGAAGACACCTAATGCAGAATCAATTTTAAATCAAGGATCAATGGCTTAGCAGGAGAATGTTCCTTCCATTAAAGTTCACTAGCTTTTAAAAATTTTGGGATGAAGCTTCATTGAAATGCTCTGAAGTCTCCAACTATCAATACTGGCATATATTTATTAAACAATTCATCACACTAAACACTTGCTTTCACATTTTGAGCCAGCAGGTTGCAAACTAGTTCCTGGTTCTCTGTGTGTTTCCCACATTCATTATCATATCTAAGGAAGAGGCTAGCTCTTTTCCTGCAGCCTGGTGATGAGCCACCTAGCAGGAAGCACTGTTGCATGAAGATCTCATTTGTGCTATTTATGCATCTCCAACATGACTAGCAGAACAATGTAGCATTACTTTGCCTTGGGCTGCCAGCTGACAACTAATGACACCGAGACTTACTAATTATGAAAGCTCAGCCTATAACTTAGTCTTGTTCCTAACTAGCTCTTATAACTTAAATTAACCCATTTATGTTAATTTATATATTGCCACATGGTTCGTGGCTGTTACTTCTCCTCCTGCACATTCTGCTTGTTCTGTGTCTCCTGGTGTTTCCACCTTTCTTCTCAGAGTTCTCTGTTTCCTGAAGTCTTGCCTAGCCTCTTCCTGCATAGTTATTGGTCACTCAGCTCTTTATTAAACCAATCAGAATGTTCCTTGGCAAAGACAGACCTCACAGTATAAAAAAATATTTGGTAACAGAACAATGTACTTGCTTCTTGTACCCAGGCTTAAATGAAGACTTTTGTCCCCTTGGCATGTGGAGACAGAGATGAAGACAATTTGCAGCATATTCTTATGTGACTTTTTTCTTTTTAATCTTTAAAATACACCTTGGTTTTTTTTTATTTGACATATGACTATTGAGGATATATTATGTCCCATGTCTTATTTCCACATATAGATGTACCATGTCATGTTCAAACTTAGATAAATACACCAATATCCTTAAAAATGAGGATGGGGCAGATAATATATGCTGTGTTGAGGAGTGTGTATCCATGTGGACATGTCTGGAGGCCAGAGTTTGACTTCCAGATGCTTTCCTCAATTGTTTCTCCACCCTGCTTTTTGAGGCAGACTCGTTAACTGAACCAGAAACTTGTAATACTGGCTAGATGGATGATCAGCAAGGAGTCTGAGTCAACCTCACCGCTCCCTGTAGAGTGCTTGGCTTATAGAGATGCACTGCCATTCGTTGTCTTTATGAGTCTCTCCCCTAAGATTTAATACCATGTTTGCTTTATAATTACTTTTATTTTTCGAAAATTTTATATATTTATACAATGTTTATTAATCATATCTATAAACCAATATACCTGTCCCCATTTCTTACTAATATCCCCTGTCCCACGTTCCTTTCAACTGTGCCCCCAGAGCAATGGTGCCACTACTGTACCAGTGGGTACAGAAGGTCAGTGCCAGCATGTCAGTGGGGAACACACTTCATGAGGCCCTCCCTCATCCAGGCTGAGGCTTGCCTGGCCTGATCTTGTATAGAACATAGGCATACAGTTATAGCCACTATGATGTTGTTTAAGATTGCTCTGGGTATCCTTGTTTTTGTTTCTATGCTGTATACATTCTGAGATTTTTTTTTTTATATTGTAGAGAGCTGTGAAGTGCAGTGCCTTAAAGATGGAGCTGGCTTTTGCCTTTTACCTCCCCAAGGGTGAGCACTCTCTGGCGTAAACAAGCCCTTGTTTGGTTAAGTCTGTTCAGCCTGTCTGCTTCCGCATTAGAGTAGCCTATCTGTAGGGTCCACGTAGCTCACTGGGGTTGGTTAGTGCAAGGGTATTTAAGCCTGTGCAAGGGTCCCCCAGTTCAGAAAAACATGTTTCAAGGATCCTGATTAAAACTGCATGAAGAAGATTTTCCCGGAGTTGCGTCTTTCTTACCGGCAGGGGTAGGCGCATACATTATATGTCTCTAAAGAATGGCTCTGGGGCCTTAATTAAAATTGCACGGTGGATTGTTTTCCAGGATAGCCATTTTCACAATATGAGTGCTTTCAAACCATTACTGAAAGGTCTTTCTATTTTCTAATATCTTCAGTTTCGTTCTTCAGTGTCTTAACGTTTTCTTTCATTTAAAATGTCTTTATCTTCATTAGGTAGGAGTATTTATAAACTATGTTCTGATGGCTATTGTGAATTGGGATTATTTATTTTACAGTATGTTAGACATTGGTATATAATAAGGCTACTATTTTGCTGTGCTAATTTTATATCTCATCAGTTTGCTCTAAGACCCTTCCCCAGTGGAGTCTCTAATATACAGAATTATATAGCTGCAAATAGATACTTTTCTGTCACTATTTTTTATCCATTTTATTTCCTTCTCTTTTCTTACTGTTTTAGGTAAGACTTCAAGCCCAGAATAGCAGTGGAGAGAATAAATAGGTTGTCTTGTTCCTAGTCATAGTGGAATTGCTATTAATTTCTTTATTTAGGATGCTGTTATCTACATGTACATATCATATGTGTTTTATTATATTGAGGTATGCCCCTTCCATCCCTAGCCTCTTGTGACTTTTATCATGAAGGGATGGGATGTTGAATTTTGTCAAAGGACTTTTCTGCATCTATTCAGATTATTATATGCTTTCTATCTTTGAGTCTTTATTTGTAATAGCCAACATTTGATTAATTAAGTATGCTAAACCATCCTTACAACTCTGGAATGAAGCCAACTTTTCCAGGATGACTAATCTTTATTCTGTAATCTTAAAGTCCATTTCTCAGTGTCCTATTGGTAATTGTTCCATCTATATTCACTAAGGAAACAATTCTGTAATCTCCTTTTTGTGGTGTATTTTTTCTAATTTTGGTACCAGGGTAATACTGTCTTAATAAAAATAATTAGAGCCTTGCATTTCTTTCTTTTTCATGAATTATTTGAGTAGAATTGATGTTATTTCTTCTTTTCTATTCTGGTAAAATTCTGATGTTAATCCATCTGGTCCTGAGCTATTTTTTAGTTGGGAGAATTTCAATTATTGCTTCAATATAGTTTCTGGCTATGGATGTATTTAATCCATGTATTTGTTCTTGATTTAATTTTAGTATGTAATATGTATCTTGATTATCTATTTCTTTTACACTTTCCAATTTAGTGATATATAGGGTTTATTAATTGCATTAGTATATGTAATGTCTCCCTTTCCATTTATAAATTTATTAACTTAAGTCTTCTCTCATAGAAGACTTGGTCAGATTTGTTAAGCATTTGTCAGTTTTCCTTATTGTTTCTAAACACCAGATTTTTTGAAAGTGTCATTAATCCTTTGTTTTTGTTTTCTACTTCCTGTCCTGAATTTATTCATGACATCCATTGTATGTCTTGAAATTTATTATTTCTTCTTATCTACAACTTTGAGGGTTTTTTTTCTTGTTTTCTAAGGCCTAGAGTTATTATTTCTACATTCCTAAATATTTTATTTAGATAATTAGTGTTACAAACTTCCCTTTTCGGTCTCCCTTTATTCAGTCTCAAATAGTCTTACACATTATGTTTTCATCTTCTTTCATTACCAGGAATGTTTTATGTTCTTTCTGATCTACTCAGTGTCCCAATTATCACTCTGTCCTGTGCTTTGTTTCCATGAGGTGGCATACTTTCTGTGGTTTCTACTTTTGTTGATAGTTAGCTTTATTCCATCGTGGTCAGACAGAATGCAGGAGTTTGCAGCATGGAAAATAAAAGACCCACAAACAGATTTTGGAGTTTTAAAAGTACCACAAATAAATAAAACACACAGATACAGTTATTGGTGTTCAAACTTAAAGCTGAAGATTGGAAAAGCAAAGTAGCAGGCCACTAGTTCTTATTGCTACCTCAGGCTGAAAGGGCTGATTGTCCTGCCTCTCCTCAGCATGGCTGGAGGAGAATCCTACTCTCCATGGGGCTGAAGAATGAATTTCTGATACTGACTACTGAAGACGCTATTCCTACCTTTTTTACCCCATATAGTGCTGGTATTAAAGGCATGTGATATAAGGTGCTGAGATCATCTTTAGAACTGGATCATTCTTGTGTAGACCTTGGACTCACAAAGATCTGTCTACCTCTTAATCCCGAGCCCTAGTATTAAAGGTGTGTGCCACCACCTCATAGCTTCTGGCTACTGAGATTAAAGGTGTGTCTAGGCACTGCCTGGTCTCTATAGCTTGAGGTCAACTTTGCTTTCTGAATCCTCAAGCAAACTTTAATAAATCATAAATAATATATTATCACAGAAGTTATTTCTCATTTCTTATATTTGTTGAGTGTTGTTTTATGTCTTAACATGTAGTAAATTTTGGAGAAACTCCCATTTAGTGTTTGGGTGGAATATTCTGCAGATTTCTGCAATGTTATTTGGTTTATGGTTTCATTTAACTCCAATGATAGGTGAACCCACTATTGGAGGGAATGTATTGTCAAAGTTACTAACTATCATTGGTAACTATGGATTAATGTTGGGATTAATCTCTGATTTTATATCTAGTAATATTTGTTTTATAAAATTTGGTGCACTTGTGTTTGTGCATATATGTTTAGAGGATGATCTTAGAAGATTTTTCTTTATTGAGTATGTCATGAACTTCCTTATCTCTTCTATTTTTGTTTTATATTCTATAGATAGCAAAATAATATCTTCTTAATTTCCAATTAGTTATGCCTGGAATAGCATTTCCATCCTCTTACCATTATGCTGTGTCTGCCATTGATATGCTCCAAGTTTCTTAGCAAAATCAAAATGATGAATACTGTCTTTGAGTCCAGTTGTTCATCTGTGTCTTTGTCTTTGGAGAAGTGGGACCATTTGTATTCAGAGATTTTATTGAAAGTCATGACTTAATACTAGGTTTTGCTGATTTTTTTGGTGTTTGCCTAGACCTCTTTTTAATGAACTGATCTGATATTGTTTCTTTTCTCCTCTGATCCTTGAGTGTATTTGTCATTCTCTTCTAACTGAAGAACTCATGGAGTTGTCATAAATTCTTTTAATGTTTTTCTCATAAAAAGGTTTTATTTCTTCTTTGATTTTCCTTTTATCTTGAAGGCTAGATGCTATTCTACATTGTCTTCATCTGCACATTAGCTAGTAGGCATTTGTGTTGTTTGCATTTCTTGATTGTTGAGAATATGGTTTCAACAAACATGGACGTACATTTCTTTTCGATATACTGATTTTATTTTCTTTGAATGTGTGCCAAGAAGCAGAGCTGCTGAATAATGTATTGATTCTGTTTTTTTTAATTGTTTGAAGGGTCTACATTTCTGCTTTACCAATTTGTACCTGTATCAACAGTAAGCAAGGTTTCCTTTTTCTCCATTTTTTCCCAAACTTGCTAACTTTAATTTTTTGATAATAATCATCCTGACCATAATAAAATTATATGGATTGTGTTTTTGAAATTATGTTTTTAATTGAAACACAACTATGTCACTTTCCTGCCTTTATTTCCTTCCTCCAGCTCCTTCCAGCTAATTTCCCTTAAAGTCCTCTAATGCTTATCCACTTTTGTTGATAATTTCCTTTTCTTTGATTATTAATTTTACACATAAGTATTTATATATCCAGGTAGGCAGATATATGTACAAATATAAGCAAACACAACCAGTTGAGACTATTTTTGTTTATTGTGAGTATGTGGTCTCAAGCCTGACCATTTTGCATTGGACAACTAATAAGGGATCTCATCATTAGGAAAGGCCATTTTTCTTTCTCCCATCAGTTATTAGTTGTCTGTATTTCTTGACCAGAGAGTGGGGATCCCGAGAAAATTTTCCCCTTCCACATTAGCATGTCTATCCCTTCTGACTCCTCTTCCATAATGTTCCTGAAGTCATAGAAGCAGAAGCTGTGATGTAGATGTATCAGTTGGAGCTAGGTTCCCTGTGACCTGTTATTATCTTCATTGTGATAGGTTGTGGTTTCACAATGTTGTTTTTATCAGCATTTTCTTGCTGACAATAGTATTAAGCATGATTTTATAGACTTATTGCTTATTTGTATATGTTCTTTTGAGAAAGAAGTACTTAGGTCTAATGCTCATTCTTTAAATTGAGTTATTTGGTTTCTGTTACCAAGATTTCTGTAAATCCTTATAGATCTTAGGAATTACCCTTATCAGATGTATAGCTGGCAAGTATTTCCTCACCCTAAGAGACATTACTTAGGTTGTTCTCCATCATTACTTAGGGTTGCCATAATACAATATGTCTATTTTGCTTTCCTTCACCCCTGGTGGGTTTTGTTTTTGAGTCTTGTCTCAAACATCCTTGACTGCCCAACAGAAGTGAAGTGCTGCCTCCATGCTTTCCTATGATATTTTCACTTTTAGGTATTGTATCTGAGTTGCTATCCAATTTTAGTTTGATTGTGTGTGTGTGTGTGTGTGTGTGTGTGTGTGTGTGTGTGTAGTAAGAAAGAAGTACCTTGAAACTAGAGTGATCACTTTTGCAAAGAACCCACGCTCAGTTTCTAACACCCATGTGGCAGCTCACAACTCTCTGTAAGTCCAGTTCCAGGGAATCTACGCACCCTTGGTGCACATGAATACATATAGGCAAAATACATATAGGCTTTTTATCAAAGCCAATTAATAGTGCCTTTGTTGTAGACAGTTAGTGATAAATGTCAGTTTACCTGCAGTCTGCTATTCTTTTCCATGGGCCTACATTTCTATTTTATGATAATACTCTTTAGATAGCACTCATTATGAGGTATATTTTGAAGTCACCTGAAGTGGATGGATGAAATAGATTCTAGTTTACTCTTTCTTAAGACTTTTTGCAGATGTGTAGTTCTATATCAATTTTAGATCTTTTTCTAGAAGAATATCCTTGTGATTTAATAAAGATGGAATGAATTTGATTGTCACTTTGGGAAATGGAAACACTACAACAGCACAGCATGAATTTTTCTGACCCATTGTTCTATCCTTTTTAATCAATCTTTTATAATTGTCATTATAACATTCCATTTCTTTGGTTAAATTTATGCATAAGTAATTTTTAAAACTAATGGAGGTGGAATTGGGTTTCTTGATTTTGTTTAGATACTATTGACTGAAAAATTATATGCATTTCTGTACATTAATTTATATAATACACTACTTAATTAAATTCATCTATTAATTCTAAAAATTTTAGTAGAATCATTGTGATCTTCTATACTTACAAGTATGCCATCTCTGAGAAAGGAGATTTGGGTTTCCTCTTCTCCAGTTTGGACTCTGTTTTTCCTTTTTTCTTGTTGTCCTGGAAAGGTGCTCAAAGACTGTGTTGCTTGTGCTAGTGGAAATGTCCATCCTTATCTTCCAGATAGTATAGAGAAGGTTTAAGTTTCATATTCCTTATAAGCATGGTGTGTGTGTTTGTGTGTGTGTGTGTGTGTGTGTGTGTGTGTGTGTGTGTGTGTTTATATATCACCTTTATGATGAGTTACATTTCTCCTGTGCCTGTGCTTGGAACTTGAAAAGACATGGGATTTTATCAACCAAAATTTCTTCAGTATTTACTGCAATGATCATTGTTTTGCTTTCTGCTTGTGGATGTGATACATCATGTTTGCTAATAACTGCCGTATGTTTGTGCCCCTGAGATGAATCCATTGATTCCCAGCACTGAGAAGAAGTGGGAACAAAGTCCTACTCCTGTCAAGAAGCTATTTGCAAGTGTTAGCTAGTAGGAGAGGGAAAATCAGTGTTCTTCAATGGAGTGACACTGGTACATCAACCACACTCCAGGATAGGTCCTATACTCAGGAGTAGTGGACCAACACAAAACAGCTCTATGATGTTTTGTTTTGTTTTTTTCGTGTGTGTGTGTGTGTGTGTATGTGTGTGTGTGTGTGCTTTTCCTGTGCTATTTTTTGTTTGGTTTGGTACATTTTTTTAAGAGAAAGAAAGAATATGTATTTGAGTGAATATGGAGAGGGGATAATTAGCAAAGGGAAAGAATATGACCAAAATATATTAACTCTAAAATTTTGAAGATTAAAATATCAAATAAACATTAATATTAAGCTAAGTTTCCAATTCATTCTTTTAATGGAGATGAGTATCATGCTTAATTTTTATTCCAATTGATGTTTTGCTTTGAATAACTTACACATAGATACGTCATTAATCAAGTCATCAATTAAGATTTTCTACAAAACAACAATTAAGCATTTTCTACTCAAATTAAAAATTCTTATATTCTTTGAACTTGTAAAAATCACTTTTAGGAGTTTTTCATGAAGGGGCACTGGATCATGGGTAATGCGCATGCCAGACTGTTCATCTGAGCAGAGTCTACAATAACAAAAAGCCAGACAGAACACCAATGCCTGTCAATAGGATACTGATTAAATTTAGTTAAATATATGCAACACAGCAAACTTAGGTATAAAAATCTAGCATATTTATTAATTAAACAAAATCCAATACTTTGTGTCTAGACAGTATATTATGCATTAAAGACAAATAAAACAATTAAAAATTTACCACCCTCTATTTATAAATGCAGTTAGTGGTCAAAGGTAACAAACAACAAAAGTTATTTCTTCTTTCATTTTTAAAATAAGGTAAGGAGATGGTATACAGTGTTTAGTTGCTATATTTTTAAATGAGAATGACACATTACTAGTGATATAGAATAAATTTTTAATTTTCATTAAATGAGAGGAAAAGTTTGTAACAATATACAGAACAGTGTGTGTTTGCATGCATAAAATATCTCTGGAGAAAACAAGAAAGTGCTAGCATTAGTGATCTCCATAGTGAATGGGAGTGGGGAAAATGCAGGAAGGAAACTTCATCTTGTTTTACCTGAATCTTGTAATTTACTTTTTTTTTTTTTAAGCAAAGAGCTGATGCAGAAAAAAAAAATAGTATTGAGTTTCTGCTAGTGATGTCCATCACTTATGTTCTGACATCAGAAAAAGCCATGCTTCATCTTTGGAGAAATGATCTGAAGTTTTGGGTAAATAATTCTGGTTTTACAGATAACAGAAAATTCCTCAAACTTCTCTGGAAAAAATGCTCTTTAGGGTGACTTCTCCTGATTAGAACCATGTCCTCAAATGTGTTGATGAAGGAAAGAGACTGAGAAGGGATGATTTGAGACCCCTCCCTCCTTTTTTTTTCTTCCCCCGAAGGTCCTTTGTTTAACAGCCAGGCTGACATGAGCCAGTCACTGCTCTGGGAACACCTCCGTGTGTGCAAAAGTTTGCTTTCTATAGCTTGGATAAAACACACTACACAAAAGCAACTGAGGAAAGGATTTTTTTTTAATTTTCATTTTAAACATCCGGGTCACAAACCTTCATGGGGGAATTGGGGGAGAAACTCTTGGAGACAGGAATTCCTGAGGGAAAGAGCTTCCAGGTTCACTCTCTGGGTGTCCTGCAGGCTTTTCCTCACCTAGCTTTCTTATACACCCCAGAGCCACCCACCTAAGGACGGTGCTGCCCACTTATAGACTGGGCCCTTATATCAACTAATAACTAAGACAGTATCCCATGGATACACCTGCAGGGCAATCGGATCTAGGTAATTTCTTAACTGAGACTTTCCTCTCAGCCGACACTAGGCTGTGTCAAGTTGATAATTATGAATAAATATCACAGTGACTGAGAGAAGTGTAATCAAAAGAAACAGTACGATATTCTGTGGCTCTTTTGGAAGGAAGTTGACTTGACAAATGCTTGAAGTGGTTGAGCCCAATGTGGGTCAGGAACCTAGGAACGGAGACGGTGGCTTGCTGTTGGTACTCTTTCCCCTTGGGCAGAACAACCGTAGCAGCATCTAACCTGTCCTGTATCAGTTAGTGTTTACCCCTATTTCATACTTAAATAAATGTGTGCAAACCTTTCCCAGACTCTTGTGGATTCTCACTACAGAGTGGAGATGGGGTGTCTTCATCATGTTACCTTGAAATCAGCATAGCATCCAACGAATACTAAAATTTCATGTTTCCCCTAATGATGGTTGGATTTTGTATTAGGTCAGCTTCCACAGAAGAAGAGAATACAAGGGTTGTGTGCAAGAGATTCTGTATAGGAGCTTTCTAGAGGAGCTTAAAGGAAGGAAGCAGGTAGAGGAGGGAAAGGCAAGCAGGGTCCAAGTACAAAGCTGTTTTCTCTGACTCTTTCGAACAGCAGTGCTAACCTGTAAATACACGTCAGAGTTTGACTCTCTTGCTGAGATCCCATCACCTCTGCCTTGCGAGGAGAAAACCTCGAAGGCTTGTGGACTCTTTGGCATGCTGCCTGACTACATTCTGGCAGAAAGAGACAAAGCAGTCCTTCAAAAGCAACTGTGAATGTTAGATTCTAGGAGAAATTGCTAAGGTAAAGGAAGAGCACACCAAATGAGTACAGGTACCTGGCACAAGTTAAAAAATACCAACACGTGTTCTGTCCTAAATAAAGTGGACAACATATGACCAATGACTGAAACTTAGTCATCAAACCTAGACTTTGTATTCTTTTAAAAGCAAAGATTCAACTTATTTTATTTTAGCAGAATATATATGTATCTTAGGTCTTTTACTAAGATATGTAGTTGTAAGTGGTGTCTATTTGGTTATAAAATTGGAATATATAAAGCATTACTAGTTAATTAAATTTTCTTTATTAGATCAATTATCTCAAAACTTAAGCCCTCCGAGTGAAACATAATAAAGATTCATGTTCATTAGTAAGAAAAGTTAAGAACACTTTTATCTGTCCTGACCCTCCTCCATGGTGAGTTAAGTATCCAGGCTGATTATTGAGTGATAGGAATATTGACCTTTGAAGCCTCCTGTAGCCTTGCTCCATGAATATCATTGTAGTTTGTGTGCTTTACAAAAGTGCCAGATCGTGAGGGTGAGTGTTAATAGCTACTTATTCCCAGGACTAGAGGTATCCTGAAACTTGTTCTTAAATAGAGGAACTCCTCATCTTTATTAACCAATTAACAGAGGCTAGTTGCAGTGTTATAAAATAAATATATCTCTCCAACCTCAGTGACACACACCACTAATATTAGAACTTCAGAGGCAGAAGTAGGCAGACCACTGTGAATTCAGGGCCAGTCTGGACCATATAGTAAGTTCCAGGTCAACAAAGCCACATAGTGAGAGTCTGTCTCAAGAAGAAAACAACAATAAAATTAACTGAAGCCAAGCATGGTGACACATACCTATAATCCCAGTAGTAAGGAGGTTGAGGCAGAAGACTGAAAGTTTGAGGTCAGTCAGAACTATATAGCAAGAGCCTTCCAAATAATAATAATAATAATAATAATAATAATAATAATAATAATAATAATAATAAAGAAATAAAAGTAAGGAGGGAAGGAGAGGCTACAGCACAATTCTGATTTTCTTTTCTTTAAATCCACCAGGTTAGTTGTTAATCTAAGTCAAAACCATCACAACAACCTAGAAAATTAATTATGAACAATTAGTACCTTGTTTTAAGATACCAAGAACAAAGCACAATAATGCACACAAGGATATTAAAGCAGACAATATACATAGATACAATATACCTATTAGAGAGCATATTCATAGACATCCATGCTCCAAGATTTGTCACTCCATCATGTGGAAAGGGAAACCTAACCAGATCAGAGGAGAGATCACCTTTGTGGTACTATGACTTCCTTAAATGCACTCAGGATACAAGTAGGAAACAACATTCCAATTTTATGAGCCAAAGTTCCCCCTTTGGTTTTCCAAACTCACCAAACTAATTTACTGGGTATTTATGATTAATGTCCTTTACTTAGCAAATCCAAATGTTCCCATGTGTTTTAATGCATCAATATAACTAATATATTTCTAAAAATATCCCTAATATCTTTCCTGGTATCCAGGGAGCTTACAGGGCTCTGTAGTAATAAAGTGTAGCTAAGACAATGAAGTCTGTTCATCCTACTCTCCCCTTCAAAAGTTATTTCCCTTGTTTCATTTACTACATTCTGCTTCCAAGATGAAAAATACCACATCCAATAAAAGGGACCCCCATTTGAATGACCTAAAATTAGATGCTCTTCTTTGATAGTGAAGAAAAAACACTATTTTAATCTAATGATTGCTAAGGTATCTGTTCAGGGAAGGCTTTCAAATTTCGACTCTCTTTTCTAACCTCACCCCAATAATAATATGACCACTGAATTTGTCTTTCTCTTCCCACATCATACCCAAACAAAGATTCATATATGAACATACATCCATGGAGACCACACACACACACACACACACACACACACACACACACACACGCACACGCACACGCTTGCATTTGTAGGTCAGTTTCAGTTCTTAGTAGCAGTTATTTCTCTTGTTGCTGTAATGAAATACCTGATTAAAGTAACGTCAGGGAGAAAGGGCTCATTTTGGTTCAAGTTATGAATTTAGTGTCCATCATGATGGGTAAGTTATGACAATAGGGGTGTGTGGCAGCTGGTAGATTGCATCTGTAATCAGGAAGAAAAGAGAGACATGAATGCTATACTCTATTTTTCTCCTTTTTACAGCCCAAGGAATCTAGCCCATGGGACGGTGCAAAGTTCATTTAAGGTAAGTTTTCTTGTTTACTTAACTCAATCTAGAAACTACTTAATAGACATGCCAAGATGATTGCTTACATAGGATTTCTTATACAGAAAAGTCTGAGGTATGTTCTAAAGAGTGATGGTGTTTTTGTGGTTCTTGATGAGCTTGGTACATGGGCGCTTGAGAATCACAATCACAGGAAACTTTCACTGAGCCAGGATCTGTCAGGCTCTTATCTCACAAATTTTAGGAATGAAGTTCATGGACAGCAGAGGGTGATATTTAAGAGAAATGCTTCATTACCAAGAAGGAAGGGCAGGGCAGAACTTATCTAGTACAGAGGAGAGATTAGATGAAATATGGTTCCATCAAATTGAGAACTTTTTTTTTTAACCAACCCTCAGGAGAAACTGGGGTGAGGTAAAGGGGGTCACACGCTGGTCAGTCTTGCTGATCAAACCAAGAAGTGTCTAAGTACCCGCCCATGTATGTTCCAGGAATGTCCTTGTGTATAGCTTCTAGACAAGGGCAAGCATAATAAGAGACTAGGAGACAGTGCTTTCTTCTGGATTTCCTCATCTCCAGCAAGGATATCTTACTAATTTGGGGTCCCTACCCTGTGGCCAGTTTCTGCCTCCTGTTGCCATCAGTTGTATATCCCATCAAATCAACAAAGAAGATTAACCACAATATCAGAAAATGATACGTATCACCATTCAAACGAGAATATGCAGAAAACAGGAGAAGGCAAAAATGATATTTTTGAAGAAATAACTTGGGATTGTGAGAATTCTGAAAAGAAAGTATCATGGGTGGGGGTGAGAGTAATTAAAACGATTTAACCTGTGCACCACAGTCAGCCATCTCCCATAATAGTTACAGAGGTAGTACAATGCATGATTATGGGTGAAGAAGACCGCTACTTAGAGGTAATATAATTATTACAGACTATTTTAGTGCTACTAAGACTCAAAAGGGAATGCAAAGATTCAATGGTTTGAAGTCATCAGAAGAATGTTTATGAGTGTGTGTATGTGTGTCTTGAACTAAGTCTACAAATAAGTGAGATTTAGATGCATAGAAGTTTGGTGAAAGGCCTTTCCTGGTAAAGAAAACATCAGAGTGCAGATGTAGGTGGGAAGATTGAGGGAAGCACGGGGCAGGATGGGAGGGGAACAGAGGAGACATCTGTAGTGAAAGCTTGTGCTCTTCAGAGAAGAGGGTGCTCACCCACCTCATAGGTATGATGTGAGGCTCCTCACTGAAAGCAACAGCTTCAAGTATTTCTGCCAAGTACTGTTTCTTGACTGAATGGATCACCCCAGGGCAGTTATACAGACCGGTGTGTAGAGAAAAGAATATCTAACAATTTCATCTTTGTTTGGAACTAGGATTTTTCAAAACTTAAGATGCAAGATTAAATATCTAAACTAAAAGCAATCTCTCTCTCTCTCTCTCTCTCTCTCTCTCTCTCTCTCTCTCTCTCTCTCTCTCTCTCTCTCTGCACTCAAAAGACAGTGGCCATCCTGGCTTAAACCAGATACAAACATGTCTGTATATTAGCTATGGGAACCACCAACATCAATAGCTGTCTAGATACTTTCAAGCTTCAAGACTAAGATAAATTGCATCTGTCAAGTTAAATCTTGAGATTCATATATAGTAAGCCAGCATATCCTTCATCCCTGAGGAAAATCAGAGGTAGTAGGCTCAGTGGCCTCCTCCTAAAGGCCACCTTCAGTGCATCCACTCAAAGTAGTGAGCCATCCATTGTTCTTTGAAACTACAGTCTTAAAATCTGTCTTCAGAATGCAGTGACAGTCCCTATGCCTTGCCAAATGCATATGGAAAATAAGTAATTCCCACAGTGTATTTTGCTGGAGCTGATCCAGGGACAGGTAGCATTTGTTCTGTATTAATCTTTGTGGTATTGCAGACTTCTGGGTCTTGTCTGGGCTTGAGCAAAGCCACTGCATATGAAAGAGTGACGCTCTTAGGTTTGTTGTCTAATCTTCTGACATTTATGTTTCCATTTGACTTTGTTTTGCTTGATTTTCTTTACTCACCTTCAAAGCTAGACTCTTTGCAAGGTATCCTGTCCAAGATGGTTTATTTTCTGACCTGGTAATGATGGCACTGAGTTCTGGGCACATACTTGCAAGGAGCTGAAGCAAAGGGAGACACAAATGGAGCTCTCTACAAGATGTATGTCTGTTGGAGCCAGGGTTTCTCCCTGCAGAGTCTCTCCGGTGTGACAAATTCCAGGCAGCTAGGCCCCTGCTGTGCCATTTAAGCATGCCATCTACAGTCTCCTGAAGTACACTAAGCAAAAGATACCAAATTTGACACCATTTCATCTCCCTAGATTATATGTGAGAACTGAAATGTGGATAATCTGACCAGAATAAGCCAGCATTCACCTCTGCTCTCACAACAGCTATTTAAATATCAAAGATGTCTTCCAAGTCCGTCACCCCAAGAAGGGATGAGATTTTTTTTTTAAATAAAAAAGTGCTGTTTACACAGAACTTTGTAGTTGGGATGTTTCTTGGGCCATCAACCAGCTCCTAAATAAAAACACAGAGCCTTATTACTAATTATGAATGTTCTACGTAAGTTTAGGTTTGTCCCACTATTCTTTTAACTTAATTTAACCTGTTTCTGTTCTTCTATGTTTTACCTTGGGGATTTTTACCTTTATTTTATTCTGTGTGTCCTACTTTCTTGCTTTCTCTGTGTCTGGCTTGCTTATCCCGATATGTTCCTGGAATCTCCCTGGTGTCTTTTTCTTTTTTCTGTCTTCTCTTGAGCCTAAATTCCTCCTCTTAGTAACTCTCTCTGCCCAAAACTCCTGCCTACTATACCTCCTCCCTCACTATTGGCCACTCTGGTGTTTATTAGGCCAATCGGGTGCCTTAGGCAGACAAGGAAAAAGAGTCACATATTTTTACTTAATTAAGCAAATGTAACACATCTTTGTGTCAAGCAAATATTCTGCAACAGTAACTTTCAAATTAGTATTATTGCTTTGTTATTTAGATAAGATGCCTGACTTATGAGCAAAGTTGAATTAATTAAAGAGGTATATAAAATCAATTGTTTTTAAGCTGCATCTTGAAGGTGGAAAAGATTAAGAATGCTTCATCTTTGAACAAGACACTAGCATGATCTAGATGCAATGTCAGCAAACAAGAAATAAGAAACAGGGTAAAATTACCTATGCTTGACACATATTATCCTTATTGATGTTTTCTTCAGTGAACACAAGGTCAACAACAAAGGGATGTCTGAGAAAACACTGGACAGGTTCTTTTGTGCATTGCAAGTGAAGAGAAGGACATGATAATGAGACCTTAAGTCAGCATTTTCTTCTGTTCAGTTCATTCCTCTTCCCCTTCTACTTCTCCTGTCTCCATGTCTCTGCCCTGGTCCTGTCCTGTGAGGCTGACCACTGGGGATCTGCATCTCCCAGGTCAGTTTACATCTGCATCTGTCTTAGCTCAGTGATGAAAACTGTCCTGGGAGACTGGAAAGAGCAGAGCAAGACTATTTCCTCCTGCCTCCTGCTGCCTGCAGATGTTTAGTCCTTCCCTGTGTGTCTCTATTTCCAGTCCCTGCCTGGTTGGCCCTCATGTAAAGTCAAGGTGCTCTTGGGGTTCTGGTTCTTTTGTTTCCTGTTCCCTTCTTCACAGCTGCTAAAATGTCATCTGGGAGCACCTCAAAATGCTGAAATGGGGCTCCCCGCCACAACGGAAGCATCTGGGGCAAATGCTGGTCCCAGACAGAAGCTTGACTAGTAAACCATCACAAAGTTTGTAAGCAACCTGGGAAATTCATCACGGACCTGCATGTGAAAAACAAAGCCCATGACTGGAGAAGAGAAAGAGCAAGCCCAAGACCTGAACAAGCAGCGGCTCCAAGCTGCAGAAATCTCAAACATCAGGTATAGCCTAAGCCCAGATGCACCCCTAAGTCTCGATCTTCTCCCTCTGGTGTTTGTTTCTATAAAAATAAACGGAATGAGAATTCAGTTAAATCTTTACATCCCCCTGTCTCCACTACCTCAGTAACTTCTTGAAACAGAAAATTAACCCTATCATCCCTGCTCCAGTATAGACATTAATAAGCCACATAACAAGTCTGCAAGTCAAATTCAAAATTTTCATGTCATTCTAGATTTAATTATTTACAAGCAAAAATAAGTATTAAAAATTGCTCCCAGTGCCTGCCTGATGCTTTAGTTGATGAGAAATGTGACACTGAAAGTGGGTTTTCGGTCTCTTCCTTCTGCTCTGTAATTGTTGAATAGTTTTTCTTGTGGGTTTGGTCTTGGACTGCTTTGAGATCTCTACTGTGTTGTCTCAAACTTTAGGGCTTCAGAAAATGTTCTCCATATACCCATGCTTAAAATGTCCTTTTTATCAGAATCAAACAATTATTTATTTTATAATTCAAATTTCAAGCCCTAATTTTTGTCCCAAGGGTCTCTTCTTATGACTAAAAATTTAATATGACTTCAGTGTGAAAATGGAGTTCGAGGTCTACATTTCTTACTCCCTACCTGAGTGGGCTCGATCAAGCTTCCTGATTAGGTGTGTGTTGCTAAGCTTCCTCCCTTTACATCATAGTGAACATATTGCTATAAGACAAATCCACTCCGTGGGATGGGGCTCTAAAGACGGCAGAGCTGTTCTGACCTAGGTGCTGCTTCCTGGCTCCTAATAAAATTCCTGACAGCTAAATATCTGAATGATGAATAGGTGCTTGGGCGCCACTTTCAGTTCATAATTGTGGATTTCTGTTCTCACCTTGGGATCTCATCCTGCCTACAGCTCTAGTTTTCTGCTTAGAAGCATGGTTCTCTATTCCAGCTGGTTGTGTGCAAAGACACTGTACTTTAAAATGCAATGTCTGTATGCAACTGCAGCTCAGTTTAGGTTGTGCATTAAAGGAAATAGTGTTGATTCTTTGATCTCACAATTAAGAATAATTTTCTATTGTAAAAGTATCTTGCAGAGATACTCCATTTATTCCCCAGAGTCCAATTTTCAGGATGTGTCAATCAGGCTAGGCTAAATTTACACCATGGTAAAATAACTTCAAAATTCTTGTCTCCTAAAGCAACTGAAGTTCATTTCTTCCTAGGAAGTTCTGCTTTTTGTGAGCATGGTCACAGGCTGACAGAGCACTTGTGACTGTTGTTTTGGGAGCACATATTTCTGAAGAAACCAATGACACACTCTGCCCACACCTGGTATGTGCCTCCTCTGCTGACAATGGAGCTGGCCAGCTGGCCAGCTACACCTAGCCTTGGCAGTGCCAGCATTAAGAGAGGCAGAACTCTGGTCCAGTTTCACTAAAGGCTGCTCCAGCCCTGACATAAGCTATTGTTACACTTCTCCATTCAGTGCAGAGGAACCTTGCTCTTAAAGCAGACAATACCTCCTCATGTTTTCTTGGAGGAGGAGAAGCATGGGATAAGACATTTTCAGGAAAAAAGGTAGGGAAAGGAGAAGAGAAAGGTAGATGGCATAGAAAACTTAGGAAGACAAGATGACAGAAAGAAACAAACCAAAGAAAATTCTAGAGTATTCATCACAGAGTCGAAAGGTACAGCTAGCTACTGGATGTATAGAGATTCTTTTAGAAATTTCCAGCTTGTCCTAGAAAACTCCAGAATCACTGGGACTCTTAGAAGAGCTTTGGTGTGTAGTGTTTTGACCAAACAAGAGCAACAGAAATCCATAGTGGATCACTTGGGTGTTTTCAAAGGAAACCTATGCCCTTCTGTGGCAGCAACAGTGCCCACGTTGTACAAAGAATCACATCCCTGGCATGTTTTCTATGAAGTTCAGAGAAGACACAGAAGCAGGGACTCTGCTGGGACTCTCCATGAGGCAACAAGGCATGGAGGGGAGGAGTGCTGCTGAGAGAAACAGCACGGAATTAAACTGAATACAGAGATTTTAAAAAAACAGTTTGAAGAAAAGACTCGCCAAGGAGGAGACCCTGACTCTAAGGATCTGTGAACTAAATCCTCAGGAAGCGTGCTGGTGTGTGTGCTGCCCTGGCCTCATGCACCTTGACTGACATCCCTGTCATGTTAAAGCCCCAAGAACAATCAGAACAAGTAGTCAGGGATGGGGAGGTTTGAATCCATTTTTTCCAGGACTAATTCAGAACACAACATACTGGAAAGCAAGCTGTGGCCAGGCCACTGGTGCCAGTACCCTGCCAGGCAAGCTCAGGGAGCCACGATATTGCAGAAAGACTTCAGCCCACAGGTTTTTACCACTGCCAGGTGGAGCAGATGGCACCTACTGGACAAGGCTGCTTGTTAGCCTGGGGCATCTGCTCATAGGGAGAGGCCTGGCAGTGTTGGCTGCCACTCCCTCCGTTCAGCTTCTGTGGACAGTTCAGAAAGCCACAAAGACAAGAAACAGTGTCAGGAGCAATAGAGTGTTTGCCCAGTGCATAAAAGGCATGGCACTGTAGTTTATTTTTCCTAAAAGGAAATATAATATATTTATGATTTATAATGTTCAAACTTTTTAGTATCTGAGAGAAACTATTACTTTAAAGATTTCAATTCTTTCTGTGGATAACATGAAGTTTTCCTTGGAAGACATTGTTAACTGTGGTTCGCTTGATAAACATCCAGGAAGCTAATAATTTCATGTGAGTTTAAAAGTTGACAAACTAGTCCTGTTTAATGGGTCTCTTGACTGCAAAACAGTGTGGATATGTTCTCGTGGAACTCTGGAAAGGAGCAGAAGGGGTTTGGAAGAGTGTTCCTGGGAACCTCCCACAGAGAAAATCCCTGTGAACATTTCCCCTTGAACTGTGTTAACAATTCAGTGTGGGCAGAGCTTTGAAATCCTGGCACTGCTCACGGATGGGGGCTCCTGTTCACATAGCTCCTGCTGAGGCCTGGGCTCCGGTTGGCAGAGACAGTGTGTGGCTGTCAGAGAGTCCCTGCCTCCTTAGGGCATCTCCCACAGGGTCACCATATGTTGTGGGGTCCAGGAGGCTGGCTCTGCTAACAAATACAAACCCCACTGAAGAGCTCATGTTCACAGGTCTATGGAGCAGGTGAGTGTGGAGGTGAGGCTTCTGCAGTTCTATGCTAAATGCTCAAAAGAATGCATCCAAAAAGGACCAAACCTAAAATGCCACATTTTGGGGTCCTGGAAAGATGGCCCAATGGTTAACTTTGCTTGATTCTCTTTCAGAGGACCTGAGTTTGGTTCCAAGCACCCATGTCAAATGGATCACAACCTCCTGTAATTTAGTATCTAGGAGACCCAAAGTCCTCTTCTGGAATCTGTGGTACCCACAATCACATGCATGAGCATGAGCCAACACACACACACACACACACACACACACACACACACACACACACACACACACACACCTCTTCCAAAATAAATCTTTAAAATAAATAGTTAATTTGAACACAACATGCTATTTTGCACTATGACTGGGTTTCTCAGAATATGAAACATTAGAAAGCAGAAAAGTGCTCTCTTAATGACAATGCTGTGCAATAAAATTTATGTGTCTGGGGCCTAGAACAAAGCATGTGTTTGCATTGATGCCTTGCCTATATACACACACTAGATGCATGTGCAGTAACAACCACAGTACAATACTACTACAGAAAATGGGATTTGGAACCAGAACCTGGGAGCTTGCTGGGAGGCTTTGCACATGTTCACTCATCAGAATTTCAGCAACATCCACACAGAATTTACATACACACCAATGTGTGAGAAACCCCACCCACAGACATATTAATACTAACCAGGCAATTTATAAGAGACAAGGAAAGGCAATGTGAAAATGAAAAACCTACCTTTGCATTCCAGTAATAAAGTTGATTATACAAACAAGTGTCTAGACACGCTCCCAATGAAGAAAGGAAAATAAACAATGCCAGCCAAAATGGGGTCTCAGGTACCTCCCAGTCATCCTCCCCAAGCTGTCTCCATGGTGACAGCAATGAAATTTTTACAATGTGTTACTACAAAAATTGAATTACATAATTAAATTTCCATACCTTTATATAACAATTACTATAGGCAGAAGAGTTCTCGGCACCTTGAGAATACCAAGTAGAACAGGTTCATAACAAGCCTGAAAGGAAATGTAAAAAGGAGGGCCATTTTACAGAGGAACAAACTGAGACTCAGAAAGGTTCAGTTATTGTTACGGGCACGTTTTCCCCTGCCAGTTGGGTCCTGCCCTCACGCCAGCCCCCAAGTAACACACAGACACCCTGTATTTGATACAATGCTGTTGGCTAGTTACTATCATTTCTTATTGGCTAGCTCTGTCTTAACTATTAACCCATTTCTATTAATCTAAGTATTTCCACATGGCTCATCTTATCGGCCAGAGGGGCTGGCATTCTACCTCTCCAGGCTCTCCTCTCCATGTTGACTCCTCCTTACTACTTCCTCTTTCCTCCTTGTCTCCTAGTCCCACTTTCTTGCTTTCCTATTGGTCAACAGTGCTTTATTTATTAACCAATAAGAGAAACATATTTACAGAATGGCATCTCCCATCAAGTTGTATGTTGATTGTTACATTCACGACTAGAGCTAATATGTAATGCAAGCCACAGGAGGCTGGGCAAGTCTAATAAAATAAGACCAGTTTCTTCATAAGTGGTGGAGAGACTTGAAACCTGAGTCTGGGAATTCCAAACATCACATATTTTCTAGTTCTTTGTCATACTCTAGAAATTGATGTCACCTTTACTTAATACTTAATCATAAATAAATGTTTATTGTAACATAAAAATGATTCATTGGAAAACTGCTGTTCCTAGCTTCTTGCTTCACTTATGGCTGTATTATAGGTGACCTTGTTTGAGGAGCACTGAGTACAGCTTCCCCAAGGTCCTTCATGGCAGCAAAATATACAGGCATGAACATACTACCCTGAGGGCACCCGTGAGCAGCATCAAGAATTGCCCACGTTGCTGAAAATCCTGCTAGAAGAGACAATCATAGATAATCAATCTTAATGAGTTGTAATTAGACAATAGAGTCATGAATGGTCAGAATCTGGTGTAGCTGCTCCTCGCTGGAGGAAGCTTGTCAGTGACATTCCTGATGTTTGTCCTGGGTGGTGGAAGTCATAACACAAGCTGGTACTTTTGGCCTGCCATACTCTTACAAATCATATGTACCCTTAAGAATGCTTTAAGATCAGACCTAAGTTTGCATAATTATGATGCCTCTGGGTAAATTTTAACTTCCACTAATCCAGTTATTATTAAACAGTCAAATATTTTATCTGAACCTGCAATAAACACACACTCACAGCATAAATGGATGGTGATTATTGAAGGTTTTAGAAAACCTTGTACAGAACTTTGTTAAATAATGTCCTTTGTACCAAAAAAAAATGTACATACGCATACTATTCCAGTATTTTTTTCCCTATAAGATAGGAGTAAAGGGAAACTTGTTTTGGAACTAAATATAAAGGGCACATAAATGTATTAGAATTTATTATGCTGTCAAGAGAAAAAAAAACTTAGTGATGTTTCAAGAAGAGCAAGACTAGAGGGTAAATTCATCTGTATACATTTGAATTGTTTCACTTTATAAGTAACAGAAGAAGACCAGTCTTTCCCATCAGTGAAGTACAAGCTGCTCTGTGGAAGAAATGCTGATATGAACCACAATGGAGGACTCACCTTTCTTCACCAGACGTCACAGCAGCTTTAACTTGGTGGCTAAGAGCATGAGTGCAGACCGAGTTCCGTCACCATAGCCCAGTGGCTAATTTTTCCATAGGGTGTTATGAATGTGAAACAAAAATGTCTATAAAACAATAGGAACAAACTCCACCCCCAGGGGGTCATTGGTAAGCAGCCCTTTTCGTGTGTAACTTTTTGGATTTTCAATATTGTGGTCTGCATTTCCCAGAACTCAAACACATCAGCCTCCACCAAAACACAGACTGATCAGTCAGTAGGTTCATGGAGAAGTCACATGACAAAGAGAAGTGTCTATTAATAAATTTATGTCATATCATGTGGAGACAACTACTGAATACTTGCAGTGGGAAGTGTGGCTACATCTGAGAATTTTACTTATTTATCTCTTTACTGAGCCATGCTCAGTAGTCATTGTACACTTTATCATACCTGCTGTCTTGAGGACATGTAAATACATATCTCTTATTCACTAAAATCTAACATCCTTGGAAAGATAAAGCATTTATTTTTATTGTCCCCACCCCCAAAAAAGTGCAATTTAGGTTTTATAGGCTCATAAATCTGAATGCTTGGTCATTACAAAGGAGCACTTTTTGGAGGTTCGACCTTGTAGGAGTAGGTGTGGCCTCATTGGAGGAATTGTGTCGATGGGGGTGGTCATGGAGTCTCTTCACAGCAATGGTGCATTAGATAAGACACATGATAATTATACAAAGTGCCTGCTTATAGATTTTTCAATTAAAGTCAGTAGAAAAATTTCAAGAGCCAGGCAAGACAGAAGGGAAGTAATCCAGAGTTCCACACCAATTCCCCACTACCCTTCACCTTCTCCCTCCAAGCCCCAGCTGCCATGGGTTTAAACTGTTTTGAAATCAGGCTTCACCTGCTCTTGCCCTATTCCTACTTGTGTCTCCCATCTGCCTATTTGACAGGCTCATGACTTCTGCCTTGCCGAAGATCTTTCTTAAGATTGTCTCCCATTCTGGCAATATGGGTGCTCACTTCACCAGTCTCTCTGTTGGTGGTTTCTCCTCTTTCTGTGCATGGATGGGTATTTCTCTGCTTCTTCCCAGGGTCCGCTCTGTGAATGAATATGTTTGCTTATATCTGGGTTTGGTTTTAGATGGAGCCAATGGGTTGTTCATATCACAAAATGGCAAAAGGATTCCCATGCTGATTCTAAATTTTCATAGTAGCTTTTCCCCCTGACATCAGACTAGATGATCTTTCTTGGCCCAGATACTCATGTGGGAGCCTGGAAATAAGAACAGGCTGAAAGAGCCTACACAAAGGGGAGGTGAAAAATCTGGTCCAGTACACTTGTGATATTTTTCTGACACAATTATAAACTGTTGTCTGAATTGGATTAAGCTTTTGGTCTTGTTGCATTTGTTTAAAAGGTTTTTGTATTGGGGATTGAACCTGAACTTTATTCATGATATGCAAGTTGCTACCACCAAATTCTACCCTTATTTCTATTTTTTCTTGGTTTTAATTTCAAGTGAAGGTCTCACTAAGATGCCTGCAAGTGGCCTTGAAGTTGCAAATCCCCTACCCTACTGCCTTAGCCTCCTGAATAGAGATCTCAGTCCTGTCACAAGAACTAGACATTTTCCTAGTTTTAAAATGTGCCATTTGGGTTCCTACACATTTGGATAATAGGTGTTAAATATAAATAATTTTTAAACAATAAAATAAAAGACAAATATTAACACAGTGCTCCTATTCTGGTTATAGTGTAAAGCTGACTTAATTCATAAAAAGTATGTAGGATACTGCCTACAAAAGAGCAAATAAACAATATTTGCTATTGTTACTCTTTTTGTTTGTCTTGTGGAATAGCGTCTCCTAGAGGACTGATATTTGGATCGAGATCTGGAAGACTAGAATCAGATAGGGTAATTCACATCTATAAACAATCCCAGTGTTCAGGAGGCTGAGTCAGGAGGACAGAAGAGTGTGACATCAACATAGATCATGTATCACAATGCTATCCAGAAGCAAATAAAGGGCAATAACAATAATAGTAATAACAACAACAATAATAATAAATATGTGGGATGTCAGAAGAACAGGTATACCACACAATGGAAATTGTGTGAAATTATAGTAAATGGATGAATTTTAAAATGCTAAATTATAAGCAGTTAATTTCATTAGATGTGCTGAAAGATACATGGTTAAGTGTCACATGTTCCTCCAAAACAACGTGTCTCAGGAAAAAATGGCAGCTTGACCTCTGCCTTCTTTCTACCATTGTCAGGAACATTTTCTAAGCACCTACTGTATACCTAGCTCTAATCTACCTGATAACTCTATTGGATAGGTTTCTCCAGGGATAATATAAAACACAAATAATTGAGCTACCAGTATGTGCATGAAACCACCATAAAATACTTTTTTTCAGGTTCAAAAACATCTTAACTTGGCACCTTTTCAGTTTTCAAACAAAACAGCTGAGTAATATTTCTTCATATAAATTTAGATGTGATAATGTTCAAATCAAACACTAAATATACTAAAGGAGAAATTTACATAGTAATTAATATATATGCTCTGAATTTGAAATGGAAAGTGAAATAATAATGCTTCCTTCAGTTAATGAAAGGCATTAGAAATGTTATTTGGCTTGTTAGTGATCTTCTTTCTCTAGTCAAATTTCATCCTAGTCTTAGAATAAAAATAATATGTATGCAAGGCTGCACTATGAGGGTCAGATAATGCAAGCAAAAAAGAAAAAAAGTCTGTCAAATGAAAGCCATTTAGACATAGGTCAGTTATTAATGAAGCTCATCCAAGCCCCATGTGACTGATGTTCATGTCATAGATAAAAAGTATATTCCTGCCAATCAGCATATTAGCATATTTTGAATTCAAAGGATTGTTTAGGGGATCATAAAATTAAACCAGTAGGTTGTATTGTCAAGGAGAAGAAAACACGTAAAATATTTGAGTAGCTATAGACATGGGCAAATTTTTTAAGTAATAGTTCTGTGCTATCAGATAGAAAAACTTAGTTCCCCCAAAGTATCGATCTTAATGCCCTATGTTTGCAAATGCTCTGTGTTCTTTAATACACTGACATGAACTTCACATATGTTATGTTTTAATGACACACTGACTTTCTTGAAGCTCAAAGCATTTTTCTTGTGGAAATGAGAAAAGTAATCAATTTTAAGGTAACAGAAAATTCAATGTCATTATGGCAATATAGCATGCATTTCGATATGCAAATGCATAAAAAAGAGCATCCTTGAAGACATTCATATAATACAAAAGAGGTACAAGAAACTGGCAACTCAGAGGTTTAAGAGACTACTGGGGTCAAAGTGATCCAATGTTGACTACAAGATTATAACTGCTCATATGACAGAAGCAACAGTCTTAGCAGAAAAAGAAATAGCAACATAAATTGCAGATTGATAAAAGATACAATTCTGGCCAGGTGGTGGTGGTACATGCCTTTAATCTCAGCACTTGGGCAGAGGCAGGTGTATCTCAGTGCATTCAAGGCCATCCTGGTCTACAAAGTGAGTTCCAGGAAAGTTAGGACTATTACACAGAGAATCTCTGTCTCGGAAAAAAAAAAAAACCACACACACAAACAAAAAATGATGCAGTTATGTATTGACAGGGAGGGAAATGAGAGAGGAGGATTAAATGTGTGTGGGGAATGGAGTGAATATGGGGAGAGACAGGTAAAGCTCAGAGCCATTTAAGGAGTCATATGAAAACATATTACAGGAGAAGCTTCTTAAAATATACTCAAGTATGAAAGAAACCTAATTGTAAACAATACATAACAAGGAAGACAAATTTCCAACAAGACATCTTTTACCATCAAATGAAATTCCAGTGCCAGAAATGGGTTATATATAACTAATTTGTTTGTCAAAGGAGCCCCATGGAAATGCCCAAACAATCCAGGCTACTTCCAAGGCTATTGATTGCACTCCACAAATTGATTATAAGTCCCTATTGCTGAGGACAATGCCTACATAGCTCGCTGGGCATGGTGAAGTAAAACTGGTGTCTCCTAGAGTCTTCCCCCCAATGCCTAATGTGCCTAGTACTGAAATGTACTCTGTACACTAACAAAAGGGAAAGGCAAACACCAACCTGGCTACCGACCCTTCAATCTACAATGGTTACATGCATGCCTGCATGGTAATAATAGCTGCACAAAAGTTAAGGGATAAACAAACCACTGATTGGATTTAACGCCCACTCCATAAGATTGAACCCCACCCTGACACTTCTCAGGTGCCACAGACCTAAAGCTAGAGAGGCGAGGGACTTTATAAAAAACCAAGTACTGTTGTTCTGTTAAGGGAATGTATCAATATAGCAACTTCTAACAACATTCTGTTATACTCATAGATAAATGTCTTTCCTAGCTATCATCAGAGAAGCTTCCTCCTGCAGGAGATGGGAATAAATACAGAGATCCAGAACTGGACAATGAGTAGAGAGTGAGAGAACCTGGGACACTCAGTCCTAAATGGTATATCTCCATCATTGTCCCTCTTTTCAGGGCTAATAGAGTCTTGCAGAAGATGAGACAGAGGTTGTAAAAGACAGAATGGATGGAGAACACCATGGAATCAAAGCCTTTCAGACACAGCTGCACTGATACACACATGAATTGGTAAGTCACAAGCGTAGTATCCTGAATGAAGGGAGACAGTTTCAAAAGGACAGCTCTGCAGGCTGTGATTTACATGGCATTCTTTAAAATGATCTTGACAGTGAAGAGACAGTCATTGCCAGGATCACAACTGAATGGTGTGACTCCTCTTGATGAGCAGTGTGAAGGAACAAAAGAGCTATCTGTATCCTGTTGCTGATGGCAGAGGTCATATGGAATCTATATATGTGCTAACCCCCACAATAATGTGTACAACTTCCCTACAAAATGACAATTCCATCATGTTACTTGTGGTCATTTTATTAGTCCAGGTTGTCAGGAGAGAAAGAGCAATATGAACTATGAAAAGATTTGAGATAAATAGTTGCATAGTCAGGATGGAATCTGCCTACTACCAATCTGCGGCATGAACTAGCAGCATCCATACCCAAAGATCCGATGGTATAGGTGACATTCTAAGACTAGAGAACTTCCCTTTTCTTGGGAAGATGGCAACGATAACCTTCCTGTTCTATTGAGGCTGTAGATGAATGGATAAAGTCAACCACGCCAAGGGGCCAATGTACTGACCAAAAGTTCACAAACTCAAGTGTCAGCATCATCTTAAACAATCTCTAAGGTAACACACAAGTCACATTTTGTAACTGTAAACACAATATTCTTCAATAAGCAATAGGAGATTGGTGAAGAGTTAAGTGAGAGAAAGTAAATTAATAATCTGCACAAATCAAGAAATGTACTAAATTTTAAAAATCATTTATTTCAATATGGCTTCCCAATGTTGATCATAATTTGATATCAAGATTTAAAACCAATTTAATGGAGGAAAAGAAATTTTAAAACAGGTTTTATTAATGAGATTAAGTGATGTGCTTAAATTGTTTTTGAATACTTACATAATAACACTGAATGCTGCCGCAGACTGCTCAGTGGGTAGCAGGTCTGTGTGGAGACCAAGACTCGGATGACCAGGTCAGGAGTGGCTTCGGCTTGACAGACAGACACAAACACACTTGAGGAGGTTTGCGAACTGCTGCAAATTTTTACTTCTGCAATTTTAAGCAGAAAGGCCAAGGAACAGATCTTTGGTCACAATTCAAAAAAATTACGGAGATTCTACTGAAATTAACGCACTTCAATAATTCCCTTGAAGCATGAAATCACAAGCACATAGCCAGGAGAACTCTTTCTATTTTGGCCTGCCTGTGGCCAGCCTGCCAGACACTTGGTTCACTGAGTTTAGAGAATAATCATTGTTTTTGAACAGTAAACTTACAACAGCATTGACAAGAACTCTTGCATTGTTTTAAGGGCCCTAAGATCCCCAAAAGACAAGTTAGAGTTTTGTAGTAAATCCCACAGCAGCTTTGCTGTGGGTGGGCTATTTTCAGGCAGGGTCACATTGCAAGCAAGTTCATATAGCTTCAACCCTATTAATTTCTCAGGCCTTGAGCTGACACCTGTTTGCTCAACTGGTGCCGTGGGCTGAGGGCACAGGGGACATTCATCTGCTGATTGCTGGTCTGTAACTCTTTCAATTCTTGAAACTATATCTAAATGTTCTCTAGGCTTCATTGGACTAACAGTGGAGCTACAGGCCAAAACATTCATAATCAAAAAGCATTATTGTTAACACAGCACAAAATACATCTAGCACCCGTTCCAAACAGCCAGCCAAGCAAGCACCTGCAGGGACCTGGACCACTTTTCCCCAGGGGGCGTAACCACTTGTGGTGTGAACCTCTGGACAGGTAGCCACTGAGATTTCTCAGCCATTGCTACACTGTCTCCACTGGGGCTAGTGTAGCAGAATACTCAATTATTTTTTTAATTTTTATTTTACATATCAATCCCAGTTCCCTCTCCCTCCTTCCGTCTCTCCCACCCACTCACGCCCCCCAACCAACCTCCACCCCCCGGTCCACAGGGAGTGTGGTGCCTTCCAGGAGGGATCGTCAAAATCTGTCAAGTCATTTGGAGTAGGGTCTAGGCCCTCCCTCCTGTCTCTAGGTTAAGAGAGTATCCCTCCATAGGGATGTGCTCCCAAAGTCCTTTTGTGCAACAGGGATATATCCTGGTTCCAAAGTCAGAGGCTTTTGTCCAGGCCTTCTAGCTGAGACCCCTGTTCAGGGGGTCTGAGTCAGTCCCATGCTGAATTCCCAGCTATTAGTCTGGGGGCCCAGTAGCTCCTCCTTGTTCAGGTCACCTGTCTCTATGTGTTTTTGTAGCCTGGTCTTATCCTCCCTCTCTGTATCTGGATTCCAGTTCAGCTCAGTGTTTAGTTGTGGGTGTCTGCTTCTGCTTCTTCTTCCATCAGCTACTAGATGAGGGCTCTATGATGGTGGATAAGTTAGTCATCAATCTCATTATCAGGGAAGGGCATTTATGGCAGCCTTTCCACTGTTGCTCAAATTGTTAGTTGAGGTCAGTCTTGTAGGTCTCTGGACATTCCTCTAGGTTCAGTTTTCTCTTCAAACCTATATTGGCACACTCTTTTATGCTCAATCTCTCTCTCTCTCTCTCTCTCTCTCTCTCTCTCTCTCTCTCTCTCTCTCTCTCTCTCTCTCTCTCTCTCTCTCTCTCTCCTCTTCTCTTGTCTATTCCTCCCCTGACTTAACCTTCCTAGTCTCACATGCTTTTTTCTCCCCCCGGCTTCTCTTTCTTCTAGTTCCCTCTCCATTCACTGTATCCCCTGTTGCTGCAGGTTCCTCCCTGCTGGCCTCCAGGTCCTGCCACCATGGTCCCACTGCCACATGAGCCCCAATAACACTCAGAGACTCTGTATTTGATACAATCCTGTTGGCCAGTTATCATTATTGTTTATGGGCTAGCTCTGTCTTAATTATTAACCCATTTTTACTTATCTAAGTATTTCCACGTGGCTCATCTTATCAGGGAGCCATGGCTGGTGTCTTCCTTCCTCCCAGGTCTACATCTTGACTCCTTCCAACTACTTCCTCTTTCCTCCTCCTGGTCTCCTAGCTGCACCTATCTTGTTTCTTACTGGCCACAGGCTTTATTAATTAACCAGTATCAGAAACATATTTACAGAATAACAACTCCCATCATCTCCTCTTTTCTGTCTAAAATAAAAGAAGGGGTTTAACCTTCACATAGCAAAACATAACATACAGCAGTTATCAAATAAGAATCACAGTTAACAATATTTAGTCCGTTAACATTTTGTAAGACTTAAAGAAAATATCATCTACCCTATCTTTGTGAGTCTAAAGTCCTATATGTAACTTTTCTTTAATCTTAACTGAGGAAAACTATAACCATAACTATCTGTCTTCAACTCCTTCAAAGACCATAGAAGGATAATACATAAACTCTAGAAATGACAGAGACAATTCATTGCCTGATCAGTCATCTGAAGTTCTTCTGTAATGTTCCATCTTCTGCCCATAGGCCATAGTGTGTGTCCAGACTCCTCAACAAGGCAGGAAACTTTAAACTGTCCACCTGTATTGGCAGTTTGTCAGTCACTTTTCTCTGTGTCCTGTAGACTGTCTGGCTGTCTGGCAGCCTCTTCTATGAAGCAGGAATCCTGTAGCAATGTCCATCTTGCATCAGCAGTAACCTTTTTGTGGGTCTTGCATGTCCAGTTTCTACAACATAAAGTCAAACAGTCCAGAAGAGCAGTACCTTGCCCAAATGGCTAGTCTTGCCATATTAGAAGCAAACTTCGTAACGAGTTTCTTCAATGTACATCTTCCTTTTTGATGCAGGTGGTGTTACCAGGAGCAGTTGTGCCTCACAGTCAAGAAAAACCCTAAACCATTTTAAATGCCATATTCTGTAGGTCTTTGATAGGTTTGAAGAATGCCTGCCTATCCATCTCAAATGCATCTCTATATATCTAGAAAACCTAACTAACTCCAAGCTTGACTATCATAGGTAACTCTCTAAACTGTACTAAATTATACATTATATTTCTAAATGAGTTATATAAACACAATACCTAAATAAGAGGAGAAATATACATATCATAAAATTGACCTTAACCCAATACCTATATAAGAGGAGAAATATACATATCACAAAATTGACCTTAAATTGTATCAATAAAAGAAAATCCATTCCATAGCAAAGTATTCATATCTATACCATAATTCCCTTTTTACCTATAAAAGGTTGCTTGTGGTTATAGCCATTTATAACCAAGCCCATTTAAATGAAAACAAACATTTATAAACAATATTTGGGAATTTGGGTGTTGTTGTTTCCAAACTACTTCCTGCTGGTATGGGGCACTGTCATGGGGATCCTAAGAAGACCCAGAAATCTTGACTGTAGTGTTCTGTAAGGTTGCAATGTCCCATTGACGTTTCAGGGGGTTTTGCTTGATCAAACCACATTAATCTGGAAGAAATCCATAGCTTTTCATTTTCTGTGGAAACAAAAATAGAAAACCTTTTCCCCAGTAACTTGTCCTTATGCTTAAATTTTGGAATCAAAGCATTTTTAAAATATATAAATTGAATTAATCCAGCAGCATTTCTTTTATCAGTAGTTATTTTCTCAAATAATTTAAAGACAACAGAAGTGTGTATAGTATCCAAAATTTCTGTGTTTTCCATCTTTACGAGGCTTTTTTATTACTCTATTTATTCTACTTCTATTTTTACATATTTTGAGACAAGATTTCTCTGTGTAAATTTTATCTGTCCTGGAATTTCCTTTGAAATCACAGAGATCTGCTTGCCTGTGTCTCCCGAGTGCTGGGATTAATGGCATGTGCCAACACACCCATCCATTCTACTTCCTTTTTTCTTTTTAAACCATTGTATCCTGTTTCTTTTTCTCTCCGAAGCTATCGTATTTTTTTAAAACACAGTGTAAACCTTCATTGCAGCTCTCGTACACACCAATGAATTGTTAGCAGAGCTCTTTAAAAGCAATGCGGTTTTTGCCCCTTATGCTAATTTTGGAAACCTCCCTTAAAGGAGCAGAGCAACTCTCTGTCTACAGCAAAACAAATCCAACCGAGAAAATGCTGCTACCAAGAAGTCTTGCTAGTCTCTGTTCCCTTGTTTCTGAAAACTATTTTTTAAGCTTTTGTTAAGTTTTAAGTGAAAGTTCTCAGTCCCACCTCTGACACCATTATGTTATGGCAGGTTTTTCCCGCCGGCTGCCGCCGGTCCTGCTGCCATGGTCCCACCGCCACGTGAGCCCCAAACTTGACCATTGGTTTGGACATGCGGTCCTATATGCTTGCAGGAGAGAAACATAGAAGACTGCTGAACCTTGCCAAGTCAGGGTAAGACAGCCTTTCTACCTCCCTTCTTTTGTTGTGGTCTGTCAAATACTCCTGGCCTTAGCCAAAACTGGCTGTACCAACGTTGCTGTGAGACTTTGGGTGACTGTCCAGGTAGCTTGCTGTTTCTGTCCTTGCTGCACCTTTTGGAAGTTGCCCATCGCGCTTCCTGTCTACCCTAGTATCGTTATTTTCCTTCTCAGGTCTTGATGAGGTTGTACATTAAACTATCTTAAGTATTATTCTCTCTTCCTAGTTAGATATATTAGGTAATAGACTTAAGCTTTTCAGCTTAGGACAACTCTATTGTAAACTCCATTTTGCCTTCACCCTACGACTAGGTATGTTTGTGGTTTTGTTCTCGATTTTCCTTTTCTTAGAGCACACTTGTTTTTCACTGTTTTGTATATAGTGTTGTATCAAGCTTAAATCTTTTCTTTAGACTAAAAGTCTAAAGACTTGGGATATTCACTGTGTCTGCTTCTGGGGCACTGACCACACCCACTGAGGGGTGGAGCCATGGACAGAAGTGACCTGTGGGGCTTGGTCTTGGAAGGAGGCGGAGAACGCTCTTTCTGGCAGGACACAGAGAAAAGAGCATCCAGTTTTAACTGCTGTGTTCATCTGTCTGTGTTGTGAGTTGTTTCTCCCTTAATAAACATCTATTTGGCCTATTTGTTTATCCTTACCCTTATTAAACTGCAATAATCCCCCACTCCCCATATGCTCAGGAGATCTTGTCCTTTTCCTCTTCTGTGAGGAACCTTGTGTGAATCTCTTAGGGTCCTCCTTCTATACTAGTTTCTCTGGTGGTATGAATTATAGCATGGTGAGCCT
Source organism: Cricetiscus sungorus (assembly GCA_030556225.1). Lineage (NCBI taxonomy): Eukaryota > Metazoa > Chordata > Mammalia > Rodentia > Cricetidae > Cricetiscus > Cricetiscus sungorus. Next base: position 38,846,522 of record JANBXA010000141.1, on the reverse strand, counting down.
TTGCTCTATGTCTGAAATCCATATATGAGTGAGTACATACCATGTTCCTCTTTTTGTGACTGGGTTACCTCATTCAGGATGGTTTCTTCAAGTTCCATCCACTTGCCTGTGAATTTCAAGATTCCATTGTTATTTTCTCCAGAGTAGTATTCCATTGTGTGTATGTGCCACATCTTCTTTATCCATTCTTCAGTTAAGGGGCATATAGGTTGCTTCCAGGTTCTTGCTATTACAAATAATGCTGCTATGAACATAATTGAGCACATGTTTTCGTTGTATAGATATGGGTCATTTGGGTATATGCCTAAGAGGGGGATTGCCAGGTCCTATGGTAGACTGATTCTCATTTTCCTGAGGAAATGCCATATTGAGCTCCAAAATGGCTGTACAAGTTTGCACTCCCACCAGCAGTGAAGGAGTGTTCCCCTTTCTCCACATCCTCTCCAACAAAAGTTATCAATGGTGTTTCTAATTTTAGCCATTCTGGCAGGAGTAAGATGGTATCTCAAAATTGTTTCGATTTGTTTTTCCCAGATAGCTAAGGATTGAACACTTTCTTAAGTGTCTTTCAACCTTTTTGATTCTCTCTATTGAGAGTTCCTTATTCAGTTCTGTATCCCATTTTTAATAGGGTTAATTGGTGTTTTGTTGACTAGTTTCTTGAGTTCTTTGTATATTTTGGAGATCAGTCCGCTGACAGATGTAGGATTGGTGAAGATCTTTTCCTAGTCTGTGGGTTGTCGTTTGGTCTTGTTAACTGTGTCCTTTGCCTTACAGAGGTTTCTCAGTTTGAGGAGGTCATATTTATTAATTGTTGATCTCAGTGTCTGTGCTACTGGAGTTAAGTTTAGGAAGCAGCCTCCTGTACCAATTTGTTCAAGGGTACCTCCCACTTTCGCTTCTAAGAGGTTCAGTGTGGCTGGATTTATGTTGAGATTTTTGATCCATTTGAACTTGAGTTGTGTGCGTGGGAATAGATGTGGATCTATCTGCAGTCATCTACACACCAGCATCCAGTTGTGCCTGCACCATTTGTTGAAGATGCTTTCCTACTCCCATTGTATACTTTTAGCTGTTTTGTCAAAAATCAGGTGTTCGTAGGTGTGTGGGTTAATGTCTGGATTGTTTTATTCAATTCAATTGGTCTACCTGTCTGTTTTTCTGCGAATACCAGGCTGTTTTTCAGACTATAGCTCTGTAGATAAGCTTAAAGTCGGGGATGGTGATGCCTCCTGAAGTTCCTTTATTGTACATGGTTGTTTTGGCTATGCTGGGTGTTTTGTTTTTCCATATAAATTTGATTATTGTCCTTTCAATGTCTGAGAAGAATTGTGCTGGGATTTTAATGGGGATTGCATTGAATCTGTAGATTGCTTTTGGCAAGATTGCCATTTTTACTATGTTTATACTAGCTATCCAAGAGCAAGGGACATCTTTCCATTTTCTGGTATCTTCTTTAATTTCTTTCTTTAAAGACACAAAGTTCTTGCAATAGATGTCTTTCACTTGTTTGATAACAGTTACCCCAAGATACTTAATGTTGTTTGTGGCTATTGTAAAGTTTCCCTGATTCTTTCTCAGCCCATTTGTAGTTTGTATATAGTAGGGCTAGTGTTTTTATTTGAGTTTATCTAGTATTCTGCTAGTTTGCTGAAGGAGTTTATCAACTGTAGGAAACCCTGTTATAGTTTTTTGGGTACCTTATATAACCTATCATATCATGTGCAAATAGAAAACGTTTGACTTCTTCCTTTCCAATTGGTATCCCCTTGATCTCCTTTTGTTGTCTTATTGCTTTAGCTAAATTTCAAGTACAATATTGAAGAGATATGGAGAAAGAATACAGCCTTGTCTTGTTTCTGATTTTAGAGGAATCACCTTAAGCTTCTCTCCCTTCAGTTTGACGTTGGCTGTTTGTTTACTGTATATTGATTTTATTATGTTTAGGTAAGTTCCTGATAACCCTGATCTCTCCAACACCTTTATCATGAAAGGGTGTTGAATTTTGTCAAAGGCTTTTTCAGCATCTAGGGCGATGATCATGTGGTTTTTCTTTTATATGGTAGATTACATTGATGGATTTTTGTATGTTAAACCATCCGTGGAACCCAAGGATGAAACCTACTTGGTCATGGTGAATGATTTCTCTGATGTATTCTTGGATTCGGTTTGCCAGTATTGTATTGAGTATTTTTGCATCAATGTTCATGAGGGATATTTGTCTGTAGTTTCTTTCTTAATTGTGTCTTTGTGTGGCTTAGGTACCAAGGTGATTGTGGCCTCATAAAAAGAGTTTGGTAATGGACCTTCTGCTTCTATTGTGTGGAACAATTTATGTAGAATTGGTATTAGCTGTTCTTTGAATTTCTGGTAGAATTCTGCATTGAAGCCATCTGGCCCTGGGCTTTTTTGGTTGGGAGGCTTTTGATGACTGCTTCTATTTCATTGGGGCTTATATGTCTATTAAAGTTGTTTATCTGTTCTTGATTTAATTTTGGTAAGTGATAGTCATCCAGAAGTTTGCCATTTCCTTTGAATTTTCAAATTTTGTGGAGTACAGATTTTCAAAGTATGACCTGAAAATTGTCTGGATTTCCTCAGTGTCCCTTGTTATGTCCCTCTTTTTGTTCCTGATTTTGTCTATTTACATTCTCTCTCTTTCTCTCTCTCTCTCTCTCTCTCTCTCTCTCTCTCTCTCTCTCTCTCTCTCTCTCTGCCTTTTGGTTAGATTGAATAAAATCTTTGATTTTCTCAAAGTACCAACTCTTTGTTACATTGATTCTTTGTATTGTTTTCCTAGTTTCTACTTTATTGATTCGAGCCCTCAAATTGATTATTTCTTGGTGTCTACTCCTCTGTGGTGAGTTTGCTTCTTTTGGTTCTAGGTCTTTCAGTTGTGCTGTTAATTCTCTAATGTGACTATCACTCTGTTTTCTTCACATGGACATTTAGTGCAATAAATTTCTCTCGTAGCACTGTTTTCAATGTGTTCCATAAGTTCAGGTATGTTGTGTTCTCATTCTCATTGAATTTTAGGAAGTTCTTAATTTATTAATTTATATCTTTTTTGACCCAGGCATGGTGCAATTGCGTATTGTTCAATTTCCATGAGTTAGTAGGGTTTCTGACATTTTTGTTGTTGTTGAATTCCAACTTTAAAGCATGGTGGTCTGATAAGATACAGGGGAGTACTCCAATTTTTTCATATTTGTTGAGGTTTGTTATGTTGCCCAGTATGTGGTTGATTTTAGAGAAGGTTCCATGTGGAGCAGAGAAGAAGCTATATTCTTTGTGTTTGGATGGAATGTAATATAGATGTCTATGAAACCCAACTGAAACATAACTTCTGTTAATTCTTTCATTTCTTTGTTAAGTTTCTGACTGGTGGTCTTGTCTAGGGGTGAGAGTGTGGTATTGAAGTCTCCCACTATGAGTGTGTGAAGTTTTATGTGAGCTCTGAGTTTTAGTAGCGTTTCTTTTATGAATGTGGGTGCCTTTGTATTGGGGCATAGATGTTCAGAATTGGGACTTTGTGCTGATGGATTTCTCCTTTGATGGATACAAAATGACCATCTTCATCTCTTTTGATTAATTTTGGTTTGAAGTCTAACTTGTTAGATATTAGGATACCCACACCTGCTTGCTTCTTGGGTCCATTTGATTAGAAGTTCTTTTCCCAACCCTTTACCCTGAGGCAATTTCTTTGATGCTTAGAAGTGTTTCTTGTATGCAGCAGAACAATGAATGGATTCTGTCTTTGCATCCATTCTGTTAGCCTGTGTCTTTTTATAGGCAAGTTAAGACCATTAATGTTGAGGGAGAGTAAGGACCATTGATTGTTAATGCTTGTTTGTTTTATATTTGGTGGTGGTGATGGTATTGCCCTGCTTAATCCTTGGGTTCTGGTGAAGCAGGATTATCTATTGCCTATGTCTTTGTGAGCGTAGTTAACTTCCTTGGGTTAGTTTTTTCCTTCCAGAACTTTTGGTAGAGCTGGATTTGGAGATACGTATTGTGAAAATCTGACTTTGTCATTAAATATCTCGTTTTCTCCATCTATAGTGATTGAGAGTTTTGTTGGGTATAGTATCCTGGGCTGGCATCCATGAACTCTTAGTATTGTAGAACATCTATCCAAGGCCTTGAGATTTTCCATTGAGAATTTAGGTCTAATTTTGATAGCTCTGCCTTTATATGTTACCTGGCCTTTTTCTTTTGCTGCTCTTAATAGTCTTTCTTTATTCTGTATGTTAGGTGCTTTGATTATTATGTGTCTAGGAGGTCTTATTTCTATGGTCCAGTCTATTTGGTGTTTGGTATGATTCTTGTATGTTTATGGGCATGTCCTTCTTCAGATTGGGAAAGTTTTCTTCAATGATTTTGTTGAATATGTTTTTTGCACCTTTGAGATGGGCTTCTTTGCCTTCTTTTATGCCTGTTATTCTTAGGCTTGGCCTTTTCAAGGTGTCCCACATTTCCTGGATATTTTGTGTTAAGGATTTGTTTGATTTCAATTTTCTTTGTTCAATGAATCTATTTCCTCCCATTTATCTTCAGCGCCTAAGATTCTCTCTTCCATCTCTTGTATTCTGTTGGTTATTCTTGGCCTGTAGTTCCCTATCGTTGGCCCAGTTTTTCTATTTCCAGAACTCCTTCAGTTTGTGTTCTCTCTATTGCCTCTATTTAAGTTTTCAAGTCTTGTACTGTTTCTTTCCTATGTTTAATTGTTTTTTCTTGGCTTTCTGTACTTTCTTTAAGAGATTTACTCATTTTTCCTGTTTTTATTTGTTTTTTTCTTCCATTCCTTTAAAGGATTTTCTCACATCATCTTTGAATGCCTCTATCATTTTCATGAGGATATATTTTAAGTCGCTCTCTTCTGCTTCATCTGCTTTGGGCTGTTCAGGTCTAGTTGGTATAGAGTCCCTAGATTGGTGTCATGCTTCTCTTTCTATTGTTAGGTGTTTTCTTGTATTGCCATCTTCCCATCACTTCTTCCAGTGGGTGCAGTTGGGTCTCTCTCTCTCTCTCTCTCTCTCTCTCTCTCTCTCTCTCTCTCTCTCTCTCTCTCTCTCCTACTCCCTTGGTGTGCATAGGTGGGTCAGAAGTTTGATGTTTGTAGCTCTGGTTGGTCCAAGCTCTCTAGGAGATCTCTCCTCAGGCAGGGGCCAAGAGGTGGTGGTCAAAGATCATGCTTCAGCAGAGGCCCTCCAGCAGAGGACAGGCTGTGGTGGTAAGAGAGCAGGCAGGCAGAGACTCAGGGTGGTCCCACTGGGATAGGCAGATCTCTGGCTGGGGCCTGGAACTCTCCAGCAGGGACCCGGTGTTGGGGGTCAGAGATCAGGCAGGGGGGATTCAGGGTCTAGTGTGCTCAGAGCAGCTCCAGAAAGTTCCCCAAAAGTTGGCAGGATTGTTGGATCTGCCCTCTGTTCCAGTGTGGGATAGTGGGCAGGGTGTGGCACAGGGTGGGGGGGAGGGCAGGTTGTTAGGGGTGGGGGGGTTGGATGTGTATCAGTGCATCAGGAGTACTCTTGCTGGGAACAGGACACGGGGAGGGGGGGAGCAAGATTCAGGGCCAATCCAGGGAGTTCCCAGGGAAGGGTGTGGGGAAGATTCAACCCAAACTGGTCCCAGACTCACCTCCATTAGAGGCCCTGTGATGAGGGTCAAAGATCCAGCAGGCAGGGACTCAGGATGGTCCCATGGGGATAGGCAGGCCAGGGCCTGGAACTCTCCAGCAGGTTCCTGGCCATGGGGGTCCTCAAATAATTATTTTAAGTCACTCTCTTAAGGAATGTTTGGTGTTTACCACTGTATGTGGCTCTCTGTGAACTTAAATGTACATATCAGAATGGTCAAAAGCCATGTCTCGTGTGTGTGTGTGTGTGTGTGTGTGTGTGTGTGTGTGATTATGAGAAACAAGGAGTTCTTACACATATCAGACAACAGCAGCTAGAGATTCAGAATGAAGCAGATATGTGTTAATGGCTTCAAGCCCACACATAGCATCTCTCCCAGCTTAGCAACTCTCTATGTAAGTCAATCTTGGTAAATTTTAAAATATGAGAAATGAATAATCTTTGTTCATGGTGTTTTCATTTCTGAAAAACAATATAATTGCTGGGGAAATGACTCAGTGAATAAATCTGGAGTATAAGCATGAGGATTTGAATTTAAATCTCAAGAATTTGTGTTTGTAAAAAAAACGAGCCAGTGAAACCATTTTTGTAACCCCAGAACTGTAAGTGGGGGACAGAGGAAGATTCCTGGGGCTGGGTGGCTGCTGGTCTAAATTGAAGTTCCATGAGAGAACCTGTCGGAAGGTAATGAAGTAGAGAATGGCAGAAAGGGACCCTCAACATTCTCTTCTGGCCTCCATACATGCATTTATCCACATAGATATGTACTCATGCACTACATATACACATACACTATACTACATAAACACATATACATATTGACATCTGCATATCTATTAACATGTCAGAAAATGTTGAGTGTGCTAAATGTTGGTAGAATCCCCCATATTACAATGCCCCAAATCTCCTCCCAAATTTTAATTTGTAAGATTTATTTATTTTTATTTTATGTGTATGGGTGTTTTGTCTGGTACATGTTCATGCATGGTATGTATGTAGGGCCTGAGGAGGCCAGAAGATGGTGGTGGTTTTCCTGAACCTCCAGTTATAGACGTTTGTGAAGCACCATAAGGGTGTTGGGAAGCAAAACCATGTCTTCTGCAAGAGTAACAAGTGCTCTTATCTGAGTCATCACTCTAGTCTCCACCTTTTCAATGTTTGTAAAGAAGGACACATTCCAACAAATCACTATTTACAACTTAAATCTAGCCACACTGAACCTCTTAGAAGAGAAAGTGGGAGGTACCCTTGAACAAATTGGTACAGGAGAACGCTTCCTGAATATAGCTCCAGTAGCAAAGACACTGAGACAGACAATTGATAAATGGGACCTCCTCAAACTGAGAAGCTTCTGGAAGGCAAAGGACACAGTCTATAAGATCAAACATCCCACAGACTGGGTAAAGATCTTCACCAACCCCACATCTGACAGAGGGATGATCCCCCAAATATACAAAGAACTCAAGAAACAAGTAACAAAAACACCAAATAATCCAATTAAAAAGTGGGGTACAGAACTGAATAGAGAATTTTCAGTAGAGGAATCCAAAATGGCTGAAAGGTACTTAAGAAAGTGCCCTGGATCCTTAGCCATCAGAGAAATGCAAATCAAAACAACTCTGAGATATTTTACTCCTGTCAGAATAGCTAAAACTAGAAACACCAATGACAACTTATGCTGGAGAGGATGTAGAGAAAGGAGAACACTCCTCCACTGCTGTTGGGAGTGCAAACTTGTACAGATATTTTGGAGATCAGTATGGCAGTTCCTCAGGAAAATGGGAATCAGTCTACCACAGGACTCAGCAATCCCACTCTTAGGCATATACCCAAATGACCCATATCTTTACAACGAAGACATGTGCTCAACTATGTTCATAGCAGCATTATTTGTAATAGCAAGAACCAGGAAGCAACCTAGATGCCATTCAACTAAAGAATGGGTAAAAATGATGTGGCACATTTACACAATGGGATACTACTCAGTAGAAAAAACAATGGAATCTTGAAATTCACAGGCAAGTGGATGGATCTTGAAGACACCATCCTGAGTGAGATAACCCAGTCACAAAAAGAGATACATATATGGATTTTTGACATAGAGCAAAGGATCACCCGCATATAATTCAAACTGCCAGAGAAATTAGAATACAAAGAGGAACCTAAGAGATTCATACAAGGTCTCTCACAGAAGTGGAGAGGAACAAGACCTCCTGAGCATTTTGATAGTGCGGGGGCAGTGAGTGGACAGGGAGTTAGGAGAAAGAGAAAGGGAGGAGAGGCGAACACATGGAACTAGGAAGACTGAGTCAGGGGACAAATAGGCGAGAGTTAAAAAAAAAAAAAAAAAAAAAACTGACTCTAGGCCCAGAGACCTACAAGGATGATCCCAACTAACAATTTGAGAAACAGTGGAAAGGTGACCTTAAATGCCCTTCCCTGATAATGAGATTGATAACTAACTCATATGCCCTCATCTAGTAGCTGATGGAAACAGAAGCAGACACCCACAGAGAAACACTGAGCCAAACTCCTGGAATCCAGTGGCAGAGAGGGAGGATGTTAAGAAAAGGAGTTAAGACCAGGCTACAGAATCCCAGAGAGACAGATGACTTGACTGAGGGTGAGCTAACGGACCCCCCAGACTGATAGCTGGGAAACCAGCTTTGGACTGACTCAGACCCCCTGAACATGGGGTTAGAAGGGCTGGGCAGTCTAAGGGACCTCTGACAGTGGAATCATGATATATCCCTGGTGCATGAAAGAACTTTGGGAGCACATTCTCCATGGAGGGATATTTTCTTAGCCTAGAGGCAAGAGGGAGGGCCTATTCCCTACTCCAAATGACTTGACAGATTTTGATGATCTCTCCTAGAAGTCATCACCGTCACTGTGGAGTGTGTGTGTGTGTGAGGGAGGGGAATGGGATGGAAGGACAGTCGGGGGGCATGGAGGGAAGGATAGGGAACTGGGATAGGTATGTAAAATAAGAAAAAATACTAAATAAATAAATACACACACACACACACACACAGAGTTCATAAAGACTAACAATCTGTGCTTGTTACAACTACAATTCAGAAAACCCATTTTCCTTATTAATGACTAGACAAAGCAAATAAATTGTAGCTCCAGACTTTATTATGCAGTTTAAGTCTCAAGTTAAATATATACATATACATACACATATACATACACATATACATACATATATATATATATATATATATATATATATATAATCATTCATAAGATCTTGGTTCATTAGCACCACAAGCAGGAAAAAACAATCTTCCACGGTTTCCTTTACATACATAATAGACACTGACTGCACTTGAAGTTCAGAGCAGCTACACTTTTTTTGAAGGTTGCATTTGGGTGATTGTTGACAGGCTAATTCCTAACTGGCTTTAGTAGGAGGATGTTGCAGAATATCCCTTTACACCGTGTGAAGATGTGTTACAATGACTGGTTTAATAAAGAGCTGAATGGCCATTAGCTAAGAAGGAGGAAGTTAGTTGGGACTTCTGGGGACAGAGATAGCTCTGAGAAGAAAAAAGGTAGAGTCACCAGCCAGATGCAGAGGAACCAGGAAGGGAATAATGGAGATGAGGAAATGAGTGTGTGGAAAAACAGAGATTAAAAATATGGATTAATTTAAGCTAGAGGAACTAGATAGAATCAAGCCTAAGCTAAGGTCAAGCTTTCACAATTAATAAAAAGTCTCCATGTCTTTTTTTTTTTCTTTGTGAGTTGATGGTACAAAAAGAAAAGTCCCTCTATATTAGGTACCCAATCTCCAGCCACATATAGCCACATAAGTCTTTAAAAAAAAACCTAAAAGAAAAACAAAATAAAACAAGCAAACAAAAAACAAAACAAACTTGGAACACATAGTCAAATGTGGCTTCCTGGTAACTGTGGTCTCTCAGGCTGCAGTTATCCACTAGAACCATGCACAAAGCTGAGCAGCACAGGCAGCAGCTGACACAACAGTTTAAGATTTGATTCACCAGATGAGAGAATGCTACAAATGCTCAATAAAGTCAGATCCAGACATATTTAAAAACTCTAAACAAGTTACAGTGTGTTTAAAATGTGTGTAGGCTTAAAAAAGAAAAGAAAATGGGTATAGATAGCCATAGAAAATATTTTATAAATAATAAAATTAAAGTCCTTAAAGAAAAATAAAATATATAAGAGGGTATGCCACATAAAGATAGAAAATACACAGAGTCTTGATCCTATATGGTGTCTTGTTGACTTCCAGTTTTTTTTTAATTGCTGAAACATGAACAATAGCTGCTGAAAGACACTGGGTTATAAAAACTACTAAATCAAACAAACTCATATATTTTAAAAATGTCTTAACTTACAAATGGAAGTCAAAAATTATGTTACTTTGGGGAAGAGGTTTTGCTATTGTTTCTGTAGAAAGCAAAAGGTTGTGGCTTCATTCAAGGTTGATAACGATCAGATTTGATCAGGGGAGATCTCCTGAAAATTCCTTCTACCAATGTAAAGAAATAAACATAGAAAAACTACAAGACAGGTGACGTATATTTTACCTGCTTAAACATAAAATAAAATATCATTTTTGACTGGTTTGTGTATGATACACAGTCTCTACTTGTGTTAATGCAGATATGAATGTTATCTTTGAAAGTTTGTGTTTTTTCAGAGCAAGGGGACCAGACACCAATGAAAACAGGTGACCTAGATGATCCAGCCTCTTGGAATGCCTCTGTGCATTTTCCTCAGAGATCTTCAACAGAACGGCTTCAAGGCTGATGGTGGAGATGGTTCAGCCTCACAGACTATTCTAGCCAGGATAAGCCTTGCACTTTCTTATTGCACAGAGACTGGACAACAAATGTTATGAGTAATTTTTCCAGGACCTGACCATTAGCTTAATTTTCTCAGGGTCCCCTAAAGATGCCATCACCTCCAAACAACAGGAAGCAGTCTTTAAAACACAACACACACACATTCCTAAGAGGTGGGATGGATGGTTTTATGTTGTCTGTTATCATTTACAGGGTTTGGTTATAAATTGTTACTGGTTATGGTCAGGAAAAAAGCTAAACTAAGAGATTATATTCAGGGAGCACTTTCTGAAGGGAACAAGGGGGATATAGTATAGAAATGATGAGATAAAAGGGTAGTTTGTTGAGTTTACTTTTAAGTAGCCAATAGTCACAACTATTTTACATTGGTATGGATGTTTGTACACTGCTACAAATTTAAGGTTATTTTTGTTATACTGTATGCATATGTTTCAAGTCTATGCATATAGGTTTCTATTCTTATTTAAGGTATGGTGTCTCCACAGCTCATTTAAAAATATAATGTAAATTTTAGTCCTTAAAAACTCTCTAAAATAATAAATATAGGTTAATAGTTTGTCACCTATAACAATAAAACTTCTGTTCATGTTAGGCATGTTTTCAAGGTAATGCAGAGATATAGTTTAGATAAATAAGTAATCCTAAAAGACTTATAGAAAGTGTTACTTAAAATACTTTCATAACAAGGTTTTTCATGAGAGAGGAACATTGTCAATGTAATTCTTACATGTGTTTTATTGTTTTTGGTTTTATTGTCTTAGAGTTAAAACTTTTTCTTTTTATTTAAACAAAAAAGGGGGATGTTGCAGAATATTCCTTTATACCATGTAAAGATGTGTCACTGTGATTGGTTTAATAAAGAGCAGGAAGGGGTTAGGTGGGACTTCTGGTGACAGAGAGCACTCTGGGAAGAGGAAAGGCAGAGTCACCAGACAGATGCAGAGTAACCATATTGGGTATAATAGAGATGAGATGATGAATACGTGGAAAAATATTGATTATAAATATGGGTTAATTTAAGTTATGAGCTAGTAAGAAACAAGCCTAAGCTAAGGCCAAGCTTCATTTGTTTTGTGTGAGATGGCAGTCCAAAAAGAAAAGTCCATCTACCATAATTTACATGAGTTAATAATTTACTAATTTTCTTCTTTACGTTAGTTTTCTCATTGATGCTTTACATGGGAAACAGTAACTCCCGTAAATCTTGTTGTCAAGGTGGCAAGCAGAGGAGTTTCTTCAAGAGAGATGAGGGTTTATAATAAGAACCAGTCCATGGTCCTTGGAGTGATACATTACTGCAGCAATAGATTTATTATTTTTATGTAACGTTTTTTGTGTTTTTATTTAACTAAAATAGAGTGACACTATCCCCCCTTCTCCTTTGTATCCCTCCCATGTTCAACGCCACCACTCCATTTCAAATTCATAGCCCCCTCCTTTTTAACCATTGTTGATATATATATATATATGTATATATATATATAAACAAATAAACACACAAATGCAATCTGCTAAGTTCATCCAGTGTTGCCTCATGTATGTTTCTAGGGCTGACCACTTAGTATTGAATAATTAATCAAGGTGCTCCTCCCCGGGAAGATGATTTCCACCTCTCTCATCAGTTGCTAATTCCCTGAGCTTGCTCCTGCTCTAGCAGTGGGATCTGGCTTGATTTCTTGCATTGAACTGTGATGACAACTATTGTTGGAATTACCTCACATCTTCTTTAAACAGACATGCTTTTGAGACTTTTAGCTTCCCTTTCACAGTAGACTTCCTGGTACTCTATCTCTTACAGTCTTTCTGAAGCCTCTTCTGAGAAGTTTCCTGAGGAGCTGTGTTGTACATGATATCTGTGATCCATGTAAATGTCTTGATAATTAAAATGACCATTTACTATTTCACTCATGCTTTCCACAACATCATTCATCTTGATGATTCAATTAGTGGAGACAGTGGGATCCTTGATTGTAAGACACATTGTCACTATTTGTGGGAAAAACACACTAAAATAAAGGGATGCGCTTCTCAATGACTGTTTATCACTGGGTAATTACAGAGCCCTTGCAGCTAGTCTCGATATTTCAAGAACTTCTATTTTTTTCTCCTCTGGATCCAGCAGTTCTTTGTTTTAATTTACGTTCCACTTAAATACCTCCTGCTATTTAAGCAATAATTCCTTCTAAATCAATTGTTAGCAGCAGTTAATGACTGGTTCGTTAATTAATAGCTGAAAGCAAAGCTGAGGGTGTTCTCTGCTCGAACAAACCACCAGCCTCTAACTGGGGTGTTACTTCTACTGTACCCTCATCACCAGATATTATTTTAACTACAAGAATGAATTGAATGTGAGATGGGTTACATCATTATATTATAATAATACATATTACAATAACATATCTATTTAAAAATTCATTTGCACATACAGATGACTTCTCTTCTATCAGATGTGGCAGTGGAAGAATACCAGCTTTTGCTGCTTAAGACATGCATTGAACCACAGCCTCTCCTCCCTTCAGCCACTAAGGACCCAGAGACTTCTTGCTGTAGCTGCAAAAACTTCCTGGCTTCTGAATCTTCTTCCAAAATTGTAGCTTTAAGCTGAGTGGTTCACTGACAGCAAAGGGAGAGAAACTGTTGCACGTTCTCTGCCTGATAAACATATGGTTTGCTTAGTCACACCAGCCAAGTCTTTTGCACAGCAAACAGAGATGCTGATGCTTCATCAGTGCAGAAAGCTAAGGAGCAAGGCTTCAGATCTCCTTACACCTTCAGCCTCATTCTGAGAAACTGCAGAGAAGAGGGCAGCAGTGCTTCCTGTGTGAAGGATTCTAGCAATCAAAGAGAAGACAGGTGTCAAAAAATAAGGTTGTTACAATATCCTACAATTTCACTTTTTCTTTAAAAATTATATGAGTGTGTGGCAGGAAATTGTTACCCATCAAGTAGATACTTTGTGATTTTCAGAAGTAGGACTTTCAGTTTGCTACCCTCTTCTTTCAGTCTTCAACTCTTTGAGATGGTACAGCAAGGTGGCATTGATTACACCATTATCTCTCTCTGTATTTACCAATCACTGAGATACTGCTGTTAAAAAATACTCTGGAGAATTAGGAAACAATGTCTTTGATATTCCAGCATAAGCTATTACTGAGTAAATCTTGAGGTATGACCACAGAAAAATGCATCTTATTATTACAGTAATTCCGATGTCAGATTCGCTAATAGCACAGTGCCATGGGATCTCAGAGGGACTAAGGTATGAGAAGAGTTAGTCGGTGGTGGCAGAAACAGGAAGGAAGATTCAGAGCAGACAGTCGTAGGCTGAGAACACTGAAGAGGGAAGAGACAGATTTATGTGTAAACACCAGAGTCAGGAACAGAAAAGTATAAATGTGTTACCAAAAGAGCAGACAATGAAGACCATGTTCACATGGTGCACCCATTCCTGTGCGAAACTCAACTCATGCTTCAGGCTGAGTCAAAAAGGAAATAAAGACCAGATGTGATCCTCCTACACAACAAGACTTCAAGTTTACTTACGGGATCTCTACCCACCCCTGGGGGCCTCTGTCTATGGCACATTTCATTAATTTTAATTTTGAAAATCACATATTTCACTAAACTCCTCCAAAATAATACAACAAACAAAATGCACCAATTAATAAAATACATGTCAAACTATCCTCCCATCTCCAGAGATGATTAAAATTTAAAAGATTAAAATATCCACAGAACTGGTTTTTTTTGTTTGTTTGTTTTTAGCTAAATTCTATTGTCAAGTGGATTACCCAGCCGTGAATCTACCTATAATAGTATAAGCTTGAAATACAATGCTTTCATCAAAAATGTAATGGATACTTTTACTCTACATCCATTTGAACAGCATTCTCAGACTTAGGGGAAACAGATTTATGTAAATGTTCATAGGACTTTATTTTCTTAGCCTTATCACTACCCTAAATAGCAATGTAAAAAATAATAATCTTGGCTTCCTGATCATCTAGTCTTTCCTAACTGCTGGTCCTCATTTCACTGATACCAACAATAAAGCTGCCTAGTTAGTGTTTTCATATACATTTTGCTGCAGCCCTCAGGTAAGGAGTAACTTCCTGATATAGCTAAAGTCATCCAGTCAGCTGACAATGGAACCAACAACCCAGATCTCCCTGAATCTAGCACAGTTATATTCAACATAAATGTCATTGGCTTTGGAATCTCATATCAGTCTCTGACTGGTGATGACATCGTCTTCTTTCTCATCTTTCAAGCTCCATCCTTCTACCATGTTTGTGCTTTGCTTGCCCATTTTTACTGTGCAACCATAGCAGCATCTTGACTGAACAAACTGGGAAATGAAAGGTCATTCTTGCCTTCCAAGAATTTTACTAATCTAAGACTAAGATGGTTGTATTCCTCACCTCAAAGATCATCTTCATGGCTGAACCTAAAGTTCATCAGAGACAGATTCAAGAAGCCTGGAATTGATAGAGCTTTCCTGGCTATCTTTAGTATACTTCACTGAGAGTCAAAAATAGGTGAATATGCATCATCCATCCAGAATAGACACTCAAACTGGTAGTTGAACCAAAGGACCACTCATCAAGCTCATCCAGACAGTTATGTGAGCACCCAACCTCAGTAATATGAGAGATTACCAACATATCCTTTAGTATTTCCAAATGATCTTTGCAATAATTATAGCTGTGGATCTTCAAATAACAATGATATTTCTACTATTGTCAAAGCAGAAGGGAAAAATAATTTATGCATGTCCTACATGTACCAAATATAGTTACTTTATTAAATTCACCTGTTTAATGACTTTACCTAGAAGTCTCTGGTTTTAGGAGGTAGGCTGCCATTTAGCCCTTTATATCTATTAATTAAATATGGATTGAAAAGCCAGACCTAATCTATGGTTCTATTTGTCCAAGATCACTTGTGGTAGATCACATACCAAAATTTTATTTAATTAGGCTATGTTTACAATATGTAAGAAGGAATAAGTCGTGCACAATAAGTTGATTTTTCACACACAACTGACTCAACATATTTGGCTTTTAAAACACACTAATTATTCACATAGTTGGCAAATACTCAAAATACTGCAGGGATGGAAACTCTTGCCTTAAAAATAATTCTCACACACTTTTTTTTTTTTGTGAAAACAGTTCTTATAGTCCCCTAAGCATTTGTTTCCTAGTTCAGCAGATATGTTTAATTCCCACAAAGCTGTGTTCAAAACAATTCTGTATCAGTAAGTTGTTTGGAAGTTCAGGAAACAACTGGGAGCAACACTTTGCTTTTTACATTTCCAATTTTCATAAAGGAAAGTCAGGCTATGAACCAACCTCAGAAGCAAAACCCAAGAATCCAGGCACCATAGAAAGTAGAGCTGAGTGTTCAAGAGGTTTTTTGATTGGATTGTTAGATGCTTGGCCTGAATGTTAGTGAAAGGTGTGTTGAACCCACAGCCTGCGGGAACCTGCAGGCAGCTAAGGGTGATTGTGAATGTAACTCAATACAAAATCGTAAACTTACTTAAAACATTGTATTTATTTGTTTATTGGATTCTTGTTTTTTTGTTTTGTTTTGTTTTGTTTTGTAACTCTCATGCATGAAGCTTATAAAGGACAATATCCCTGGTGATGTCAAAAGGCTAGATATCTTTGGTAGATGGACAAGAGGGAACATCAAGTATGAGGCATCTTTTTTATTATTAATAATATAATTTAAAATTTTTACATGTCAATCCCAGTTTCCTCTCCCTCCCTCTCTCCCTCCCTCCCTCCCTTCCTCCCTCCCTTCCTCCCTCTCTCCCTCCCTCTCTCTCTTCCTTCCTTTCTCCCTCCTTCCTCCCTTCCTCCTTCGTCCCTCCCTCCCTCCCTCTCTCCTTCCTTCCCTCTGTCTTACCCTCTTTCTCCCCTCACATGTACCCTGACCACCCTCCCCTCCCATCCCCCCACCCCCATTCCACATGTAGGGTTATGCTATACAGGTGGGGTCATAAAAATCTGTCAAGTCATTTGAAGTAGAGACTAGGACTTCTCTCCTGTCTCTAGGTTAAGGGAGTATCCCTTCATGGGGGATGTGTCTGCAAGGTCCTTTTGTGCACCAGGAATACATCCTGGTTCTACTGTCTGAGGTCCCTTAGACAATTTGAGCAACTGTGGAAAGGCTACCATAAATGCCCTTCCCTGACAGTGAGATCATCAACCAAATTATCCACCCTTATGGAGCCCTCATCTAGTACCTGTTGGAAACAGAAGCAGACACCCATAACTAAACATTGAGTCGAACTAGAATCGAGATGCAGAGAGAGAGAGGATAAGACTAGGTTGCAGAAACACAAAAAGAAAGCTGACCTGAATAAGGAGGATCTAATGGGCCCCACAGACTGATAGCTGGGAATCCAGCATGGGACTGACACAGACCCCCTGAAAATGGGACTCAGCTAGAGGCATCTCTTCTTTAGTTAAGACAATTTTTTTTGTTTGTTTGCTTGATTTTTGAGACAAGGTCTCACCATATTCCCTTGGTTGGCCTAGCAGTTGCTGTGTAGATCAGGCTAGTCTTCAACTCATCAAGATACACCTGCCTCTGCCTCCACAGTACTGGTATTGAAGGCATATACCACCATATCTGGTTAAGCCAATATGTGTCTGCCAGTGAGTAGGGAAAGAAAATGAAGGAAGCCAAGCTCAGGGAAAATCATGTCACAAATACTGGTAGAATCACTGGGCTCTCTCTCCCTCTTTAATTATGTGACAGAATAAAACTTGAATCTTCAATTTTATGCAAACATAGAGAAAAAAGAATCCATTTATTTTGTGTTCATGTAAAGTGAAAGAACAGAAATATCAATTTACCTTCCAACATATAAGCAATCTTGAACCTCAGAACATCTGCAAGAGTAACAATGCCATGGTGAAGTGTTTTCTCCACATGAATCTTTCCAAATGTTTTGTTTTAATAACCAGCAGAACACACACTGCAAAGTCAAAGAGAAGTTATTAGAGAGTTCCGGGAGTCAGAGTGTCTAGTAAAGGAGGGATGTACTAGATCAATCACCACACTGTAAAGGAATGTCTGTGGTGGATATTTATGCCTGCTTTTCTCTGTCATTTCAGGATGCCTATGGTAAGGGCCTCAATATAGACCTTATTTTTGCTGAACTTCAGACAAAAGCAGAGGCATCATATTATTTTAAACATATGTTGAGTTTTTAAAAAACTACATATCAAACAGCATGTTATTTATATACTCAATGTTATATATATATACACATACATATATTAAATAGTACTTTTTATTTTATTTTGCATGTGTCAGTGTTTTCTCTGCATGTATGTCTGTGCACTGCTTACATGCCTTGTACCCAAGAGGCCAAAAGAGGGCATTAAATCTCTTGAAACTATAGTTAGAGATAGTTGCAAGCCCCACAATAGGTGCTGGAATCAAACCAGGTCCTCTAAAAGAGCAGCCAGTGCTTTTATCCAAAGAGACAGCCCAAAAATAAAATATATTTTATGTTTCTACTTTGATGAACACCCTTCCCAAACACCTGAAGGGCCAGATTAGAAATTGAAGTTCATAGATGTTTCAGTTCCATTAAGGGAAGGCAGCAGGCTCAAGATATGTGTCCTGCCCTGTGATACTCATAGAAAAGTTCTTTTCAATCTGTTCCAATTTTCCAACATGACATGGAATATGTAAATCAAAACTGAACAGAATACACTCTTCTTTGGAAAGAAAGGAGGTTTCTACTTTGGAAAGAAATACACCCAAAATAGTTTGAATACTTAGAAGTGTAACTGTGTCTTAAATCACTGCTAAAAATGAGCTCACACCTCAAAGCAAATGCAAATATAATGTATTTAATAAGTAAGCAGAATACACTGATGATTTCTCGCCTCTCATACTTCCTGCCATTGCCATGTGAGAGTACTGGTTACATTTCTTGTCATGTATTGTCACATCTTGGTTTTCCTTAAAAAGTTTTCTCTGTGAAAAGTTCCAACCCCAAATTTCATCTATCTTACTTTGATTTTTCAAAAATACATTACATTGTTTTCATTCACTTGTTATTGAACACATCCCTTTAGTTCCTACAATTTTCCAGCTACTTTTTCCAGCTTTAAAATATAAGCAGATGAAAAAATGTAGACTTTTTTTCTTCAGAGACCTTTCAGCATTGTTTGATCTGCCCATGTCTTGATATTTATATTTGATAAATTTATTTGAGTATTTTGAAAATTATGTCAACATTTTTTGTAGACCAACTAATATGGAGGGATTTGTAGGATCCATCAATAATTCACAACTTGAAGAGTTTAGGTAATATCTACAAGGCAGCCAGATCCTTCACTTAGTTATCCAGTGCTATTATTCATTATTAAGCTGTCCCTCTCCTTTGGGTAACTCATTTGTATTGAGTGTTCATTATAAGTAATTCTCTTGCCTGCTTTCTTTATAGTATTCTTTTTTCTCATAAAAGCTCAATATCTGCACAGGATCAGAAATCTCCCACCCTCCTTCCAGAAAAGTATTATCTAAGACCAGGAGCTTTGGGGATATCTCTCTGTCCTTTAAATATTACTTCCTGGCTAGAAAGAGGCCAGAGGCTAGAATGCCATGTTCTTTACCCTGTGTGACTCCTGTTGGTGCTCAATAAATGTTAAGTACCAATAATAACTATGCTTGTAATCAGAACTTCTCTTCATATAAACTAGTTTGTCTCAACCTTGCTTTTACCCTGTGTCTCCTAGTAATTGTCTAGCATTTTCCCTGCTGTTCTAGTCTTTTTAATTACATCCTCCTGACATGAGGCTTACAGCATCTTAAAGCGAATGGGAGAGAGGCTTAATGCTTTCTCCACAAAAGGAGCAGCAGGGTGCAGGTGCCTAGCAGTCAGCATAATAAGTTCTAAGGGAATAAGCAAGGTCTTGCTTTCCTTCCTCATAGAAGCAAAAGAAGAGAACTAGAGTACAGAAAGAAAGGAAAGAGGAAATAACTCACATAAGTTTATCCATGTGGACCATCACAACCTTGACTTACCTCATACTCATTTTTCTAGGAAGCTTTGATGCAATCTGAAAATTCAGTCACTGAGAAAAGCATTTGCTTAGCACTAAGGGAGGGGTAAAAAAGACATAAATACATATGACCTACTGACATCTAGTATCCATTTTGTTGGTAAAACATACATATCTGTGGACTAAAGGAAAGACACAAAGTCAACCCATCTCTACCCTTATAACTGATGCCATTGTTTGAAAAGACAAGTGTTCTGATACCCATGGTTGTGGTAAAGCAGTCTCCATAGCCCCAGGGTTTCAGAGTTCAGGAACACCTAAGTAAGCCCCCATCAAAAACTGCCCCCATCACTCTGTCTTATTTCCCCATGCCTATGCTAACTGTGAAAGTACGGTGTTAGTCTTTGTCCTAGTGGCAAAAAACCCAAAAAAAACTAATAAATATTAGACATCTATAGTGGAGAGAGATTTATTGTAGCTCATGGTCATCAAGGTCACAGTTCATGTCCTTTTGTGCTTGGGCAGGACCTCATGGTGGCAAGATGTGGCATAGAGGGTTCTTGGCCTTGTATTAGCTGAGAGTGGAGGGAATAATATGAGAATGGGTTACAGCGATAGAGTCCCAGGAGTTATCCTCACTGATCTACTTCCTCCAAGTCAGCCTCACATCCCACTGTCTGCCAATGATAACACTTTGTGTTCCCAGCTTTGTGTGCAGATATTCAATGTAATAATGACAAAAATGATCACATTTCTACTGTAGTCAACATAAATCACCAAGCATCCAGCTAAGTTTCTTAAGGCCCATCCAAGCTGTGAAAGGGAAATGACTTTTACGTAAGAGTTATATAACTTCAAAATCATAATTCTTATTTTATTTTGTTTGTGTGTGTGTATGTATGTATGTGTGCATGTGTGTGTGTGTGAGAGAGAGAGAGAATGAGAGAATGAGAGAGAGAATGAGAGAGAGAGAATGAGGGAGAATGAGAGAGAATGAGAGAATGAGAGAGAGAGAATGAGAGAGAGAGAATGAGAGAGAAAATAAGAGAGAGAGAATGAGAGAGAGAGAATGAGAGAGAATGAGAGAGAGAAAATAAGAGAGAGAATGAGAGAGAATGAGAGAGAGAATGAGAGAGAGAGAATGAGAGAGAATGAGAGAGAGAAAATAAGAGAGAGAATGAGAGAGAGAGAATGAGAGAGAGAGAATGAGAGAGAGAGAATGAGAGAGAGAGAGAGAGAGAGAGAGAGAGAGAGAGAGAGAGAGAGAGAGAGAGAGACTGTGTATACGGACCAGCAGACTACTTCAGTTATCATTCTCAGGAAGAAATTCTATCTCATTTTAATCAGGGACATTCATTTTCTGACAGGTCACTAAGACAAGACTGGGAGGCCGTTGAGCCCCAGACACCTTCCTATCTCCAACAATAGATTCTAGAGGTCAAAATCTAATTCTTGTGCAAAGCAAATGTATTACCTATTTGCCAATCTCCCTTGAGCCCTCTTCATACATTTTTTTCCTTCAAATATTTTTTGAGCATGGATGCTATGTACAAGGGAACTTTCAATAAGAACCGGAGTTCCTGTCTTCAGTATTATAGCTTGGAGAAACACCAATGTGAAAATATTAAAATAATCACTAAATTACTGGTACAGAAAAAGACAACTGTGATGAGTACTAAATCAAGAAATGTGGGGTGTTGTGTAAGTATATAATAAAAATAAACTCATTTTCTTCACAGGATTGTGATCTTTTGAGAACTAAACTGTCATCATTTTCTTGTAAAAAAATACTAAAAGCTACTTTGAACCATTACTTCTATTATCATACAACTTACACTGTAAAATAGTCATATCTTCTCTACCTTGGCAAAATGTTATTTATTGAATCTACTTTGAAAAGAAAAAGGGAATCTAGAAATAGAATTAAAAGGTAGATTATTGAATCTACTTTTAAATCAAAAGAACAACTACTATTTTTAAATTCTTTACACTGGCTTGAATTTTTTGTATATTGATACAAAGTTGAGATTATTTTTGTTCAGACATACAAAATATACATGTCTAGTCCTGTTCAAAACATTGTACCTATACAACTCATTTAACACTGTGATGAAAATTTTAGTCCTCAAAAGTTATTATTGCCAACTATTTAGGGTAAAAAGAAATGCTTGTTGGTAATTAGTCACCCCTTACAATTGAACTTGCAATCATGTTAAGTATGTTGTTAAGGTCAAACAGATATATTTTAGAAAGACAGGCTGTCTGCAAATACAGAAAAGACCAAAAATCTATGTATACAATTCCAAGTTAGCAGATGGAAGTCTTTGTGTGGCACTCACTAATCTTTCAGATCATCAGTATACACTGAATTAAGGAAATGGCCACCATAATTTGAACTGTGTGAAAAGGATCTGATAGGCTATGGTTAATATGCATAAATTAGCACTTTCGCTAAATGGGACTATGTACCTAAAAGCAGGATATCTTGCCCACACTTTAATTAAAAATATTTTTAATGGAGAGCTTTTTTTAAAAAAAAAATTTGAAGTGTTCCCATTCTATCTATTTCCGGAAAGCTACACAGAGTGCTCGACCTGTTCTGCATGAGACATCTGCTCTAAACAACAGTCCAGTCCGGTGGATGGGAGAAGATTTTACCAAACTGTTAAATCAGATTGGAAACAAGATTGTGCACTGTCTTAAGGATGGATATTTTTAAAGCTTCCAGTTTGCAGCTCTGCCCACTACCAACCAATATAGTTCTAACCAGGTCTAACCCACCCAGGAGCTCTTTCTTCTTCCATGACATAATGGACAGCAAAGCCTAGCTCCATGGCTGCTTTTCCCTACCATAGTTTGTTCTGGTTGCTCTAAGTAGTCTCAAGGTACTGGAGACCTCTCTCCAATAGTCAAAGCACTTACTTCCTGCATTTTCACTTGGCACTCTACTCCTGTAGATTTTATTTAGCCACTCTCATGGTGTTTTCCACAGTGTCCACTACATTTATTTCTTTATGTTTACTTCTTGGGGGCAACAAAAAGAATTCTTGATTTTATTTATTTGTTCATATATTCATTGTGGGGCCCCTGAGCAAATCCAGGGCCTCATACAAGCTATATGGGAGCAGTCTAACCCTAAGCCACATCCCCAGTAATGGGAATTCTTGATTCGAATTGATCTTTAGACTCTAGCTATTTCTTCTCACTTGGTTCAAGTGCTTTCTAAATATCAGGCAAACAGTTCAAAGAATCCATAATTAGAGGTAGTTGATTCCAAATTTTGTGATCATGCATTTATGCTAGAAACATAGATGTAGTTTATATAATCAAAACCTGACATTATATCATTTTATTATAAAAAAAGCTTTCACATGTATTCTTTATTGTAAGGCAGCCAGCACAAAAGGTATTCTAAAGGTTATGTTCTTTCCTCTCCTTATTTTTTCCTTCACTTCTCCCTATCCATAACCTTTACCCTTCATTCCTTTACTTTAAAAAAAACAAAACAAACAAACAAAAAATAAAAACACACTTCCCAACATTTCTTCATCACCACCACCCCCACACACACACACTTGCTATCCTCCATTTTCCATTAGCTCACATCAGTCCTATTTTATGTCATCTGTGGGCCCTGCGAGAGTGGACTCCATTACTTCAGAGACTTACAGCATATTTTATACCACTGAAGTCTTGGGAAGTCATATAAAGCTTCTGAACCCTATATCAGAACACTGTCTAAAACTTGAATACAAACAAATATAGAATATTAAAATACAGTTACTTTATAGTGATATTTTATCAACATGTTTAGCAATGTATCTAGTTATAGAATGAGCAATGCTATATTTACAAAGGCATAATTATCATAAATTTTATTTTTACTTATATGAAAAACAAAATATTATATGTAAATGGTTATGTAAATACACATGTAAGTAAGAAGATCCTGAATTTTAATTTTGATAAGTATTCATCAAAAGACATTAAGATGTTGGCCACTCCACTTAAATCTAAAATTATATCTCCTTGTCTCAAAACAGAAGAAGCAGCTGTTCTGATTACTTTTTGTCATCTTGACACAAAGATAGACATACCTAGGAAAAAGAAATTTCAGTTGAAGAGTCAGATCCATCAGATTGTTTGTGGGCATGTCTGTAAACCATGTTCTTGATTAATGCCTGATATAGAAGGACCTAGCTCACTGTGGGCCCTGCCTTCCCTGGGTAGGTGGTTCTTAGCTGTATAAGTAAGCAGGCTAAGCAAGCCATGAGGAACAAGTCAGTAAGCAGCACCCCTCCATGGCCTCTGCATCAGCTCCTGCCTCCAGTTTCTTGCCTTCCTGGAAGTGAAGTTATTTTTTTGGTCATGGTGTGTTGCCACAGGAAATTATCTTTGCTAACTAATCAAAGTATTTTTTTTTCATAGAAGTTAAATGAGGGAAGTTTCAATATGGAACTACAACCATGAAACCTAACCAACATGGCTGCATAATCATGAGCAGAATGAGGACACCAAAAACTATGCATGGATGGGAGAAAGACCACGAGACCTCAACCCAACACAAGAACTATAGGTTTCAGCTAAAGAATGCTGGGAGTGAGAGAAATAGTCTTCTCCAGGGAATAGCACACAAAAATGGTCAGCCATGAAAACGTAACATATAATATAATATATAACATATAATACATAATACATAATATGGAAATTCAGTCACCTAAATGTGTTAGCAAGATTGGTTTAACAGCTTCATGCAAAACATATCAATAAATTAGCTAGCAAATAAAAGGGTTTGGAACAAACAATAAATGGGATAAACTATATTACTTGCACAAAGTTTGGAAATAAACCAATAAATGTTAATTACTTGAATTTAGAAAGTATTTCATTGAATTAACTGTCACCCTTAAATCAGATGATGGATGGTCAAGCAAATGCTTTTGAAAAAAAATTGAATATTTTGCTTCCTCAAAAGTATCTACCTCCAAATATTACCAACTACTTACACTGTCAGAAGTATATGCAACTAGAGAAAACAGCAAAATTGTTTGAAATCTGGTACATTGAAATTATTCAGTGGGAGACTTCTTGAAAATTCTCCTCAAATACAGGGATTTTGAAAACTGGTTTGTCTATATGTCACAAAATAAATTATAGAGTTGGAGCTTAAATTCCCACTCTTTCATTTGTTAATTCTGCTTTGTTAGGCGTATTCCTTTAAGCATGACTGTTTTTTTTTTTCCTCTTCACTTCTTAAATGAGAACAATGCTAATGATAACCACCTCCACAAAACTACGGAGAGAATAATTACTCCATATATACAAAAGTAACGAATGTGGTGCTGTGTACATTGAAGGCACTCAATATGTGTTGATTATATTTCAAAAAATATGAGTTTACTAGATCTACAAATTAAGATGCTATCATTTAAAATCATCTCCAAATGAAAGGTTTTCCACATTCCCCTTTTCTTCTTGTATAAACCTTGTGTTTGTACTTCTAGAGTGAAAGCTATAATTTGGCTCGCCATAAAATTTCCTTGATCCTGAGATAATACAGAGACCATAACACTTCAGCATTCAGGATACTGGGAAGCTGAGTTTCTACACAGAGTACTTTGAAAGAATGCTGATTGCATTGTCTACTCCCATCTTACTGCCTTGGTACAAAATAATTATACTCTTTTGAACGCAAAGTTTCCATATCCCCAGCCAGCATTTCTGAAACTGTGTCTTCTCTGTCAAGACAGATCTTGACATTAGGAGATGCAGTTTTACCTTGTTCTACAGAAGAAAAAAAGCAATGTTTAAAATAAGGAGATTGAGCCTTTGCAGTAACTCTGTAGGAGACCAGGGAAGGGTGAACCTGACCTCAATGCCAAGAGTTCACTTAAACATGTGCTGAATTGTTGCAACTCACTGTGAAAAGAGGAATGAGACAAGCAGCTTTTAGGAGTTTTTTTCTTAGGGAGGGAATCAGGAACTCTTCTGGCAGCATATGAAGAGAGGACCCAATTACACTTGGGGGTCTTTCCAGGGACCGTGTGTCTTCATCCTTCTTCAAATTACATCTGTGTCTTTACCTGAGGGGAATGTTGGCTGTGTTCCATTGACTGGTCTCACAGTTTCTGCATAGATTCTCTGTTCTTCCCGGTTCATCTGCACCTTGGCTTAGTCTGTCTGGTAGGAAATCTTAAACACTTATCAAGCTGACCATGAGCAGCTTCTGCTACTTCTCACTCAATCAAGCAAGAAACAACCACACACTTGACCATGTAAGCAAAGATGGAAACAATATATATATAATTTGCTTGGCCTCTCCTGGGAATTGGTTTTCTCCTCTGCTATTTCACTGAGTTTGACCCCCCACAAATCCTCCAAGCCATACCCCATCATTGGTGTGACCCTTCTCTCCACAAACCACATCAAACCCTGTCCTCTGATTTTGCCCTCGTGCCCCTTCGTTCATTGGTTCATTGGAGTTGCTTTCTCAGAGATTGCTCTTGACAAAGTCCACATGGCCAGTGATGTCTCACGTCCTGCATCCTTTGCCATTTGTGTTTTAAGAGGCCTCTTACAGTCTGGTCTGTCTGTAGCCCACACACTGACATAGAAATAACATTGGTTTTTTTTTCTGCTCCCGCAAGTTTGCATAATTGTAAGAGCTGTGTGGTGTGGGGGCTGTGTGATCATGGTGGTGCAGGATGAAAGGCAAAAGTAATGCCTATAATTCTGCTATTGTTTAGAGTCACAGTAAGATGCAATTGCAAAGACTATGTAAATAAAAGAAGTGGCAAATTCAAGTTCATTTTGAGTATGGGTGGGTAAAATGATATGTAATGCAGTTATATGTAAGTCAACAGAGTGATGGTCCCCCTAGAGCTTTGAGTATAGTCAATGAAGTGAATTAAGCACTGCTGCTATCCAAGTCAATCCTGCAAGGGAGCCAGATTCTTCCCACACTGCATGCACGTTTTGTGCCTTGGAACAGGCCAAACTGTCCTCTTTTGCTACTTACCCAGGGATAGATTTTTTTCCTTGTCCTGCCTTAGATATCTAAGCACTAATATTACAGTAATGCTAAGAAAAATATGCTTTTCTCATATAATAGCCATTCCCTAGAAAGAGCCTGCCATTTGCTCCTAAAAAGTATCTTAGAGAGAATCATTTGAGTTTTTAATACACAACTGCAGTGGGCTAGGGGGAGTGCTGGTCAGTGAAGTGCTGGCCATACAAGCATGAAGACCAGTGTTTAAACACAAGAAACTGCATGAAAACTTCCCAGTGTGGTGGCACAGCTTTCCAATTCCAGTGTCAGGCAAGCAGGCAGAGGCAGATCCACGGAGCTCGCTAGCCTACCAGCCAGCCAAGCCTGTTAGGCAAGGAGAAATACCGCACCAAACAAAAGGTCTATAGCACCTGTGGGACAACACCTGAGGGCATTCTCTGGCCTCCACACACATTTGGATACTTGTGTATGTATACCTTAATGTACATGTGCACCTACACACACACACACACACACACAGAGAGAGAGAGAGAGAGAGAGAGAGAGAGAGAGAGAGAGGAGAGAGAGAGAGAGAGAGAGAGAGAGAGAGAGGGAGAGGAGAGAGAGAGAGAGAGAGAGAGAGAGAGAGAGAGAGAGAGAGAGAGAGAGAGAGAGAGAGAGAGAGAGAGAGAGAGAGAGAGAGAGAGGGTGATTTTAAGCACTTTGGGTTTGGGTCCACAAAACCCTTCCAGCTTATCCCTCAGCCTTGTAAACTCTGATTCACAGACACTAATATCTTTAAGTATGCTTTCACTATATTCTCACTTAGCCTAAACATCTATAGAGGACTCCATGCATTTCCAATGCTTACTGTGAGTTATGTGTATTAAGTCTCTTTATCACCATCTGCTCTTTCAATGTTGTCACTGCTTCTTATTTCATCTCAATTATTCATCAAGCTTACTGATTAACCCAGAAGCTAAGCCTGGTTTATGAATTTAGGGTTGTCTCATCCTCACCGTTTTTTTTTTCTTTAAAAAAATGGCTTTCTTATTTTTTTTCCTAAAATCGTTCACTTTATTCACTCGATGCATCCTAAACACAGGATCCAACAGTTGGAATCACAGACAAATCTCTCTGATTTCAACATCATCAATTATGTGTGCATTGTATTAGCATTTCTGGACAGAGAGCTTGAGGTCTTCTGCTGGTTTTATGTGTGGTTACAATACCTAGATGTCTGAGACTTGGCTGAATATGCTGAAACTGCGACCAGCCTTTGTTATTACTTTCCCCCATTGTTTGCTGTGGGAACTTAGGCTAATTCCTAAGCTTGTTTCATGCTTTATCATTAATATAATAACACTGGTGTCATTGTGTTCACTCGTTTATTTAAAAATGTTTGTGAAGCATCTAATTCATGGCTCAAAATACTGTCAGTGCTAACGACACAATAGCCATTAAAATATCTGATTTATAAACTTTGTTGTATGGACCAGAGGAAGGTCTGAGTGGGTGAAACTTTGAGTGAATATTCGTTTTGACAAAGCATGGATAAGTCAAGAACTCCAAAGTCAAATATGTACAGTTAGCAAATCCATTACCCATAAAGTCCCATATGGGTGTTTATGATTGACCAACCTGTGTGTGTGCAGATACACAGTGCAGCTTCTCACTTCTGGATATTTGGAAGAAAGTGGTCCCCAAAGGGAGTGTCACTATTAGGAGATGTGGCCTTGTTGGAGGAAATTTGTCACTGTGGAAGCAGGCTTTGAGGTCTCATATATGCTCAAGCCATATCCAGTGAGACAGACTTCTTCCTGTTGCCTGTAAGATGTAGGACTCTCAGCTACTTCTCCATCACCATATCTTCCTACATGCTGCCATGTCCCACCATTATAATAATGGACTGAACCTCTGAACTATAAGAGAGGCATCCCAATTAAATGTTTCCTTTATAAGAGTTGTCATGGTCATGGTGTCTCTTCATGGCAATAGAAACCAAACTAAGACGATGTTCACAACCGGAGTCTGCTCACCTGTAAAGACCTCCTACCAAGATGAGCTAACTCCTCCTGCTGTGCTGTGTCTATCTCATAGGCTGAGATTCCCAGTGGTAGTGGTTAGACAACCCCACCTGTTGCATCTACCTAGGCCGGCAAGGAAACACAACCATGACTCTACAAGCAGCTTATTCAGGAACCTTGTATATCAACTTCTGCTTCTCCCAGCCCCAGCAAGCCCTTAAATGTGCTCTCACAGCCCAATCAGCTCATGCCACCTGGCGATCCTGGATAGGCCACGGAAGGAGGAAGTGCACCAAATAAGCACTTCCAAATAAGGCTTGTTTACAGCTAAGCTTGAACTACCTGGCATCCAGTCAGGCGCCATCTTGGGGTTGTGGCTTCCCACACCCACCCATCCCAGCTTCACTGTCCATGCACCCATGTGTCTGTCCTTTCTTCATCCTCTGTCTTCCCTCACCAGGGTTCCAGGACCCTAACTGCACAAGCTCAGCAGTTTGTGGTTAGAATAAGTGACCTAACATATTAGCCTTCAGTCTCTCATCAAGAAGTAGATACTAGACATTTCAAACTAAAGTGGTACAGTAATTTGAGTGATTTAACAAATGTTTTGTAAATAAAGTGAAACATGGTTGCTCATAGAGCCACCTCTATGAGCATTTTGAGGGAACTGAACTAGGTGTTTTCTTTAAAGGAATCGACACAATGCTTGGAGCATGATTAACCCTTAAGTAAATGATCTTTGCTGATAGAAATGCTGCTGATGTCAAGAGTATTTCCATGAACAAGCATGATTTACCAGTGTCTATAAGTTTTCTGTTCCCTTGGAAGCAGTGAGTTTGTCACTCACCAGAAACAGGTAGTTACTTGCTTTTCCCTGCAGGCATACATGCTACTGTTTCTATCTCCACAGCTACTCTCTAAACTTGTCTGCTTAACGGGAACATTGGGAATATTTTCTTTAGAATATCAGCAATTATATATCTTTGACAAAAATTTGTCTTCCCCATACTGACTGAGGCAGAATATACTGAACCAAGTGTTACATGTCTAGATACAGAAAAAGCATGAACAAGGAAATGTGCTCGAGAACCCAAAATGCTGTTTATCAGCAATTCTGTTGCAGTCTGGCATATTTAAAGCTGAATAAAAACCTTTATACCAAGTGATGACTTCCTTTCAGCCAGTATTATCAAGAGGACCTTGACTTTGGCCCACGAGGTATGGATGGAGGAGAACTTTTAAAACGTATAAATGGCCTGCAATCAAAGGAAGAATCAGAGACTAAGGGATCACTGGTGGAGAAAGCAAGCTTGTGACGGGTGCTGGTGAAGCCCTCCATGTCAAATACTCTTGAGCCTCATCAAGCATGAGAAGAGATCCTTTTTCTAAAGACATAAACTACATAAATATGCTCATGAGAGTAAACATCGGAGTTTCCTTTACAGTTACTTTAAAATGTTTTAAAAGAGCTTGACAAATTGATTTTCTCTCTGATTCATTTGGCTCACCTATCACACATGCCATCTAGAAAAATCTTAGTACATTTTCCAATTTACTCATCATAAATAGTTCAAAGTGGAGACATATTTATAAGAACCTAGCTGGGATATTGGCAAGGCCCAAGAAACAAACACTGGTTTATTGAGCTCCAGAGTTGACAACAAATGCTCTATTGTCACTCATTATTAATATATGAGTACCTGTGTTCTGAGGACTCATTCACAAGTAGGAGTGTGGACAAATTCCACATCACCATCACCTTGCTGTGTGCCCAAAGTTCTGTACTTCTTTGCTTGAAATACATAGTGATATAGAGAATGTACCACTCATGTCTATACAGCAAGAAACACTCAGGGAGGGGTCATAAAACTCTGGAGTCTAGGAGACCCAACAACTTCTGTTCACTGTCACCGGGCAAACTTATGACTATTAACAAAGAGAAGAAAGAAGAAAAGAGAAACTGAACTGTCCTGGGCTATTAGATATGACAGGAGGAATTATTAGCTCAAATGACACCTGGACATTCTTCAGAGGACGGCTAATCTCAGAAGCACCATGTTGGTGCTCATTTCTTCATGTGACTCTTGCTTTGTTACTACCTAGGAGGTGAGTGCACGTGCCCATCTTAGATTCAGTTCCAGATATATCTTGAGGTAGCATTTGCATTTTATTCAGATCTCCCAGTGATCAGTGAGACTGTTAAAGTTAGAGAAGTCCTCCAGTGTAGTTTTTCTACACCCATCTTGAGAATAAAACAAGTGTTTGTGAGGCTGTCTATGATCTCATCTTATGAGCCTCCAGCAAGTTCTGTCTCACTGACTTTCTGGGTATCTATCTGTCTCCAAACAAAACCCAGGGATGCTCTACCTGGAAACTATTTTGTCTTCTGTTCTCATATCTGCCCCATCCCCTTTTTATATTCAACCCATGGGGATTTTGTTCTATTTTGTTTTCTTCCAGTGTAAATAGATTCTAACTTCTTTCTTCTACTACTGTTTATTCCAAACATCTTCTATATAATTAGATTTACTAAGCATTTCTGGAAAAATGGGGTCAGAAATATTAAAACAACTCTTTAGTCTCTACTTCATTTCAGCATTGAGCTGAAAAAAATTATACACAAAGACCACTCCACTTGAAGTAAAATCAGTGTTGTTCCAGGGTTGAGAGAAGAACATTGACTAGTTTGTCAAAGCAAATTACTTCACTGCACTTATATATAGTGCAAATGTTTGAAGCATAGGCCCAATAATATTTTTCAGGACATGTTATAATACCATACAGATTCTACAAATCAGTTCCTATATCTATCTTTTTTCTTGGGTCTATAGAAATTTACCTTCTTTCTTGGGTCCATAGGAACATTTCTAGGTAATTGTGTTCAGCATCTTTGGTCTTTAATAGGTAGGTGAATGCAGTTTGTCACACTCAGAGCACTGGAGGGACACACCAGTCTAACAATGAGAACTCTAGGGTGGGCAGTTGACTCTACCTTTATCTTTCTGGTTGGATGATCCCAAACAGTCTCCTTTACCTTTCCAGAATTATTCTGAATGAACCTAGCGTGACACCGCACAGCTTTTATGGGTTGAATGAGAGCATCCTTGTAAACATTTGTATAATATCTACCAAAAGGCATGCTTAATAATGGTGGCTGCGTGCATCAATGCTCACTGAGGTAACTGGAAACTAAGGAAGATTTTTAATCTACACCCCAAACATTGGAGATTGTTATATGAAAGCTGTAGCTGGAAGCATCGTTATTATCCTGATTTTTAGTGATGTCTGTGGATTGACCATGTATCACTTTCTTATCTACTGTGATGTACATTCCCCACAATTCTTTCTCTATTTCTTTCTTCTTTCTTTGTTTCTTCATTCCTTTCTTTCTCTGTTGCCTAAACTTACTTCCATTCCCCAGGGAACACATATGGAGATGAAGTTGGAGAATACTTGGCACTTCTGTGTGGTCAGATACCTTACTAGAATGAGATGGCTATGGAGAAAAGTTCCTGGCTATATTCACTCATACCTACCAAGTGCCTTCTCTACACTCATCCCCTTCCAGGTTTTGTAAAGACAGTGATGCCTCAAGATAGAACAAGCCTAAGCTTTTCATTCTCTCCCACAGGAAAGTCACCAATAGACTAGAAACAATTATCTTGAGTCTCCTTTAGAGGAGACCGATCCCTCCCATGTCAGATATCTGGCATGTGGTTGCTACATTAGTTCATCCACCATTATCCAATTCACTTGAGGAATTAGAGTTTACCAAAAGGTTGCACATCCTGCAATTAGGGACCATGTACTATATTCCCAAATCTGTTCTGGTATTCATTAAACTATACTAGCATAATTTCCTCTATTAAAAAAATGTTTTTTTGTCTATCTAACAAATTGCACAAAATTGTTAACTCTATTTGAGCAAACCTAAAATACATATGCCCTAGATCTAGTCTGCTTAAGAAAGTAAGAGTATGGATCAGGCATTTCATAGCCCAGGGAGGACCCCACAGCTATCATCAAACACTCCCAGACAGTGGCAATTTATTAGGAAAACAATTTTGCCTCCAGAGCCTGTCATTGATTTTCCAAAATCTATTGTCGGTTTTACTTTTCTCTCCATGGGGCACTGAACCAATGCCTTGTGTGTTTGGAACTTCTAATGAAATTGGAGGTGGTCTTTATAAACTCTGTGGGCAGCTTTCACTGCTCTAATTAGGAATCAAGCTTGAGAATAGGCTGAAAGTAGAAATTATTTTCCAAGTCTATGCTCATAGTGGCAAGTGATGGCTCAGAAGGCTCACAAGACCTTCATTCTACCATAGCTAAAACAATTAGGGCAGATATAACTCAGCTGAACAGGAACTGTATTGCAGCAGAAATACAATAGCACTGACAACAGTAAATAGTTTTGCAGTATGTTCTAGATAACAGAGTGTTTTAGTGTTTTCTAATATGTGGAGTCAGCATGCCTGGAATATCAGCACTGAGGCAACATCACTTTATCCATGGGATTCCTAGGATTTGATGAAGTTAGGTGACTTGGCAGAGGCAGAATAAAACAAGTAATGAACTCCTGAATCCATTTAAAACTATTACAACTCTTTCTGTGTTGAAATTGGCAAAGACCTTGATAAGCTCACTGCTGTTTCAGTCAACAAAGCTTTAGCCTCTTTCACATGATGAAATCTGGATTCTCCATGAAAATACTACAGCCTATATGTGAAGAGCTGTTCAGCATCAACTCTACCTCTGTCTAGTGCTCATAGGAACTTAGTTCCCTTTCTGCCTTAAGACCTTCAGATGTGCGAGATACCTGTTTTGTCCTGTTGTCTTCTGTCTTAAGCTCATGCAGCAGTCAAGAAGGCTTATGTAGTTCATTCTCATGCTTCAAAGTCAGGAAGCAGCCCTCTTCCAGGCACTGAGAATTCTAGACCCTCAGTCCAGCCAAAGCCAATATGAAAACCCAGATCTGCAGAGTGCAGGCATTGGTTTTGGCTTTTGCTTTGGCACCTCTCCCAAAGTATAGGCCAGGCATGTTTACTCATGCAAAGGGGAGTATCCAGCCCTGTTGTTTTTAGAGGACTCATTAGTACCACTTCTGCCTCTTCAGAGCTGAAAGGTGAATCTGTCTTCCCACCTTACCACAGTCTACCGTTTAAAAAAAAAATCCCAAGATGGGCTAAAAATACCTGATCCAGCTTCAGTGCTTCTGAAAGAAGGCTGAGTACATTCATGACATCCATGGTAAAGACAGTGCCAACAATATATGCAGTGTCACGTTCTGATGAGTTAATTGCCTTAATTGAGCATTAAGTGCAGTGGAGGGAAAGGGAACATTAACGCACGAGGTTTTACTTTTTCACACATAAAATAAAATGGCAAATAGAAACTTAACATAGTCTGAAA
Source organism: Cricetiscus sungorus (assembly GCA_030556225.1). Lineage (NCBI taxonomy): Eukaryota > Metazoa > Chordata > Mammalia > Rodentia > Cricetidae > Cricetiscus > Cricetiscus sungorus. The sequence continues at coordinate 38,812,571 of JANBXA010000141.1, read as the reverse complement.
ACTTGTGTGGGCAAAGGTAACTTTTAAGCAGGAAAAAGAAAACCTGATCGAATTTTGTAGATGAGAATGTTTCATGAATAAAGATAAATAAATAAATAAAATAATGTTTCAGCAATTTTATAAGAAGGGAAAAGTGGGGGCAATTTAGACAGGGTTTTGAGTCCTTCCTTTGCATTCGTGCATTCATGGAGAAAGCAGGGAATGAGTCAGGAATATCTGTACTTTAAATCTTCCAGTCTTGAATAGTGTGCATAGTGACAGCTCGATGTGAAAATGGTTTCAGCTTCCTTACCTGAAGGAAGGTAAGGAATTACTCTGATCAAGTCAAGAGTAATTCCTGTTTCCACACTTAAGCAGATAAAGGATGCTGGAGGAGAGACAGAGACAGAAACAGAGACAGAGAGAGATAGAGACAGAGAGAACCTGTGGTTATATGCTAGGACTTTAATAAAGCTTGGTTCACTCAGTGCTGCATGGATAGAATCCAGAAATGAGTAGAAAGAAAGAAAAGGAAAGAAAAGTAAAGAAAGAGAGAAAGGAAGGAAGAAAGAAAGAAAGAAAGAAAGAAAGAAAGAAAGAAAGAAAGAAAGAAAGAAAGGACAGGCCAACAGTGAGTGGGTAGATGAACAGGAAACTAATGGGACCAGAACAGGGCCATGTTGAGCCAGCTTCTAAGGACAGTATGAGCCCTTGATATCTGCATTGGTGGTGACACCAAGATATCTCAATGAAATGAGAGTCTCAAAGGTCCAGCCTCCACTGCCATCCTGTCATTGCTGTAGAGAGACAGTAAAGGAGGAATTGTGCCCGTGGAGTAGAGTAGGAATAGGTCACCTGTGCTGAGCAGATCTCAAAGAAGCTACTGTAGAAGATCCTTTCTTTTTTCTTTTTCTTTTTTTTTTTTTTTGGAAGGTTTTCCAAATATTCAGCAGGGTGGCAATCAGTGTGTTACAATTCCCCACAGAACAACCATATGCTTGCTACCTAGACACCTGCAGCTGCCCTTCCGCTGGGGACAGTGTGAGTTTCTCCTCTTGCAGATTCTCCTCTTGCTGCTTTCTCATAGACAGATATTAATACTTTTCGTATGTATAGCTGCTGCCATTCTGTGGGCTGTCTTTTCATCTGGTTGTTTCTTGATCTCGATAGAAGCTTTTTACTTTTGTAAAGACTTGGTTATCCAATAGCAAACGGTCAGTTCTGAAAACATACATACAAGTAACACTATACAGACCAGTCAGGTTGTACTTATATGTTTTGGAATAGATATAGATATGTATATACATAAATGTATATATCAACAATTAATGGGAAAAGAGGCCATGGATTTGAAAGAAAGCAAGGAGGGATATATAGAAGGTTTTTGAGGGAGGAAAGGAAAGGGAGAAATAGTGTAATTATAATCTCAAAAAATAATAAATAATTTTTAAAAGTATGTTGAACTCTTAGTTGAATATGAACTGATATTGTGAAGGTGTCTGTGTAATTAATTTAAATATGGACAATAGGGTGGGTTTCAAATCAAAATGGCCAATCCCCTTATAAAAGAAGGAATTGAACACGTTTGCAGTACCGGGCATGATTTCCCAACCATTAAATTCAATTAGACAGCTGTTGGCTACCACCAAGATATAAGTGGTACTATTACACTTTTAGGGATATTTTGCCATGCTAGTGATTATTGTGGTTCATAGCTATCAATCAGAGCTGGGTGTGGCTGTCGATGGCTTCCCTCCTCTTAGCTGCTTGTATATCACCTTCCAGAACTAAGAAAGCTAGTTCTCATGGAGGAGGCTTTCAGGCCAGCCCCAGCTCAGATTCTGTATGTTATGTCCAAAGTATACAGTGTCTCTAGTAATAGTGACTTTCTTTCAAGTTCTGGGAGGTAACTCATGGAAATAGCAATAGCTTGTATTGGATTTGAAAGTGTCTAGGACTCTCCTGACAAACAACTCTAAAGGAGGTTTATCATGCCTGATTCTGGGGGTCTGGTTGGCTAGTCTGTGGCTCCTGAGGGAAGTATTATCACCCCATGTGATGTGGCTTTTTTAAAACACACACACACACATACACACACATATATGTGTGTGTGTTTTATATATATGTATATAAGGTAAATTTAAAATATTGATTATGAATTTTTAATCATCTGTGATATTAGTTATGGAACCTCTCCCCTTTCCTTCTATATTAATTTCCCTTCCCAATTGAGACCCCCCTCTCTACCTTTCCCATTTATCTCTGCATATCAGTATAGACCTGATCAAGTACATGTAACTAGTGAAGTCATGGGTCTTAGAGTAGAAAGTACTAATGCCACTCTGTTAAACCAGCATCCTTCTTATCTGCATTCTAAACACTTATCTTATACCCACAGATCAGTGTAACTATCACTCCTCATCATAGTAACTTCTCCAGCACAATGAGACCATCACAGAAAGCCATAACCAGCCAATATGCATAGAATGACTGACCACAGGGTGCCATGACCCAACTGATACATCTACAACTCAGTTCCTCCTCTTCAGACTCAAAGACCAGTTGAGAAAAGATAGCAGAAATATTGTAAGAACCAGAGGGTCATATGACAGGGAAGCTATGACCATGATATCTTAATAACATGGCTACCTAAATAAAGCCTGAACATTGGTAACAATTGATATCCAAATATACAGAGGAAAGATTTCATGGGACCCCAACCTTAGATGAACAACTATGAGAAATTAACAACTGTTAAGAGAGGGAGAATCAGTATCCCTCCAGGACTGAGCCCCCATATTGGTTGTATAATACCATGTGGTCAGCCCTAGAAACATGCATTCAGGAAACACAAAAGGGGTTCAGTGGGCTGTATTTATATGGTTATTGCTCACATTTATGTATATGTGACAATAATAGATCATGCAATTGACAGGGAATAGGGCAAAAAGGAAGGAACCTGAGGGGGAGAATAATGCAATTACATTTTTTGCCAAAAATTTAATTATAAAAATGAAAAAATTTTAAAGAGAAAATTGGACATAAATAGGCATACACAAAAGGACAATAACATGCAAAGCTACGGAGAGGAGGTAACCATCTACAAGACAAGGAGTCTTAAAGTATATCCTCCCCTCACAGCTATTCAGTGATATAGCTGTGACATATTTAGCTATATCACAGCTAGATATATGACTTCTACTTTTCAGAACTGTGAGCAAATAAATGCCTGTTGTTTAAACTGGTTAGTTAGTGAGAGTTTGTTAATGAAGATCTAACAAATCAAAGTATCTACATGTTAGTTTTCTGATGCTATAATGAAATGCCTGATACAATTGCCCTAACAAACCCTGCATCTGGGATCACAGCTTTGGAGGCCCAGACCATGGCCTCCTAGCACTGTGGTTTAGTTTGTAAAGAGGTGTAGCGTGTATGTTTCCGCCAGCCCGCCAGTCTGGGCCCACAGCCGCGCCAGCCCCAAATAACACTCAGAGACTCTGTATTTGATACAATCCTGTTGGCCAGTTACAATTACTGTTTATGGGCTAGCTCTGTCTTAATTATTAACCCATTTCTACTTATCTAAGTATTTCCACGTGGTCGTCTTATCGGGGAGCCGCGCGGCAGGCTTCCTGATTCTTCCCCGGGCTACATCTTGACTCCACCTACTACTTCCTCTTCCTCCTCCTAGTCTCCTAGCCCCACCTATCTAGTTTTCTATTGGCCACAGGGCTTTATTAACAGTATGAGAAACATATATATAGAATCACATCTCCCATCATCTCCTCTTTTCTGTCTAAAGTAAAAGAAGGGGTTTAACCTTAACATAGCAAAATATACCATACAACAGTTATCAAATAAGAATCACAGTTAACAATATTTAGTCCATTAACATTTTGTAAGACTTAAAGAAAATATCATATATCCTATCTTTGTCAGTCTAAAGACCTATATGTAACTTATTTTTAATCCTAACTAAGAAAAACTATAACTATAACTATCTGTCTTCAATTCCTTCAAAGACCACAGAAGGATAATATATAAACTCTAGAAATGACAGAGACAATGCATTGCCTGGTCAGTCACCTGAAGTTCTTCTGTAATGTTCCATCTTCAGCCCATAGGCCATAATGTGTGTCCAGACTCCTCAATAAGGCAGGAAACTTTTCTCTGTGTCCTGTAGACTATCTGGCTGTCTGGCAGCCTCTTCCATGAAACAGGAATCCTGTAGCAATGTCCATCTTGCATCAGCAGTTACCTTTTTGTGGGTCCTGCATGTCCAGTTTCTATAACATAAAGTCAAACAGTTCAGAAGAGCAGTACCTTGCCCAAATGGCTAGTCTTGCCATATTAGAAGCAAACTTCATAACACGTTTCTTCGATGTCCATCTTCCTTTCTTCTGTAGGTGGTGTTACCAGGAGCAGTTGTGCCTCACTGTCAAGAAAAACCCTAAACCATTTTAAATGCCATATTCTGTAGGTCTTTGAAAGGTTTGAAGAATGCCTATCCATCTCAAATACATCTCTATATATCTAGAAATCCAAACTAACTTAACTCCCATAGGTAACTCTCTATAATCTGTACTAAATTATTACATTACATTTTCTAATGAGCTATATAAACACAATACCTAAACAAGAGGAGAAATATACATATCACAAAATTGACCTTAAATTGTATCAATAAATGAAAATCCATTTCAAAGCAAAGTATTCATATCTATACCATAATTCCCTTTTTACCTTTAAAAAGATTGTTTGTGATTATAACCATTTATAATCAAGCCCATTTAAATGAAAACAAACATTTATAAACAATATTTGGGAATTTGGGCATCGTTCTTTCCAAACTACTTCCTGCTGGTAGAGGGCGCTGTCGTAGGGTTCCAAAGAAGATGCAGAAATCTTGGCTGTGGTCTGCAAGGCTTTGTCTCAATTGCTTTGAATGTTGGATCACCTGGGGAGCTGTTTCAGGGGGTCTGGCTTGATCAAACTATATAAGTCTGGAAAGAATCCATAGTTTTTCATTTTCTGTGGAAACAAAAATAGAAATCCTTTTCCCCAGTAACTTGTCCTTAGTCTTAAAATTTGGAGTCAAAGCATTTTTAAAATATATAAATTGAATTAATCCAGAAGCATTTCTTTTATCAGTAGTTATTTTCTCAGTAATCAAATAATTTAAATACAACAGAAGCGCGTATAATATCCAAAATATCTCTGTGTTTCCCATCTTTACGTGGCTTTTTTATTACTCTATTTATTCTACTTCTATTTTTACATATTTTGAGACAGGGTTTCTCTGTGTAACTTTTATCTGTCCTGGAATTTATTGCATACCAGGTTTACTTTGAAATCACAGAGATCTGCTTGCCTCTGTCTGCCCAGTGCTGGGATTAATGGCATGCCATTACATCCATCCATTTAATTCCTTTTTTCTTTTTAAACCATTGTATCCTGTTTCTTTTTCTCTCCCAAGCCAGCCTATTTTTAAAAACATAGTGTAAACCTTTATTGCAGCTCTCCTACACACCAATGAATTGTTAGCAGAGCTCTTTAAAAGCCAGGCGGCTTTTTGCCACTTATGCTAATTTTGGAAACTTCCCTTAAAGGAGCCATGCAAATCTCTGTCTACAGCAAAACAAATCCAATCAAGAAAATGCTGCTACCAAGAAGTCTCTGTTCCCTTGTTTCTAAAAACTATTTTTTAAGCTTTTGTTAAGTTTTAAGCGAAAGTTCTCAATCCCGCTTCTGACACCATTATGTTACAGCAGGTCTCCCCGCCGGCCTCCCGGACCTGACGCCACGTGGGCCCACAGCCGCGCCAGCCCCAAATAACACTCAGAGACTCTGTATTTGATACAATCCTGTTGGCCAGTTACCATTATTGTTAATGGGCTAGCTCTGTCTTAATCATTAACCCATTTCTACTTATCTAAGTATTTCCACGTGGTCGTCTTATCGGGGAGCCGCGTGGCAGGCTTCCTGCTTCTTCCTGGGCTACATCTCGACTTCACCTACTACTTCCTCTTCCTCCTCCTAGTCTCCTAGCCCCACCTATCTAGTTTTCTATTGGCCACAGGGCTCTATTAACAGTATGAGAAACATATATACAGCATCACATCTCCCATCAAAGAGGTAGTTTGTCCTGATGAGAATACCTGGTGAGGGGGAATGACTTATCTTATCACTGGGAAAGAAATGAAGACAGGATAAAGAAAGAGCACAGGCAGGATTTCACATTCTCCTTCAAGTCAACACCAGGAATGATCTAAAAACCTGCCACTGGGTCTCATTTAGGAAGGTCCCATCATCTTGCAAGATGTGCCACCCAGGGGACCTGCTCTTTGACATATGATCCTTCAGGGAACATTTAGCAGCCAAGATACAACCACCTCCTGAATTTACTCTACACTTCCCTTCTTTAAATGCTGCATTCATTCCTCAAGAGGACATTCAGTCTCCATTTCCATGTTTTCCCATACATATAATGAGAACTTCAGCCTTCTCTTGATAGAATACATGCTCACTTCTCTTATTGTTTAAACTTTCTGTGGCCATATCAGTGACTCCCCCCACTCCAGGTTATCTGACTAACATTTTATGAAAGTAAAAGTCAACAAGCAAAAACATGTGAATTGGAGAGCCAGAGAATTGCATCATAGCTTAGTAGAGAGTTCATGCTATCCAAAATACTAAGAAAACATCTATATGGAAATATTTTGAGAGAATTTTAGAGAAGTATAAGTTGGATCTTCAACTCTGAAAGAGCCATTGAAGAGACTTTGCAGTTGCTAGTTTCTTTCGTTTGACAATAATATTGGAATGGATGCAGCCTTTCGGGAGAACACATTTGGCTGTGGCTTAAGAGCACGGGTTCATTAAAATACTGACAGCACTGAGAGCAGAGATAAACTGCCCTAGGTTGACACTTTGAATGCTATAATTATGTTGTAGAAAAGGGAAGAAATGATATGTGTGTGGGGAAAATAACTATGAAGGGAGAAACAGTAAGTCTTTCTTGTAATATAAGATGGCCTGGAGTTCTTCATCTGAGTGATGAAAACTGTTTAGAAAAGAGCAAACGTGAAGGAGATAAGGAGGCAGACATGACTCAGCAGTTGTGAGCTACAACCTGGTGGTCGTTTCCTATGTCTGATGGCTTACAGCCTTCTGTAACTCCAGCTCCAGGGGGTCACAAGTTTTTACCCTCAGCTCGCCCCTGCACTCATGTGCACAAACCCATGCACAGAGATAAACACATACACACAATCAAAAGGAAGTCCTTAAAAAAAGAGAAAGCTAATGATTGGCAGCTAATGCTGAATAATAATGTTAGTGGATAACAAAAAACTAATAGTTACTAATAAATTCTTACTAATAAATTCTTTGTTTGCTAGATGTAAGTTAAAAACCTTTCCTCTGAACAAAAAAGGATGTTGAATCTGAAACAAGTTAGGGTATTGAAACCTTAAGTTTCTGTTTGTGAAGATCATACATTGTGTGTGTGTGTGTGTGTGTGTGTGTGTGTGTGTGTGTGTGTGTGTGTGTGTCTGGGGTGGGTGGGTACTGAGTTCTTGCCTAACATGTATGAAGAGCTCTTGGTTTGATTCCTGGTGTTGATAAAAAATAAATAAAATTAAAGTAAGCACAATCTCACCTGTATTTTGAGGTAAGACATTAATTCTGCTTTTCAGAAAATGGAGATAACATTTTCTTTTTTATATTAAGAGAATTTCATCACTCTTGCTCTTTATTAACAAAGCAATATTCTTCCACATCATTCACTATGTGAGTGAGTCCTTATGCACACACACACACACACACACACACACGCACACACACACGCACACGCACACGCACATGTACATACTGTTTCACAGACCGGTTTCTATAAGACTTCCTTTTTAGTATTCTTCAGGAATCATTAAGCTTAATACATGTTGAATTATAAAGTAATAACCGTTCACCTCATTCTCAGTAAAGAATGAAAATCAATACTAGCTGGGGTGTCTTTTAGAGAACCGCCAGCGCAATGGGGCCAGGACTACCATGGGAAGATTGTTGACCTCACATTTTCATTGTAACATCTCCCCCCTGCTGAGGATTACATGATTTCATAACCATTTTCTCACTGTCTCCTTGTCTTGGACCCAGTTCTAATCAAATAGAGAAAATGAGAGGACTGCAAGCAAGGAGAACAAGAAAATGCTACACAAATGTCAGAGGCATCTCAGGATTTTGAGAAGAGGGAGGCGACTTCATACCTGGCAAACATTTGCTCACAGAAATGTAGACTTCAGGATTCTAGACAGAGTTTAAAAGAAATGTGACAAAATCATGTGACTCCCCAAGTCATAAAGTCACCATTTGTGATTATATAACATCCCCGAACCTGATATCATGTGAGTGTTGCATTCCCATGCACAAAGTTCCAAGGCTTTTATACACTTTTGGCTAGATTTCTTGTTTCAGTTGAGTTCAAGCAAATATAGAACTCACTGCAGTCTGGAAATGAAATTCTTTTCACTTCAAGGGAAAAATATGAAAAAGAAATAACCTTTGAAAAATGCTGATGAAATGTAACTTTTCCCCATAATAATTTTCTGGCATTTATGACAAAAATCTTCTGTTACTTACAAGTTCCAGCAAACGCAATGAACTGACAGGGGAGGGTTATTAAATATATCTCTGAGTAGCGAGGGAGCTGTTTCTCAAGTGAGACAGAAGCAATGAGAGTTTGGAACACCTCATCCTTCAGTGGAATCCAATTTTCTCTTACAGGTTTCACTCAGTAGCTGGAAGTAAAACATGCTTCAGAGCTTAGAGATTCACAATGTATGGAAGACAAGAGAAACTCTGCAGTGATGTTTACATTTCCTGGTGCTTGAAAATGGACTTGTGTCTTGTCTGTGGCCAGAGAATTCTAACCAGTGAGGCAAGACTTCATGCTTCCGATGTTTTGGAGAGAATTATATTACCAACTGTCCCACATATCCATCCTGTCTGAGATCTCTGGGTTTCATAGAAGCACCCTGCCACAGTTTCTGGCAGGGCAGGTAATATTTTTCAGCAAATGCGTAGATGGCCATGAGGAGTGGGGATTCTAATAGAATAATGTGGCATGCAAGATTGACAGTAGGAGCATTTTCTAGTACGAACACATTAACTGGATTTAGTATAGACTCTGGGGGCCTACTGCATGTCAGACCTTCATGAGCTTGCCTGAAGGCTTAAGGTGTCTGTTATAATAAAATCTTGGGGAAAAATGTACCATTTTGTTAAGTTGTTTGATTCTGGAAAGAAAATCAAACATGAAGGAGTTTGTTTACAGTCATGAAGACGTCTCGGTGTTCTATCACAAAACTGGTTGCTGTTATCTAGAACCTTTGGCAGATCTTTCCAGATTTGAAAGCCAGCTCACATAACATCTCAACAACATCCTTGTGCATGTGTGACATTTGGTTGTTGTTTTAGAAATAGTCAAGAGGCTGAGCACATTTTAAACATGTGAAGAATTTCAGAGAACTTGAACACTCCTGACAGCCAAAACAGCTTGTTCATAAAGACTAATCCTGGGGCTGGAGAGGAAGCTGCTCTTCCAGAGGAGATGGTTATGATTCTCAGCACCCATTTGGTGGCTCATAATCATCTGTCACGCTAGTCCCAGGGGATCTAAAGGCCACATTTAGCCTCTCTGGTCACTAAAGCTCACAAGTGGCACAGAGATATACATACAGGCAAAACAGATATACATGTAAAATAAAAAGAATTTAAAAATAGTCTGTGTTGTGGAGGGGAGATTATGGATCCCATAGAGCCTATTTAAGAAAAGTGGTCACTGTACTCCCAGGTCTCTCTTGGGTCTCACAGTTCATGCATCTGCCCAACCAATGGTGCCAATGGTGAAAATGTAGCTTTCACCATTATCAAAGAAGCATTTCGGGTTTTGCAACATATGGAGACCATCACAGAGATACACAACTATTCAAACTGCAGGGAATCAGTGACTATGACAGGGGAGTGGAGTTGCTTAGTTACTTTTATATAACTGTGATGAAACACTATGACCAAGGCAACTTACGAAATAAAATACATAATTTGACCTATACATTTAGAGGATTAAGGCCCACGATGGCAGAAGAAAAGCATAACTAAGAGTTCACATTTTTATCCATAATCACAAGGCAGAGAGAGAGAGAGAGAGAGAGAGAGAGAGAGAGAGAGAGAGAGAGAGAGAGAGAGAGAGAGAGAAAGAGAGAGAGCATTAGGAATGGCAGGAGACTTTGAAGTCAGTCCTCAGTAACACACCTCCTCCAGCAACGGGGAACCAGGTATTCAAATGTATGAGCCTATCAGTGTGCCTTCAATCTTTGTCAGACAGATGACCATGCTACAGAGCCTCAGTAATGTCTGCATGGATTTCATACTGTTGCTTGCCCCTCCTTTATTAATATGAACAGTCAAACTGTGGCTGGACGGCTAATTCATGATAAGCTGAGATTTAAAGAGAAAATGACACGTTAGAAGTTGATTTTCCTGCACATGACAACCAGGTATCTTGTTGCCATTGCTAGATCTGTTACAGACAAATGGTCTATATTAAACACATTGGTATTATCAGTGGCATTTTGTGCTAGAAAGTAAAGCCCACTGAATTTCTATGGGTCTAAAGAACAAATTTTGTTCACTTAAGACTTGTCCAAGCATGAGGCTGAATCTCAGAGGCAAAGTATTCATCTAGCATTCATGAGACGTTCAGCTTCGTCCTTAGCACTGCAAATGAAAGAAAACCACAGAAGGCCAATGTATACCGTCTTTCACTACAGTGATTCTGGTGCATGGCTTGGGAGGGCGGATCATCCCCTCAGCCTGGCTTCATCCTGATCAATTGTGACCATGTGGGAGCTCTGTTAACCTACATAAATACTCAGAGCAATAGCAACCACTCACTAACTCCGCCAGAGAAGTTCACATTGTTTGAGAGAATAGGTCATTTGTCACTTTTCCTGTTATGTTTGCTGGCCCCTTTGTCTTGATTTCGGTTGAGAGAAACCATGTTGATAATGTCAGAGAAAATTAGCAGCAGCTTAACCAATAGCAGGAAGTGCGCTGGGTGTGATATTCTTCTTCTTCTCTGGTATGTTAACTCTTTCTATCAGGAGAAGATAAGCAAACTTTCCTCTGCATGGCATCTGCTCCCCCCCCTCCCCTCCTTCCCAGATACACTAGTCACCACACTATTCAAAGCACAAACTGGCCACTGCAGCCAACAGCCAAGTACACTCTGCTCCATCATATGTCATTAGTGTCATTGGAATTGCTAGTAAACTTGAGCCCCTAACGTATGAGAAACATATAGAGCTGTTACACTCAAGAAACCCATGTTTAAAAGCCCAGGATGCCTGCTGGAAAGCAAAAGAAAATGAGGTAATTTTTTTTCTTCTGAGAGGAAAAAAAAATCCTTGACCTTTTCCTCCTACAGATCAGAATGGTGTAGGTTTTAGGCTCTTCCCTCCTCTCCTTGACTTCAGGAACTTGGCATCTCCACTGCAGTGTGTATTATGTAAATGTAGTGGATTGAACTGCCTGAGGTTACGGAACTATATATTTTTGCTTTGTTATCAGTGTGGGCACTTGGTTAATGATTACCAGAAAATGTTAACTTGGTTAGCACTGAGGATGTACCTACTAGGGACCACTAAGGATAGAGAGAATCAGTGCTCATCTGGATGTCCTGTCCTTATCCTTTTATTCCCTCCATTCATTCAAAATTGCAACAATGGGTGCCAACCATTATGACTAATGTACGGAATGCCCACCTTGGGCTCCCAGCTAGTAGCACAATTTCAGGAAAAGGTGGAAACTTCACGGTGATAGGACCTAGCTGAAGAAAGTATCACACTGTGGATGGATACTTAGGGCATACCTTATTCCAGGCCCCTTCTTGGCTGTATTTACTTATTGAGTACCAGTAAAACAAGAAGATTCTCTGCTATTGATTCCACAACCATGGTGTCCTATACAAGTGCATTAGGCCAACCAAACACAAACTGAGATGCGAAATTAAGAGCTTTGCTCTGAAAGTATCTCTTTCTCTGTTTTTCTCCCTCTTTCCCTCTCCTCCTCACTACATCTAGTCTCCCTTTTTATACACATGCACACAAATCACAGCATAAATGTAATACAAGTCTTGCTACATGTGTACCCAAATCTGGAGACCTAGATGAGCTAACACCACTAGCCGTTTCAGACAATCCTCGAGAGGACAGAAGACATGGAATGGTAGAAATTGTTCTATAATTTCGAGGAAGTCAATTAGAGTGTAAAAGATGAATTGTACTCTAAGTGATTCTGTTTTCTTTGTTCCAGGACTTAAATGCAACCCCTGTGTCTTTTCTTTGTGGTCACAGTAAAGCCAAATATAACACAGCTCACCATACCTGGAAAGTCATCACACCTCTAAAGTCTGGTGCTATGAGATGTCTGCTTAGTGTGCTTGCATGTTCTTTCCTATCATTAAATGCACAGAAATCACAGTCCACACAAGGACATCAAGGGAAAAATGAGATGAATCCAGGTTGCTAACTCTTGAAAGTTGCATGGTTTTAAAGACCTGTGTGATCCAATGGAGTTTTGGTTTTGTTTTGCAGTTTTGGGGCCAGTGCACACAGACCAGGAGCTCCAGCCACAGCTGATATATAACTAGGAATCCTGATGAGAGCTTCAGATGCAACAACTGTCCCTTTCAAAGATCAAGTGTCGCCAAAACATTCATTCCCAATTCCACTTGTAGCCATATGGACCTCTGTGTTTTTCTTGTAAGCTATCATGATTCATATATTTAATCACTTTTCAAACTCAATTACAAAAAGAAACAGAAAGAATCTTAGCTACTTCAAATGAAATTTGTGAGTTTCAAAATTCAATCTCTTTGTATTTATTTATTTATTTTTGTTTTTTTATTTTTGTAGTCCACTGTGTTAGTCAGTGCTCTCCAATTCAGTGTTTATGATAGGGTTCCAAATGTCTTTGTGGAGAGAGGCTCATCATATTTTATTCTCTCTTGACTGGCTGCTGCTTTCTTTTCCCAAAGATGAATTACATTCAGTTGAACACGAGGGAATTTTAAGTTGAGAATTGTCTGCCAATGAAACCCATATGTAATCTCAAATTCTGATTTTAATCATTAGTTTCATGTTTTTTTCACTAAGTAAATCTTTGTGCCAGAATGTTCTTGAGACAATCTTGAATTATCATTAGCATAATTGTGCAACTCAAGGGATTAAGAGTGGGACATGTCTGGGCTCCAATCCAGCACTGCCACTATCTAGTTGTGAACTTGAGATAGTTACTTCGTTTATATGAAGTTTAGGTACTCCTCACTTATCTGGCTTCTTCAATGATTAGGCATGCTGAGGCATAAAGAAAGAATTATTCAATGCTTGGAACATATTGAACACTTAATGCATATTACTGTATTTACCCTTTTTCCTTCAAGCTTTAAATAAATGAAACATGCAGCTTTAAACAAAAATAAGACTCGCATCAATTTCTCAACAGGAAGTCTGAGCCTAGCAGAATGAAGACTGATCCTTTTACACCCTGAATGGTAAAAAAAAGTTTGCCTACAGTTCCATATCCAGCCAGAGAACAAATAAATTATATTAATGTTCACCAAGCAAAGGCTACAGGAGTACATATATTGCCAGATAGGTTGGGTTAGTGCTTCTTACTTCAGTAAGACTTTAAGACACAGGAAACATGGGCATTTCTGAAAAATAATTGTATTAAAAGAATCCAAACAATGGGATTTAGACTTGTGTTGAAAGGTTTTGTAGAGTTAGAGGGAATAGAATTTTGGGTCAGAAAGTGGGGTTGATTTGTGGGTTTTGAGTACTTTTTATTTAGGAATAAAGAGAAATGAAACAGATATACAGCTTTTTTAGTTGGTATGAATGCAAAAATCTACTGATAGCAGCTAAGAGAAGGAGTTTTAGATATTCTCATAGTTTGACAGGGATCCAGTATTATCTGTGCTCTGGCATTATTTTGGAGAGATCCTATTTTAATTTGCTGTATTAGAGTTACAAAGTTACTGTGATTATTTTGTCACAGTGTTTTGTAAGATTATTTGTATTAAATAAGTTTTATTGCAGTTACTAAAACAATGGCCACTTGCTAATAATAGTACTCATTCTTTCAGAATAAGGACAATTTCAAGCATGCACTGACTCTTACTTTACACATACTTTTCTAACAGAGGTTTCTTGAAGATGTGCAGAGCAAAATAGTAGGATGCATCAAGATAAAGGAATGTTGGCACCAATCCAAGGAAGCCAGTCCAAACTACAGAAAGGTCTAAGTGCACAGCAGGATGTGAGGGTAGGAAAGCACCAAAGCTGAGGGGATTAGATAATGAACCTAAGGACATTTTGAAAACCCATACGAAACCTACTATCTTATATATTATAAGTATATAAATATTATATATATACATATTAAATAATATAGAAATACCCTACACAAATGATAATGTTCCTTCCAGAAACTGTATGTTACAGAATAAAACTACAATGCTAAGTTTGGTACACCTCTCTTTAAGTTGTTGGTCAGAGGGATGTTCCACATTATATAATGTGATTATTTTCTAACTTCGGAATATTCAAACAGTAGTTGAAATGCACAACTATATGAAATGTGAACAAGGAAGAAGAGATGAGGAGGCCAGGTTCACTAAGATCATCAGCTTGCAAGTGATACCCAATGGATTAAGAGGGAAAACCCACTATTTTTTCTCCATTACAAAGGAATCAATTAAAAACCCCAAGTCTAGTTGTAGAGCTCTATTAAAAACAAACCTGAAGTGGCCAACCAAAAAACAATGGTATAAGCAAATTTTAAATTTCGAGGAAAAATCCAGAAGAGTGATAATGAGCCCCAAGTGGTAGAAGCTTGTTCGTGCAATGCAACAGGACTAACATTAAAAAGGAATGAGCCACAAAGTGATTGGTATTCTTTTTAAATTGTTATTGAATAGACTGTTTTAGTAAAAATAGATTTAAATTTTTTAAAACATTGTTAACATGAGTTGGAGCCTCCTGAGGACTGGGACTAAATGCAGGAGAGCCCATCCTTGTGCATCCTGGTTTCACCACCAACCACAGGAGGAGATAAGCTTGGTTCTGTTTCCAGCCTGCTTTCCTGGGTTCTATTCGAAGCCTCTTGAGACTGCATGCAGGGGAACCCTTTCCAACCAACTGGCTTATTCAGAGTTTTGCTAGTGCTCTAGTCCCACCTCCACCCACTGGGAAGAGGAGAGCCACCAGAATATTGGACCTGCTTGCACCTAATGGAAGAGAACCTTTGTCCCATACTCTCCAGGATAGGAAGAGACCCTACCAGTACACACTGGAAGAAGGAATGGGTAGATGAAAGTATAAGAACACAGACAACAATAGAAGACCAAATGACACCACCAGAGTCTCGGGACTCCACACCAGCAAGACCTGAATATCCCAACACAAATGAAGCAGAATAGAACAACCCTAAAAACAACTTCATGAAGATGATAGAGACCCTCAAAGAGGAAATGAGAAAATTCTTTAAAGAAATAGAAAGAAACACAAACCAAAAATTGCAAGAAACAATTCAAACAGTGAAAGGTTTGAAACCTGAAATAGAGACAAGTAAAAAAAAAAAAAAAAAGTCGGAGGGAATGATGGAAAGAGGAATGCTGAGTAAATGATCAGGAACTGAAGGTGCAAACATAACCAACAGAATACAAGAGATGGAAGAGAGAATCTCAGGCATTGAAGATACACTAGGAGAAAGAAATTCAACGACCAAAGAAAATATTAAGTCCAGCAAATCCCTAACACAAAATATCCAGGAAAGATGGGACACCATGAAAAAGCCAAAGCTAAGAATAATAGTATAGAAGAAGGTGAAGAAATCCAACTCAGAGGTACAGAAAATATATTCAACAAAACCATAGAATAAAACATTCCAAACCTAAAGACAGACATGCCAATGAAAGTACAAGAAGAGAAGCTTCAGGACACCAAATAGAATTGACTACAAAAAAGGTCCCCTTGCCACATAATAATCAAAGCACAAAACATACAGAATAAAGAAAGAATATTTAGAGCAGAAAAGGAAAAAGGCCAGGTAACATATAAAGGCAAACCTATCAGAATTACAACTGATTTCTCCATGGAAACTCTGAAGGCCAGAAGGTCCTAGAGAGATGTTCTACCAACACTAAGAGACCATGAATGCCAGCCCAGACTACTGTACCCAGCAAAGCTTTCAATCAGTATAGATGGAGAAATTAATACTCCCTGACAAAACCAGATTTAAACAATATTTATCAACTAATTCAGTCCTACAAAAAGTCCTGGAAGGAAAACTCCAACCTAAGTACGTCAACTATACCCACAAAATTATAAAAATAGATAACCCCACTTTACCAACAGCCAAAAGAAAAATGGTGGGAAATCCACACATAATGCCACCAACAACAACAAATTCAAAACGAACAAGAATTAGCAATCAATGGTCATTAATATTCCTTAATATTAATGGTCTTAACTAGCCTATAAAAAGACACAGGCTAACAGAATGGATACGAAGACAGAATCCATCCTTCTGCTACATACAAGAAACACACCGCAACTTCAAAGACAAATGTCACCTCAGAGTTAAGGGACAGGAAAAGATTTCCAATCAAATGGGCACAAGAAACTAGTGGGTGTAGCAATGCCTATCAAATTAGACTTTAAACTAAAATCAATCAAAAGAGATGAAGGTGGTCATTTCTAATTCATCACAGGAGAAGTACATCAAGATGAAGTCTCAATGCTGAACATCAATGCCCCAAATACAAAGGCACCCACATTTGTAAAAGGAACTTTACTAAAACTCAAATTACACATAAAATCTCACACACTTGTAGTGGGAGATTTCAACACTCCACTCTTAACAATAGACAGGTCCACCAGATGGAAACTTAACAAAGAAAATAACAAGTTATGACCCAATTGGATTTAGCAGACATTTATAGAACATTCCACCCAAACACAAAAGAATGTACCTTCTTCTCAGCGCCATACGGAACATTCTCTAAAATCGACCACATACTTGGCAATGTAGCAAACCCGAATAGGTACAAAACAATTGGAAAAACACCCTGTATCTTATCAGATCACCATGCTTTAAAGTTAGAATTCAACAAGAACACCAATTGTCGAAAACCTACAAACTCCTGAAAATTGAACAATGATCAATTGCACCATCCCTGGGTCAAGGAAGAAATAAAGAAAGAAGTTACAGATTTCCTAGAATTCAATGAGAATAGAGACACAGCATAGCCAAACTTATGGGACACATTGAAAACAGTACTAAGAGGAAAGTTTGTAACACTAAGTGCCCACATGAAGAAACTGGAGAATAGTCACATTAGAGAATTAAAAGCACAACTGAAAGAAGCAAATTCACCCTGGAGAAGTAGATGCCAAGAAATAATCAAATTGAGGGCTGAAATCAATAAAGTAGAAACTAGGAAAAAAATACAAAGAATCAATGTAACAAAGAGTTGATTCTTTGAGAAAATCAACAAGATAGATAAACCTTTATCCAAACTAACCAAAAGGCAGAGAGAGAACATGCAAATTATCAAAAGTAGAAATGAAAAGGCAGAAATAACAACAGACAATGAAGAATACAGAAAATCTTCAGGTCATACTTTTAAAACCTGTACTCCACAAACTTTGAAAATTTAAAAGAAATGGACAATTTTATGGCTAGATATCACTTATGAAAATTAAATCAAGAACAGATAAGTAATTTAAATAGAATTATAACTTCTAATGAAATAGAAGCAGTCATCAAAAGTCTTCCAACCAAAAAAGAGCTCAGAGCCAGATGGTTTCATTGCAGAATTCTACCAGAAATTCAAAGAACAGCTAATACCAATACTCCTCAAAGTGTTCCATACAATAGAAGCAGAATCATCATTGCCAAACTCTTTTTACAAGGCTACAATCACCTTAGTACCCAAGCCACACAAAGACGCAACTAAGAAAAAGAACTACATACCAATATCCCTCATGAACAGTGATGCAAAAATACTCAATAAAATACTGACACATCGAATTCAAGAACACATCAGAAATATCCAGCATGACCAAGTAAGCTTCAACCTGGGGATGCAGGGATGGTTCATCATATGAAAATCCATCAATGCAATCCACCATATAAACAAACTGAAAAAGAAAAACCACATGATCATTTCACTAGATGCTAAAAAAGCCTTTGACAAAATCCATCCCCCTTCATGATAAAGGTCTTGGAGAGATCAGGAATAACAGAAACATACCTAAACATAGTAAAAGTAATGTACAACAAACCAAACCCAACATCAAACTAAATTGAGAGAAACTCATTGAGATTCTTCTAAAATCAGGAACAAGATAAGACTGTCCACTCTCTCCATATCATTTCAATATTGTACTTGGAGTTCTAGCTAGAGCAATAAGAAAATAAAAGGAGATCAACATAGTAAAAATGGCAATCTTGCCAAAAACAATCTACAGGTTCAATGCAATCCCCACCAAAATCTCAGCACAATTCTTCACAAACATTGAAATAATTATACTCAATTATATGTGGAGAATCAAAAGCCAAAACAGCTCTGTACAATAGAGGAACTTCCAGAGGCATCACCATCCCTGACTTTAAGCTCTATTATAGGGCTATAGTCCTCAAAACAGTTTGTTATTGGTACAAAAATTGACATGAAGATCAATGGAATCGAATCGAAAACTCTGATATTAACCCACACACCTACAAACACCTGATTTTTGATGAAGCGGTTAAAATTATACAATGGAAAAAAAGAAAGCTACTTCAACAAATGGTGCTGAAATAACTGGATGTTGTAGAAGGCTGCAGACAGATCCATGTCTATTGCCATGCACAAAATTTAAGTTCAAGTGGATCAAAGGCATCAACATAAATCCAATGACAATGAACCTCTTAGAAGAGAAAAGTGGGAGGTACCCTTGAACAAATTGGTATAGCAGACTGCTTCCTGAACAAAATATCAGTAGCACAGACACTAAGATCAACAATTAATAAATGGGGCCTCCTTAAATTTAAAAGCTTCTGTAAGGCAAAGGACACAGTCAACAAGACAAAATGGTAGCCCACAGGATGGGGAAAGATCTTCACCAAACCCACATCTGACAGAGGGCTGATTTCCAAAATATACAAAGACTTCAAGAAGCCAGTTACTAAAACACCAAATAATCCATTTAAAATGTGGAGTACAGAACTAAATAGAGAATTCTCAGTAGAGGCAACTAAAATGGCTGAACAACAGTTAAGAATATGCTCAACATTCTTAGCCATTAGGGAATGCAAATCAAAACAATTCTGAGATACCGTCTTACTCCTGTCAGAATGGCTAAAATCAAAAACACCAAAGACAGTTTATGCTGGAGAGGATGTGGAGAAAGGGGACACTCCTTCACTGCTTGTGGGAGTGCAAACTCTTACAGCCATTTTGGAGATCAGTATGGCGGTTCCTCAGGAAAATGGGAATTAGCTTACCACAGAACCCAGCAATTCCACTCTTAGGTATATACCCAAATGACCCACATCCATGCAACAAAGACATGTGCTCAACTATGTTCATAGCAGCATTATTTGTAATAGCAAGAACCTGGGAGCAACCTAGATGCCCCTCAACTGTAGAATGGATAAAGAAGATGTGGCACATATACACAATGGAATACTACTCTGCAGAAAAAAATAACGGAATCTTGAAATTCGCAGGCAAGTGGATGGAACTTGAAGAAACCATTCTGAATGAGGTAACCCAGCCACAAAAAGAAGAACAGGGTATGTACTCGCTCATATATGGATTTTAGACATAGAACAAAGGATCACCAGCCTATAATACACACCACCTGATGAACTGGGATACAAGGTGTATTCTAAGAGATTCATATATGGTCCCTCACAATAGGGGTAAGGGACAAGTCCCCCAGAGTACATGGGAAATGGGGGAGGGACAGTGAATGGAGAGAGAACTAGGAGAAAGAGAAGGGGAGGAGAGGAAAACATGTGTGACTAGATAGATTGAGTCAGGGTGAGAGGGGGGTGACATAAAAGAGGGAGCCATTATTGGTTTGAAGAGAAAACTGAACCTAAAGAAAGGTCTAGAAAACTACAAGACCGACTTCAACTAATAATTCAAGCATCCATGGAAAGGCTACCATAAATGCCCTTCCCTGATAGTGAGATCATCAACTAAATTATCCACCATCATGGAGTCCTCATCTAGTACCTGTAGGAAACAGAAGCAAACACCCATAACCAAACACTGGGTCAAACTAGAATCCAGATGCAGAGAGAGGGGACAAGACCAGGTTGCAGAAACTCACAAAGATAGTTGACCTGAACAAGGAGGAGCTTGGGCCTCCCAGACTGATGGCTAGGAACCCAGCATGGAACTGACTTAGACCCCCTGAATATGGGTCTCAGCTAGAAGGACTGAGCAGACTGGGGGACCTCAGACAGTAGAAACAGGTTTTATTCCTGGTGCACAAAAGGACCTGGCAGACACATCCCCCATGGAGGGATACCCCCTTAACCTAGAGACAAGAGAGAAATCCTAGTCCCTACTTCAAATGACTTGACAGATTTATATGACCCAACCTGGGTAGTATAGCCTGACAAGAGGAATGGGGGTGGGGGGATGGGAGGGGAGGGTGGCCAGGGTGCATGTCACAGGGGAAAGAGAGTAAGAGGAAGGGAGGGAGGGTTGGAGGGAGGAAGGGAGAGAAAACTGGGATCCACATGTAAAATTTTTAAATTATTAATAAAAAAAAGAAGGAAAAAATGCTGCTGGATTAATTATATATATTTAATATATATATATGTATATATATATATATATATTTAAAGTACTTTGACTTCAAAATTTAAGCCTAAAAACTTTACTGGGGAAAAGGATTTCTAATTTTGTTTCCATAGAAAATGAAAACCTGTGGATTCCTTCCAGACTAATGTGGTTTGATCGAACAAGACCTCCTGAAGCAACGTCAATGGGAAAATGCAGCCTTGCAGACCACTACAGCCAGGATTTCTGCATCTTCTTAGGATTCTCTCATGAAAGCACCCCCTACCAGTAGGAAGCAGTTTGGAAAGAACGATGCCCAAATTCCCAAATATTGTTTATAAATGTTTTTTTTCATTTTAAAAAAAAGGCATGTATAATTATGTCCAGCATAAAATAAATAAATGTTTTTTTAAAAAAAAAAAAAAAAAGAAATCTAAGTCTGTATTAGAGATGAAAGCACTAACCTTGTCACTGACCTTCCAGGGCATATGGTAATCTACACTGTGATTGGCCAACAAATCCAGTACCTTTTGTCTCCCCAAGCCCTCAAGTGTCTCTTGTACCCTACTGCTGATTTTTACATCCAGAAGCATTGCCTGAAAACAACTTGTGAAGTATGAATGTGAGATTACAAATAGATTTTCCCCAGTAAGCTCAAAGTAGACATGGTCTTGGATTGCTTTCTATTACTATGATAGAAAAGCATCCTAAAGCAATTTGGGAAGGAGGTAGTTCATGTATACTCCCATGTCACTGTCCATATTTCAGAGAGCAATCAGTGCAGGAACTCAAGACAGGAGCCTGAAGGCAAGAATTGAAACAAAGACCAAGAAGAAATGATGCTCACTGGCTTGTTCTCAACCTAGGACCAGGCCATGTTTGATGCTACCCACAGTGGGCTGGGCCCTCCCTCATCTATCATTAACAAAAAAAATGCCCACCATTGACTTGCCTCTGGATTATTCTGGTGGAGACATTTTTCTCAGTTGAAGTCTTCTCTTAACAGATGAGTGTTCTTGAGTTTCTGCCTTGACTTCTTTTAGTAATGGATTGTAATAAGAACCCAAAACCCAAATAAAACCTTCCCTCACTAAGTTGATTTTGCCCAGTATTTTATTGCAGCAACAGGCTGAAAACTAGGACAATGTGCCTATGAAAACATGATATACATATAGTTGAGAGGAATTGTCACACAAGGAAATTTTGTTAAAATTAATAAGATAAATTAGGAAACATTATTTCCTGAATAGTAGTAATCTTAAATCAGTCCTTAAACAGACAAAATTGGAACTACCACAGTGTCTTCTAAGAATAAGAAAGAGTCTTAGATATTTAAGGATAAATGTTGCACGCCTACCTCGGCCGGCAAAGAAACACGTAACCACGACTCTTCTTCAAGCAGTTTATTCAGGATCATTGAACATCAGCTTCCTCTGCTCCCATCAGCTTAGCTTCTCCCATCAGCTTACTCTGCTTCTCCCATCAGTTTACCCTGCTTCTCTCATCATCTTACCCTGCTTCTCTCATCAGCTTACCCTGCTTCTCCCATCAGCTTACCCTGCTTCTCTCATCAGCTTACTCTGCTTCTCTCATCAGTTTACCCTGCTTCTCTCATCAGCTTGCTCTCTTATCAGCTTATTCTGTTTCCAGCCCTAGCAAGCTCTTAAATGTGCTCACAGCACAATCAGCTCATGCCACCTGGTAATCCCGGATAGGCCACAGAAGGAAGAAGAGCACCAGATCCATCAAGCACGTCCAAATAAGGCTTGTTTACAGCTAAGTGTGAACTACCTGGCATTCAGCCAGGCGCTATCTTGGGGCTGTGGCTTCCCACAGATAAAGATTTATGATTAATTTTATTTAGTTAGTTAGGGAGGAGAATTACAAAATATGTTCTAATGAAGAGTATAAATGATGGTTCCACAAAATGACACTTTAAGACTCTAGGTAATCTATTTGAGATGGCTTGAAAGATGGCTGGCAGACTATAAAATGGAAACAACCAGGGGTGTTGGGTAACTGATAAGCTACCCCAGCAATACCTAATTCACCCTTATTGGATGGATAAGAAGCACAGTCTCTGCCTGGACAGGAGCTGAACAAATTTTATATGGATATTCTTTAGATCAGTAGGAGTCTAGAACAATAACCTTAACAATGTTTGGATTGAATGGGTTTGAGTAACAGCTAAAAGCTGCCCAGAGTTTTCCTTTTAAAAATAAGTGAGGTAGGCAGAGTTTCAGGAAAAAAAAATTATATTTAACAAATGAAACTTCTTGAACAGTTGTTTGTTTCAATTTACAGGTGGGATATAGGAGAGTCAGAGAAAGTAAAGGGATTCTTCTGGCTGTGAAAGAAGTCCCACATGGGAGATGCCATGGTGGTCCCAGGAGGCAGAGAGGAGTAAGAGCAAGATGCTCAGCCACAAACCCATGCCAGCCTCCCACTCTGTGCTCCAAGTCCTAGTGAGTCCCCCTAGTGAGTTCTGGAGCCAATTCAAAGGCACTTTTCTTCACAGCTGCGTCACTTCTTAGGGCAATAGGATGTGACACAGTGAAGGGTTTTAATACTCATCTCAATTTGCAGGGAGTAGCTGGTTTTATTTTGTAAAAGGGTTCTGCCTTGATCATGCAGAACTTTAACTGCCCCATCTGTATGCAGGAATCTTCACTTACCCATTCCTCATAAGAATGACAGTGTGATTCCTCACATCCAGAAAGTGCTACTACAGGGAGCAATCACATGAACAGAGTATTTTCCCTAACCTATTAATGAAATTCTGGCTTCCTGAAAAATACATATGGAAATATTGTGACCATGTAGAGTATCACTTGTACTTGAAATGAAATTATAGTCAATCTTGAAGTTACTTGTATGAAGGAGATCTAGAAATTTCTACCAATCTTGGAGGCATAGAACTATTCACCTGACTTAGGTTTCCTTGTGAAAATACCCAGGAGGTAAATAAGAGACAAAGGATATAGGAATAGCTTGGTTAGATATTACAGACTTCTCCTTGCAGAGTTCACATCTCCCATCACCTTAAGTAGATTAAGGAAAGTTATAAAAGTTTTTCCACATCTACCATCCTGATATACCATCCCCAAAGGGTGATGTAGGGTAAGATGTATAATGCACAATGTAATATAAAGAGTTTGAGATATGGAGCTAATTAGAACCACATCATCTATGAAACACAAACAACAGTGCCTACTATATGTCTCATGTGTGTATACTAAGAACCCTGTGAGATTCACTGGCAGGGAGCTGTTCTCTGAAAACAAGACTCCATCCTATATTTAGAGACCATGGAGGCCAAGCAAGCAATGTACGAACGCCTTCACCAGGATAAAGGGAATTTCTTTGTCCTATGCACATTCTAAACACAGAAACAAACCAGTGATTAACTGTCTAGAAGAAATGTGGCTTATGAAAGAGGACAGTGGCTGCCTGCTATGACCCCTCCAAAAAGACCCATATGAAACAACCCTTCTCCTCAGAGCTCAGGTCAAACAAAGGCACCTCAGGAGTTGACCTACTGTCAACTGTTTCAAAGGCAGCTAAGTGGCAGGCCCTGATTCTACCTTTCTTGCAGTCTCAAACCCTTAACTTTATTACACCCTGCTGTGCCCAAATTGCTATGTAGGATTTTCTGAGGACTCAACTGTAAGAACATTGTGGGCTGGAGATGTGTGCACACAGTTGTAAAAAAATAAATAAAATTAAAAAAAAGGAATGGTTCAGGTTCAGGCAGGGAGACTTACTTTTCCCCCCTCAAATGACATATTTGAGCATCAAAAGCAATGTGTTCTGTTCTCCTGCCAGCAAGAAATAATGAAACAGCAGCATTGCCGTCAGAGCAGCTCTTGCCTTTCAGTCATGCAAAGCAGAAATGATCTTCCGTTTGTAGGCAGTAACAGCCCCCAGAAGCTGTGGGAATGTTGCCAAGAGCCCTGAAAAACCTCCACAGCTAATTGGGAACTGGCTTATTAGTGACACTTTTGAGAGCCGGGCTGTCATTGAAGACAAATGAAGGGGAGCATGGTGGGCGCTGCGGCCTGGCATTAGGCAGTGGGAGGGAGGCTGGTCCTTGCTCCTTGCAGAACATTGCTTTGTAATTTGCTCAGACTCTGCTCAGCTGCCTTGCAAAAGCACTGGGTGTTTGGAAGCTGCAGGCAATACCTTAGCCTCTACACTCTGTCAGCCTGTACCCTGCCATCGGCATTCGGAAACTATTGCAGCCATTTCAAAGGTATCCTTAGTTACTTAACCCTGCCAATAAACACCTGCAATGCCCTCTTCATAGTCCTTGGAATGTGTCTGGTGTGTGTGTGTGTGTGTGTGTGTGTGTGTGTGTGTGTGTGTGTGTGTTATTTCTTATCAACAATCCATAGCAAATGATTTTCCCAAGGTTTTGTGTAAATACTAAAAACTCAGCTAAAAGATAAATGAGTTGAAGCATTTAAGAAACAAATTTTAATTAAATCAGAATTCCAGATAGGTCAATTAATTAAGAAGCGTCACAAGAAGTGCACATGACTAGTCACTTCAATTAAAATACTGGTTTTTAAAAACAAGGTTAAGGACATGTGATTTACCATCTTCAGTTGCAGTCAAGCAGACACTATTCTGAGTGTTGCCTTCAGCTATCACTGCACTGAGATGCTGCTCTGGTAACAAAATGTTTCCCCCCCCCCCACTTTCTGCCACTGACATGATGACACTTTGTATGGATAACCTTCATGATTTCTGTACTAATATCCCAGCACTCAACAACAACAGACAATCTAAAAGTAAGAGGAATTGTTGTGTCACTGAGCACTCCAAGAGAGCTGTGTGACCATTCACATGCCCCATTTGCTCTGCCCTCTGCCAAGCATGATGAAGGAATGAAGGATGAAGGAATTCAGATCACCTTTTGAGTTTGAAACAGCTCACAATATGTTTTCCTGATAGCATTTGAAATCTATCTGAGATGTTGGAACATAGAAAACGATTCATAGACACCTGGTTGTTTCTAAACACTAGTAAATGCCTCTCACTCATTTAGCAAATCCATTGTACTCTTAATGATGATTTAGCAACTGGGCATTCCACAAATCATCTGTGACAGAATCAACACCTAAAGCTTAGGTACTTCTCTTTCCTGTGCAGATCTTGTTTTATCCTTACACATAGAATTACACAGAGGCACATGCCTGCACAGGCAGTAATAGACAATGCTGGCTTAGGTACCTACTCAATAATTGGTCATTGTCTCTCTTTCTTTTTTGCTACTGGAGCTTTCCCCTCACTAAGCTAAAGTGTCAGCCTATGTATTAGTTATTTTTCCTTTTGGAGGATAATGTACTCTGACAAAATCAACTTAATAGAGAAAGGGTTTCTTTGGGCTCACACTTGTAGGATGATATCAATGAGTCATGAAAATTAGGCACATGGTCACATTACATCCACAGTCAATAAACAGAGGGTCATCAATCTTGGAGCTCAACAGGCTTTCTACTCTTATCAAGTCCAGAACCAAAGGCCAAAGAATAGAGCTGTTTATCTCAATTAAACTAATTAAGATAATCCCTAGTAGTCTTGCCTAGAAGCTAGTCTCCTGGTGATTCTAAGTCTTACCATGTTGACAATTAACCATCACAGCTATCAGCATTCACAGATTTCTTGTTTCTAGAGACAATGATGTTAGATTGCACTGTGGTTGGCCTTGCAACAAAATCAAGAGGAGAAAATGTGACACAATTCCAACAGAGTGTTAAAACAGTAATGCAATGATATGACACAACTCTTGAAATCCATGTGGTAAATCTCACAGGTGATAGAGTGGCACAGTTCCTACATGGCTATGGGACACTGCCCTGAAGCACCTTTGGAAACTAGTACTTAGGTGACAATTAAACACAAAATGATTTGTGGTTCTCATGGAGCATAGTTCTGGGGAGTCAACATGATACAGAAATGAATGGCTTCATAAAACTTCTCTGGGATTATCACAGGACACATTTCTTAGGTCTCATGACAAGAAGTAAAATGTCTCTGGTCAATGAATTTTAAAAGATATTTACTGGAATACTAGAACCTTTCTATCATTCTGTGAAACTATAGCAGCCTTTGACCTGCCCAAATATATACTTTCCCAGCAAAATAATAATGCTTAGTATGTTTTGGCACTTATATACACATGCATGGCATACATATAATTCTGAAATAAAAAATTTTAACTTGAGTTTAAGAAACTAAGCTTTGCAAGGAAAGATTCCTGTTACTTTGTACAAAAGTTCAGGACAAAAAAATACTCTGACACTCATAAAGAGTAATATTACTAACCTTCTTCAGCTGTGGAAATATCATGAAGAGTCTCTGAGATGGATTGAAGAAATAAAGATCTCCCTTCCTTCCTCCTTCCCTTTTTGCCTCCATCCCTCTCTCCTATTTACCCTCTTTCCCCCCCCCATCACATGATTCTTATATTTATGGTTGTGAGCCTAGCCTTTAATGGCAGCTGAACTATCCCTCCAGCCCTTTCTTAACTACTGCGATAAGAAATAAATAATAGGATGGATTGAAGAGAATAAATAATTAAGCATGGCTATTGTTCCATAATGCCTTTCTTGTCTCTGTGAAATTATTTATTGCAGAAAGGTCTTCACAACATTTTAACAAGTGTTACTCAGAACAGTTTTCTAAGGTCAAACTAGTATAGAAAAAAGTCTCCACACATGAACAATGGATGTTCTGATGCTTCTGATAACCTGAAAATATAGTACGAATAAGCAGGAATAATGGACAAACATCTGCAAACCATGTAACCACTGAAGAATACACAGCATCACATGACACTAGTTTGCTGTAGAAAATGCTCCCCAAACACGGATTAGTTTTTAACGCATGCACAAGTAACAAACGCTTAAGTTTTTACATGTGTTTTTTTAAAGACAAGTGTATTTATCACTACAACTAAAATTTGTATTCAACTACATTTTTACAGAATGCTCTAGAGATTCTAAGACTGCTTTATGATCTTTTTATAATTTTGTTAATCTCAGTGGTGTGCCAAGACAGCATATTAGAGAAAGTCATCCTATAATACCAGTATTGAGAAAAGTCAAGGAAACAAAGCACAGACTACATACCAAAAGAGATAGAGAGGAAGAGCATAACATGCACACGAGCTGGCACACACACACACACACACACACACACACACACACACACACACACACACACACCCTAGAACAGCTGAAAGTCCTGAAGACAAAGAAAATCTAAGCAATAAAACATGAAGCCAATGCCCTGGCCTTCTAGCCAGAAGAAAATGAGAAAGAGTTTTCTACAACTAAGCCAAGTGGCCTTGGTTTAAAAGAGGCTGTCAATAAGTCCTAATCAGAGCAAAACTTACAGTTTTCATGAGCCCTAAATCTAATTAGGAACTTAGTGTGAGCGATTCCTGTGTAAAACCGTCATTAATTGCCTGTAGCTTTTCATCCACAGATGGGCTTCATGATATTTCCTCCATCAACATTGGCATGTCAGTTTAGTGCTGTCATTGTTCAGGTTTTATTTAGGCATCCATATTGTTCAATTTCACATGTGTGGCTTCCCTGTCATATCTAGAAGATACAATCTTCAGGATGACTTCCTGGTCCCTGGATCTTACAATCTTTCTGGCCCTTCTTTTGAGATGCTCCAAGAACCTTAGGCACAGAAGGAGTATTACAGATGAATCAATTGTGGTTCAGCACCACATTGTTCCTCTCTGCATTTGTCCAATTATACTCATTTTGTAATGGTATACATCATCTGCAGCATATAAGTAGCTTCCCAGATATGGGGTGAGAGCTACATGTGTCTGACTGGGCCAGCTCACAGGATTCCTAGCCCACTAATATTTCATAAGAATTATAAAAGCATACATTAGAGAACAGATAGACTCTTCAACAATCAGTATTGGAGAAAATGAATACCCACATGGAGAAGAATGAAGCTATATCCTTACTTTTCACCCTGAACAAAATTTATTTCAAGATTAATCAATCTTGATGGAAGACATGAAATTTTGAATTTACCAAAAGAAAACGGGTTAAAAAATCTAAAACTGCTGACCTGTTATCAAGGACTTCTTGAAAAAAGACTTCAATAGCTCAAGAAATAATTGGAAGAATTAACAAATGGGATGCAGAATTCATAGAAAACCAAAAAGATAGCATTCAAAACAGGATAAAAATTTTTCCAAGTATATGTCTGATAGATTGATATCTAGAATTTACACAAACTCAAGAAATGGAACACTTCAAATCAAAATTATTCTATCAATAGATAGAAAAATTCCTTGACTATTTTTAAAAGTCAAAACGCAAATAAAAACAAAATATATGAAAAATACTTATCATCTGTAGTCATCAGAGAAATGCAAATTAAATCAAACTAAGGGGCTAGCAAAATGTCTCAGTGTGTAAGTGCACTTGTCACATAAAACTACATTGAGAATCTATCTCACTGCCAACATTATGGATATTATCAAGAAAACAAGTGACAATAGATGTGGGTTAAGATGTACGGAGAGGAAAAACTTCAGCACCGCTGGCTGAAATATAAACTTTTGTAAACATTATGGAAATAACCAGGGGGGTTCTTCAAAACACTAGAAATAGATTTACCATATGATCCAGCCATTCCATCCCTGAGTATATACCTGGAGAAATATAAACCAGTGTATGATAGAGTACTTCAGCTACTATTCTCATTTATGTGGCCACATACTTGATAGGAAGCAGTTTTAGAAGTTGGTTTTAACCTCCTGATCAAGGAGACAGTTCCGTTGTAGCTGAGAACACATAGTAGTGAAAATCTATAGCAGCCTACCCCCTGTAAATCCACAATCAGAAAGAAGACAGGAATGAACGCTGACTCTCCACTGTTTATCTCCATATTATTCAGTCTGGTCCCATAGTCCATAGTACAAAGCTACCAGCTTTTAAGGTGGGTCTTCTCTGTTCAATTAGACCTTTCAGGAACTACCCTCATAAACACACTCAGATACATGTTTCCACCAGTAAAGTTGAAAATAACAACAACACTACTTGTCAACTTGCTACTCATGCACATCACTTTAAATCATAAAATTCCACTGTTTATCTTTAAGTTCTATTTTCAAATCATAGAAAAATACATTCAACCCACCTCTAAAATTACAATATAGAACAGTCCTAGCACTGTTCAAAAGCAAATAGTCTCTTCTGAGACTGATGATAACTGTGAGTCCCTATAAAATAAAGTTTGAAAAAGTATTACAATATGCCCAGAATAAACATTGGCATTCCAAAATGGAGGAATGGGAAGGGATCCAGGAGAAACCCATCCACAGCAAGAATGAACACTAATAGGGTAAATCCTGAACCTCCATGTCTGGCATCTGGAGATCTTCTGTTATGACGCAATCAAATGCAAATTATAACCTTCTTTTTGCATCTATTTGGCATTGGTTCTAGAAACTACTGCTGTTAACAAAGTCTGCAAACATTTAAGCCCTTCATACAAAAGAATGGAGTGGTTGCATATAAACTTCCATTCAAAGGGTGTAATCTCATGTAATGTAGAATGTCCAATGCAGCATGAATTCTCTATATATTGGTGCTATACCATATTGTTTAAGAAATAATGTCCAGGAATATCCATAAATGTTATGCAGAAAAGTAATAACTTTTCTGAATATTTTTTTAATTTCTTATATTTTTGAGATTGTAACCTTTCCTGAATCTGACTGAACTTTGGTTAATTGGATACATAGGTATAGTACATGTATATAGAAAAATGTATGGGACAAAGAGACTGAATTTGTCTCTTTGAGATAAAAATGTATTGGTATTTTAATCAGGTATTTGATCTTATTCTGAATAAGATCGTTAAGTCATAACCTTTCTCCCTAATATTGGTAATTTAGAGCCTGTATTTTGTAATTTTGTGTTTGGCCTTTCTGTGATTTATTCATACAATCATTCTCTTTTATGCAGCTTTATTTTTACTTGAATAATTATTTTTAAGATTTTTCTCATATTGTTACCTGTATCAATATTCCACCCTTTTCTTTCTTCCCAGTGCTATTTTGTGATACATTCCAATCTGTTCATAATTTCACATACTTATTGTCACTGGAATATTTCCACTTTGGGTATAATCAATGCAGCTTCTAATACTGGTGTAGGTGCCTTGACAAGAAATGTGTTCCATCTCTAATATGCATGTACATGGAATGGTGATGTGTATATTTTCTATATTTATATCCGTGTATCTTCAATGATAGACTGTCTAAATATTTGCCTAAATATTATTTTTCTGACTTAAGAAGTTCTAATTTTTAATAGTCTCAATTACTTTATTATATATGTGTATATATATGTGAATATATGTACATGTGTATTTATGTACAAACATATTATAAATATCAAATATTTTCTCCCAGTCTGAGTTTTCTTTTCATTGTTTATAGTGTCTGTGCAAGGACAAAGGCTCTGTATTTTGGTTAAGCTTAATTTATTAATTTTTTCTTGTCTATATTTCTTACTTAAATTATCAAGCCAGAGTCATAAATATTTTCTCCTAGTTGTTTCTTTGTCTTCTAATACTTTTGATTCTTGCATTAAGATCGATGGTTAATCCCACTAATATTTTCATATCACAGGAGGAGAAAAAAGCCCTCACTTTCCCAAATGGCTATCTGTCTATCTCAGCATCCTTTGTAACTTTTCCCCTTGAATTGTTTTAGCATCTTGCTATCAATCAATATTTGTAGACATCTAGGCTTGTTTCAAAACTTTTTTTTCTGAGCTATTGATCTAGTGTTTGGTTATTACACTTAGAACATGCTATACTTTACATTTTTGAGTAACCTTGAAAATGATAAGTCTTTCCCTTTTTTCTAATTAAAGTTGTTTTACTCTCATATAACTGTTAGAATTAACTGCTATAGAATAAATGGCTGACAGGATTTTGGAATTGCTCTGAAATAGCAGGCCAAGTGGGAAGAGACTCTTCTTGAGTTTTGTGATTCTCAAATGCATGTGTTTCTATTTCACTATCACATTTCTCTTGTAAGTTTTCTGCAGTTTCAGTCTATAGATACTATATATACCACACCAATATGACCCTTAAAACTGCTTTGTTGCTATTATAAATGATATTTAAATTTTTATTTGTAGTTTTTTGCTGTTGGTATCATTTTCATATTAATCCTTTATCACACAAAGCTAGCACATCCACATTGTCCTTCAAGCAGAAATTGCTTCTTCCATAGAGATAATTTGGACATTTCTTTTGCCTTTCTAGATAGATACATGGAGACTTATTCTTACTTATGAAGGCCCAGCCTGAGCATGGCTTGTTTCTAGCCAGCTCTCCTAACTTAAATTATCCCATTTCTCTTTCACTACATCTTGCATCTGGGCTTTTATCTTTCTTTATTCTATATGTCTTTCTTTCCTTACTCTGTGGCTGGCCATCTGGCCCCTGACATCCTCCTCTCCTCCTTCTCTCACTCCTCCCTCTTGTTCCCTAAAGCCTAGCTTTCTCCTCCTATTTATTTTCTCTGCCTGGCAGACCTGTCTATCCTTTCTTCTGCCATTCAGTTCTTTATTATACCAATTGTGTGTCTTAAATATTACAGTAACACCGTTTTACAGAATTAGACAAGCATAAAAGAATACAATGCACCTATGCACCATTAAACAAATATTTCACAACATAAATAAATGTAACTCATCTTAAGCTAATATTCCAAAACACAGGCAAGCAGTAAGATGGGAGGTGGGGTGGGACAGCTCCAGCAGCCCCAAATTTTGGCTCACTGGCTAGTGAACATATAAGATGGACCCAGCCTTGTTGGTTGATCACTACCCTGTGGAGTTTGTGCTGTCCTAACTTCTCAGCTTAATTGCTCTTGATTTGAACTCAAGTCTTCCATTGCCAATTTCCAGACAAGAGTTCATAATTCTGTCTTATTATATCATCACACAGTGGATTTCCTTTTTTCCCTATAGAGAAAACAGTCTTTGATGGTTGTTTTAAATATTATCTTTTTCAGACTAGCAGGCACACATAAGATACTCACTCATTTGTTCATTTATTCTCTTAAGCATTCCTTCCATGATAATTTACTAAGGAATCATTCCAGCCATTGGAGAAAGTTCAGAGATGTGAAAATATATACATGGTCTCTTTTCTCACCATATAAAAGCAAGAATAGCAAATTATTAAGAGAAACATCTAATGAAATATGGACTCATTAGGCATGCCAGAGCACATTAGATATGCAGTACCAAAGGAAAACTAACAAATACAGAATTGGGAGAGTCAATGTGTCAAAGGAAATTTGCAGTGGTCGGTTGCTGGTATCCTGTGAAACTGAAGCCCAAACTGGAGTATATTGTAAGAATCAGTAAAATTAATATTCAACCTTGATCTTCTAACCCCTTTTACTCTTTTTTCTTCTTTCTTTTTTTATGCCATCTAAGCAATGTTTTTTAAGTTTCAACACCACATAATTGATTTTGTTTTCTGATAAATGTTTTTTATTAACTGTACAATCTATCTTTATTTCACTAAATTCCCTTTTCATTTTCGCTATGCCCTCATAATCTGCTATCTCCTTATAGTTGACAATTCACATTGCAGAGCTTTGATTTTGTTGCTGCTTTTAAAAATTCCCTTTGGGTTTTAATATTAAAACATTTTTCATAATTATGCTCAGTCATTTCTTGCTTAGGATAGTTCTATTTCAATGTAATGTAATATACAACCTCTGTGTGTGTGTGTGTATGTGTGTGTGTGTATTTGTGTGTGCGTGTATTTGTGTGTGTGTGTATTTGTGTGTGTGTGTGTGTGTGTGTGTGTGTGTGTGTATTCTGCATGATTTGGTCCTCTCATTCACATTACATAGCTTTCATTTTATTGTTGATTTCAGGCTGTTTCCAAAATCTTCTGGATTTCTATATTAAAACATTTTTCATAATTATGCCTACTCATTTCTTGCTTAAGATGCTATTACACTGTAATGTAATATTTCTCCCTCACCCTTCTCTCTTGTTTTTTTCTCTGTTTCTCTCAGTCCCTCTATCTTTCTCTTCTTCTCTCTTCCTCTCTCTTTCTCTCTCTCTCTTTTCCTCTCTTTCTCTCTCTCTCCCCATTATGTGTGTGTATCTTACATTACTGTTTTCCTCACTCATTTTTAGTAAAATAGATTCTCCAGTTTTGGTTCTTTCAGAAACATTCTCTAGAATAAAAAGACTCTAGGGAATAGAGTTTATTTGAAATGTATAAAAAGCATGAAAAGAATAGAAAAAAGGCACAAGAGAGGAAAGGCAGTAGATACATTGTCAAAACAGCTACTACTGATGATAAATTGATGTGAAAACACTTGAAACAACTGTTCAGAACATTTCCAACTAACCAGGGGGTGGAGCAGAGTGGTTAGGCTGTCATGGTTGTGTGCAGAGATGTCTTCCACAGTTGAGGTGAAGTCTGTCAGGTAAACACACACACACACACACACACACACAGAGAGAGAGAGAGAGAGAGAGAGAGAGAGAGAGAGAGAGAGAGAGAGAGAGAGAGAGAGAGAGAGAGAGAGAGAGCTGCCAAAGCCAACTCAATTGGTATTAGAGGGAAGCTTAAATGTTTCTTTCTTCTGTTCTATCAATAGCTGGGTATACTTCAGTATGATTTTGATTAAATGAAAGTATTTTAAATTGTGGCTTTAGGGTCTTTCTCAAGTCTGTTTTTTGCTTCAAATGAAAGTCATGTGGTTCTCAGATCATGTACATGGCTAACCAAATCACTATAAATTCAGAAATTACCATAATTCATTCAAGATCAAATATTTAAAATGATTTGCATCATCCTATTTCCTTTTATGATAAAGTATATACTTGATGAGATCTAGGAAGGCAAACCATCCCAACACCATTCGTGGTGAATCAGGACCAACCTCACAATGCATGGATATATAATACACAAAAATCAAAAACGCAATTCATCATATTCATTGACAATGAGATAGAAATCACATGATCATCTCAAGAAACATAAAACAAGCACTTGACAAAATTCAATACACTTTCATGGTAAAGTCATGGAGCATCTCAGGATGAAAGAGTCATATGTCAATGTAATATCATAAAGACTCTACAACAAACCTACAGCCAACATCATACCAAATGAAGAAAACCTGAAAGTATTCTCACTAAGGTGAGCAAAAGGAGTGACCACAAATGCTGGCTGGAGTAGGGAAAGAAGAAGCTTAGTATGCACTGACAGAAGTGTAATCTAGTACAGCCACTTTGGAAATGAGTCTGAAGGTTTCTCAAGGAACTAGAAACAGAACTACCCTATGCTCCAGCTATACCACTCCTGGGTATGTACAGAAGGGGCTTTATACCCTACTACAGAGACACTTCCTCATTCAATATCATTGTTACTCTACTTGCAATAGCCAAGAAATGGAATTACCCAGATGGCCACAAACAGATAAATAAATTAAAACTGTGGTACATATTTACAATGGAATATTAATCAACCATAAAGGAAAAGGAAATCTCTAGGGAAGTGGGTGGAACTGAAAAAAAAATATTGAATGAGGTAACTCAGACACAGAAAGGAAAAGCTATATACTCTCTTTCATATGTAGGTTCTGGCTTCAAATGTTTGGTGTGTTTAACCTGAGGCACAAATAAAAGCCAGGAAACAAGAAAGGGGGCTTTCATGGCAGCATTTGGAGAATAGGAATAGTAGATTATTGGTAAAATAAAAGTTGAGAAGTAGCATACTCTGGGAGAAAAGGCCTAAGTAGAGAAGGGTGCTGGAGAATGAGGGAAACCAAGTAGTGAAATGAAGGGATAACTTGAAGGAACCTACTGTCTCACAGCAATTCTAAAAAGCAGAGGAATAATAGAGTACACGTGAAATGAAAGAAGGGGGCCAATGGAATAAACAAGGTGGTGGTGTGAGGATGGGGGAAAGAAAGGTGCATGGGTTAACCAAAACTAGGGATTCATGAAAGAGCTGTATGGAAACACACTAGTAGTATACACATTCAAAACCCAACTTCAAGGGAAAAAAGAAACTTAGAACATAATTACTCTGCATGGGTGGGCATGGTCATTCCCAGAAGGCAGGGATTATTAAGTGAAAAATCACAGTTCAAAGCATGGGATACCTTCCTATGAGTAATGGATCAAGGGTATCTCACATGTCTCCAAAACAACACAGTCTATTGCCTTTGCCCTTGATTATCTGCCATAATACATGGTAAGACCCTACTGTTGAAGATACATACTGACTGCAATAAGCAGAAAAATCTATCACAATCCAACTAGAAAACTTTCTCCCTGAATACTACATTTCAGAGTGCCGGAACAAGTTGTTCCAGCAGATACAGGAGAAAATACATCATGATTCTATGCAACAGTGAACCCTGCATACTGCAATATTGACTTTCCAGGTAAGACATGCCCACTGATGCAATGGTTGTATGGTTGTTATGAGGTAACCATCACTTCTAGTGTTGTAGTCAATTCCTGCTCCAAAGCATGGAACTTCATGCCTGGTATTATAACCCTGGTCAAAAGCCCATGCTTGGAGATCATAGTCCCTTTAGTAGAACCCACTCTTGTTATTTTGCTAAATGTTCATACCACTGAGTTGCCTAATAAATATTTATTTTTATATTGATAGACCTGAGCTTCTTTCTTCATCAGAGAAGCTTGTTTGTGTGGTTGGCAATGGTCAACAGGGAGCTATGTAACTGGCCAAAATGCTGAGAATAAGAAAATGGGTGTTCAGCCCTAAATTTGGCATCTATATCAATACCTCTCTTCCCATCAAAGCTCCGGGAACATCCCTGAAGAGGAGGTCGAAAGATTGATTGAGAGAGCAAGAGAATGGCATGGGATAATGAAATGTCTTCTGAACAAGACATAGCTGTTGTATTCATGAACTCCCAGAAGCTGTGGTTCCCTGTACAAGACTGGACTGCACCAGCCAAAATTCCACACAAATGGAGTTGGCAATCATCAGGTCTTGCCACGTATGCAGGAGTCATTGCCATAGATTGGTGCTGGAGGAGGGGGAGTCATTCATTTTTGAGAATGTGGTCACTGGTAGTATTCTCATGGTCCAGTGGATGGCCTCATACGCGCACATATGGCACCGTATGATATTGAGAAGGGGAATGAGAATATAGGACAGGGAGATTACACTTCTGCTAACCCGGAAGTCCTATCAAGCATTCTTCTAATTCATTTTCCCATGCTAAGACTCTGTCTGGATGGGCACAGAAACAGACACTAATCCTAGCACTCAGGAAGGCTAACACAGAAATTTGTGAATTAAAACTACTTTGAGAGTCTAACTCACACCAGTCAGAATGGCTATCACAAAGAAAGCAAATGCTGATGAGGATGTGGGGGAAAAGGCAAATTTCACCCATGGTTGATTAAGTGTAATACAGTATGACCACTATGAAAATCAGTGTGGAAATTTATCAAAAAAATGAATGTATAATCACCATGTGACACAGGTCCATCATTCCCAGAACCCTGCATCCTAATACAGGGATATTTATGCATACATGTTCATTGATACTGCATTCTCAATAGTCAAAAATGGAATCAATCATCAGCTGATGATTAAATAATGGAAATGTGGTACATACACAAAATGCTATAGAGATATTATGAAAATTTTAGAAAAATAGATGGAAATATTGAAAAACACAATCATATTAAGTGTGGTAACTCAGGGTCAGAAAGGCAAATATGTATCTTCACCCTCATATGCAGATTCTGGCTTTTTCTTGTCAAATGTGTATATGCAGGTGGGAGTAAATACATATAAAGCAAGGAAACAGGGGCCCATGGGATTAGAAAAGTAGAAATTAAGAAAGGAGGATGTAAAAGACAATAGAAAAAATGGGAGAAGAATATTGGGAGTGAGCCAAATATTCTTGAGCAAAAGAGGCTCAAGATAGGGGGACAGGGAGAAAGAGGGATCAACCAAATGATATATGAAATACTGAAAGAAATCCATCGCAGGAGATGACAGATTTTATCATGAATATAACTGTTTCTTGAGTCATGGCCTACAACATGATCAGGGTTAAAGTACAGCAAGACTTGCTGTCTGCTTCTACTGAAATATTTTATTTCCCAGTCTCCTTCCCTCCTTGTGAATTGTCTTCTTTTTTATAGAAATTCCCCTGGATATATTGGCAGTAAACCGATTTCATTTTCAGGAGTGATGTAAACTTTTCAAATTTAGAGAATAGATGAGGGAACCTGGGTAAGAAGATGTGAAACAAGTATTTTTTTAGAAGGTAATTTCAATATTTCTTCAGGAATTGCTTCTTGAAAAAAAGCAGCAGCAACAACAACAACAACAAAAATAATACAGTAAATCTCTAATCATTTTTCATTGTTTTTCATTTCCTCTAATTATAAATAAGCCTGTTTTTGTCTTTCACTTGTAAAATATGCAGAGCAAAATTGGCCATGTGATTTTATACACATACTCTCCTACACAATTTTTCTGTTGAGTTCAGGTGAGCCACACCTATGTACAAACGTAAGTCAAGCTTTCTCTTCTGAAAACTGTAGTTGAGAATCTGAGACTTGAGTTCATTATATATATTTTTAAAATGTACTTTTCTTCCTTTTGTTTTCTTTCATGAGAAACCTCCCAGAGACTGGAGGAAGCAGTAGATAACCTACTCACATAAGGAAGTTGACACAGTGGCATCGCTGGCCACTGTCCACTCTCAGCTTATAACAGTATTTCCTGTTATTCTGTATTAAGACTTCCTATCTTCCACACACTCAGAACAATGTTCTAGGCTTCACACCTGTATCTGAGCTCATGAAAAAATATGGCCACCAAGCTAACATCCTCTTTCCAAAATCTAGTTATCCAAGCAACTTGTCTTGGAATTAGCTAACTGGCATCATACTTAGTTCAGATTAACCCTGTAATGTCACAAGGAGGGCCAATTCTTAGCTATGCATTAGCTATTTACTGGGGTGGATAAAACATGAATCACTGAGTTTAAAGGTGAACGAACATGTTTGTCATCACTAAGACTTGTCTGTGTCTTCTTTTAAAAAACCAATCAGTGGAAAATATGCACAAGCATTGTTGCCACAATGTCTGCTTTATTCTCTAAGAAAACTGAGAGGTAACCATTTTGGTCATGTGAGAATACAGTATTCTGTTCTAAGTGGGTTAAGTAAAAGCTGCATCAGAACACAGACAAAAGCAAAATTGGGGTGATGGATGGTTCAGTGATGGGCCTTCCAGCCTTATTTCACAAAAATAACAAGTTAATACACGGAGAAACTTTCTTTGACAAGCAGTGATTAGCTCAACCAAATAAGAGTCTATGAGTCAGCTCCTCAGGAAGCCAGTCACTAAAGTCATTCTGTTTTAACTGTCTCAACTCATGATAACATAACACCCATCACAAAAGATGCATGCTCTGTGAAAGTAAGTACATGATGTTTATTTATTATTTCCTACAAAATCTTTTCACAGTGGAGCACAAAATTAATCCCTAAACAGTAGTTTTTGCAGTAGTCACCCATCCATTTAGCATCTAGCCTTTATAGACACAGGGAGAAGTAAGAGTTCTACAGAGAATTGGAGACAATAGTACCCAGTGGAAGAGAAGACAAAGACAATGAACAATTAGTGTAACTTTTCATGACAGATGGAGATATATTCCAAGTGTCATAGAGTC
Organism: Cricetiscus sungorus; assembly: GCA_030556225.1. Taxonomy (NCBI): domain Eukaryota; kingdom Metazoa; phylum Chordata; class Mammalia; order Rodentia; family Cricetidae; genus Cricetiscus; species Cricetiscus sungorus. The sequence goes on along the minus strand of JANBXA010000141.1, from coordinate 38,772,906 downwards.
ACTGAAGAAGAAGTCACTGACTCTTCTACCACATATCATACAAAAATGGCTGTGGAAGCCAAATGTAATATGCCAAGCTAGACTGTGAATGTACCATGCACTGTGTATAGAAGTAGACTTTGAGCATTCTAGACTCAATGCAATAATCTGGTAGCATGTGCTGTTCTACACTGTTCATCAGCTGGATCCTGAGAGCACCACCAGACAGTGGCAGATGAAACTTGTCAGAGAGAGTACAGTTTTAGTACAAAGTAATTCACATTGTTATCATAATTCCAGTAGAATTTGCAAAAGGGACTTCAGAAGCTTGAGCAAGTAATGGATATAAGTAAATGAAGCAGAAATACCAGATCCACAGGAATAGTTCTTGGAACAGGAGACTCAGAGGCTTGTTGGCAGGCATTTCTGTTCTGCCCTTTCTCACAACCCTTTAGTCCCAAATATACACACAGAGGCTATATTAAGTGCAATTGTTTAGCCAATGATTCAGGTTTCTCATTGGCTAGTTCACTCTTAACTAGTAACCAACTTCTATTAATCTATATATTTCCACATGGTCCTGGCTTACCTAATGCACAGACCTCTTGTTTTCTTGCCAGCTACATGGAGTGCCTCTTGAAACTCACTCTCTGCTTTCCTCTTCCCTGAATTCTTCTAGTCTGGTAGTTTCATCTATAATTCTAGCCTGGCTACACCCAGCTTTATTCATCAACCAATAAGAGTAATATTCATAGTATATGTAAGAATATTCCCCATCAGAGGATCCATGAAATGGGCATCCCAGGTTGGAAAAACCTAAAAGCCTAGACTCATTAGATTGTCCAGAAGGCAAACATATATCCAACTTGGAGCTGTCAGCCACATGTGCCCCACGGTATCTCTGAATGTAGCTCAACACAGAATCATAAAGTGAATGTATTGTCTGGGTTTTTGTTAGCTCTCTGACAAGAATTTTGTAAGGTTGTGTCATAACTCCAAAGATTGAACACAACTGGGCCCTAAAGGATACTTCATGTACTAAAGCAAATGAAGAACAGGCTTGGAACAGAAGTGTGACTCAAGTGAATAAATGGGGCCTGCTGTTCCAGCTATGGGTGATTCAACAGTAACAGAGTGGTGGCAAGAGTGATACCTAAAATCTAGGATGGCAGAAGAAATTGAAGTTACTATAATGCATAGCAAAGATGAGTGGGGAACCCATGGTCCTGATACACCATGAACTTCTGACATGACATTCAAAGAAATGTAGAATTACTTTCTTTATATAGTTGAAAGAAACCCAGGCTTGACAAACATGAGCCCAAAGGAAATTACTTAAGAAAAGATGGGAGTCCCTTGCTTAGGTTTTAGATGTAGCTGAGTATTTTACTCACAGATGAAAGGCAACTAAGCCTCCAATTCCCCAGATAAAGGACACCAAAGTAACAAGGAAGTAAGCATGTAAAATCTCCTTGGTTTTTCTTTTTTCTTCTTTGGCTGTTGCTTTCAAAGAGGCTAAAATTATATAGTGGCTCAGAGGCCTGTACCATGAATCCTACCACAGTAAGAAAAGTAAATTCAAAGTGTCTACACACTTCCCCAGGCAAGAGCACAGATTAGGATAAGACTAAAATGCACAGTACTCCATATGCAGAGGATGGCAGCGAAGAAGAGCCGTCGCTCAGCAGCTCAGCATTAAAGAGGCTTCAGTGAGCTTGATAAGAGGAGTATGAGTCATGCTGCAAGAAAAAGACTAATGGTTCTCATCCTGTGGCTCACAGCCCCTTTGGAGATCCATATTATATATCCTACAGCGATAGCAGAGCAGTGAGGGGAAGGCTATCTAAAATGAGGACTACAAAGGTAAGGAATTGGGGCTGGAAATGTAGCTTGGAGGTTAAAAGCACATACTGTTTCTGCAGAGGACTGGAATTCCCAGCATCCGAACTGGGCAACTCAGAACCACCATTAACAACAGTTCTGGAGAATCTAGTACTCTCTTCTGGTCCTTGAAGTACTACATTTACATGCACAAGAACACACACACACACACACATACATACATACACACACAAGAACATGAATACACATGCACTCATATACATTCAACTAAAACAGTAAAGAATTGAAACTGTCGATTTTGTCTGTTTTGATATCATTAATAAAGACTGAAAATAACTATGAAGGACAAGAGTGTTTTAATGTATCTTTCTCCACATCCTCTCCAGCACAAATTATCATTGGTGTTTTTTTTTTTATTTTGGCCATTCTGACAGGTGCAAGACAGTATCTCAGTGTTGTTTTGATTTGCATTTCCCAGATGGCTAAGAATGTTGAGCACTTTCTCAAGTGTCTTTCAGCCATTTTAGATTCCTCTATGGAGAATTCTCTATTTAGTTCTGTACCCTAATTTTTAATTGGATTATTTGGTGTTTTGGTGACTAGATTCTGACGTTCTTTATACATTTTGGAAATCAGCCCTCTATTATATGTGAGGCTAGTGAGGATCTTTTCCCATTCTGTGGGCTGCCATTTTGTCTTGTTGACTGTGTCCTTTGCCTTAATTTCAGGAAGTCTCATTTATTAATTGTTGATCTCAGTGTCTGTGCTACTGGTATTATGTTAAGAAACCAGTCTCCTGTACCAATTCATTCAAGGGTACCTCCCACTTTCTCTTCTAAGAGGTTCAGTGTGGCTGGATTTATGTTGAGGTCTTTGGTCCATTTGGACTTAAGTTGTGTTCATGGTGATAGATATGGAACTATCTGTAATCTACTCACCGGCATCCAGTCATACCAGCATCATTTGTAGAAGATGCTTTCTTTTTTAATTGTATAATTTTAGATTTTTTGGTCAAAAATCAGATGTTCTTAGGTGTGTGAATTAATAACAGGGTCTTCAATTTGATTCCAATGGTCTATGTGCCTTTTTTCCCAATATCAAGATGTTTCCAGTATTATAGCTTTATAAATAGAGCTTGAAGTCAGGGATGGTGATTCCTCCGGAAGTTCCTTTATTGTACAGGGTTGTTTTGGCTGTCCTGGGTCTTTTGCTTATCTATATAAAATTGGGTATTGTTCTATCAAGGTCTGTGAAGAATTGTGCTCATATTTTTATTGGTATTGAATTGAATCTGTAGATTGCTTTTGGCAAGACTGCCATTTTTTACTATGTTGATCCTACCTGTCTGAGATCATGGGAAATCTTTCAGTTTTCTGATATCTTCTTTAATTTCTTTCTTTAGAGACTCAAAGGTCTTGTTATACAAGTCTTTCACTTATTTGGTTAGACTTATCAGAAGATATTTTATGCTGTTTGTGGCTATTGTAAAGGGTGATATTTCTTTGATTTCTTCCTCAGCCCATTTATTGTCTCTATAAGGTACAGCTACTGATGTTTTTAGCTAATCTTGTATCCTGCTACATTGCTGAAGGTGTTTATCAGCTGTGGGAATTCCCTGGTAGAATTTTTTGGGTCACTTATGTAAACTATCATATCATCTGCAAATAGTGAAAGTTTAACTTCTTCCTTTCCAATTTGTGTCCCCTTGGTGTCCTTTTATTGCTCTAGCTAGAACTTCAAGTACCATATTGAAGAGATTTGGAGAGAGTAGAAGGCCTTGTCTTGTTCCTGATTTTAAAGGAATTGTGTTGACTTTCCTTAGGTTGATATTGGCTGTTGGTTTGCTGTATATTGCTTTTATTATGTTTCAGTATGTTCCTATTATCCCTAATCTCTCCAAGACCTTTATCATGAAAGGGTGTTGGATTTTTTCAAAGGCTTTTTAAGAATCTAGTGAGAAAATCATGGTTTTTTTTTTAGTTTGTTTATATCGTGGATTACATTAATAGATTTTTATATGTTGAACCATCCCTGCATCCCTGGAATGGAGCCTACTTGGTCATTGTGGATGATTTCTCTGATGTGTTCTTGGTTTCAATTTGCCAGTATTTTATTGAGTATTTTTGCATCAATTCATGAGGGATATTGGTCTGTAGTTCTCTTTCTTAATTGTGTCTTCATGTGGCTTGGGTACCAAGATAATTGTGGCATCATAAAAAGAGTTTGGAAATGACTCTTCTGCTTCTATTTTGTGGAACACTTTGAGGAGTACTAGCTGTTATTTAAATTTCTGGTAGAATTCTGCACTGAAACCATCTGGCCCTAGGCTTTTTTTTTTTTTTTTTTTTTTTTTTGGTTGGAAGACTTTTTATGACTGCTTCTATTTCATTAGAGGTTATGGGTCTATTTAAATTGGTTATCTGTTCTTGATTTAATTTTAGTAAGTGATATCTATCCAGAAAAATGTTCATTTATTTTAAATTTTCAATTTTGTGGAATACAGGTTTTCAAAGTATGACCTTATGATTCTCTGGATTTCCTCAGTGTCTATTGTTATGTCCCCCTTTTCAGTTCTGATTTTGTTAATTTGCATGTTCTCTCTCTTCCTTTAGTTAGTTTGGATAACGTTTTGTCTAATTAGTTGACTTTCTCCAAGAGAAACTCCTTGTTTCATTGAATCGCTGTATTGTTTTACTTGTTTCTACTTTATTGATTTCAGCCTTCAATTTGACTATTTCTTGGCATCTGCTCCTCCAGAGTGAGTTTGCTCTTTTTGGTTCTAGAGCTTTCAGGTGCTCTGTTAATTCTCTAGTGTGACTGTTGTCCAGTTTCTTCATGTGGGCACTTAGTGCTATGACCTTTCCTCTTAGTATTTGCTTTCAAAGTGCCACATAAGTTTGACTATGCTGTGTCTTTATTCTCATTGTATTGTAGGAAATGTTTAATTTTTTCTTTATGTCTTCCTAAACCCAGGTATGGTAAATTGCACATTGTTCAGTTTCCATGAGTTTTGAGGTTTCCTGCAATTTGTGTTGTTGTTGAATTCTAACTTTAAGGCATGGTGATCCAATAAGTAGTTCTGATAATGTTTTTGTATCTGTTGAGGTTTGTTATATTGCAGATTATGTGATCGATTTTAGAGAATGTTCCATGTAGCTCTGAGAAGTAGGTATATTCTTTGTGTTTAGAGGAATGTTCTACAAATTTCTTTTAAACCAAATTGGGTCATAACTTCTATTAGTTCTTTTGTTTCTTTGTTAATTTTCTGTCTAGTGGTCCTGTCTAGTGGTGAGAGTGGGGTGTTAAAGTCTTCCACTGTAAGTGTGTGAGGTTTTATGTGTGATTTGAGTTTTAGTAATGTGCTTTTACAAATTTGGTTGCCTTTTTATTTGGTGCAGAGATGTTCAGAATGAGACTTCATCTTGATGGATTTTTCCTGTAATGAATATGAAATGACGTTCTTCATCTCTTTTGATTGACTTTAGCTTGAGGTCTATTTGATAGATATTAGAATTGTTATACCAGATTGTTGCTTGGGTCCATTTTATTGGAAATACTTTTGCCAATCGTTTACTCTGAGGTATCATCTGTCTTTGAAGTTGAGGTGTGTTTCCTGTATGCAGCAGAAGAATGGGTTCTGTCATTGTATTTATTCTGTTAACCTGTGTCTTCTTATAGGTGAGTTAAGACCATTAAAACTGAAGGATATTTATGACCATTGATACTTGTTTGTTTTGTTGGTGGTGGTAGTAGTATTGTGTGTGGACCCCCCTTCTCCCCCCGCCCCCTTTTTTTACTTTTTTGCTTTTTGCTTTTGGTAAAGTAGAATTATCTGATGTTCATGTTTTTGTGAGTGTAGTTATTTTTTCTTCTACTACTTTCTGTAGGGCTGAATTAGTGAATACGCATTGTTTAAATATGAATTTGTCATGGAATATCTTGTTTTGCCATCTGTAGTGATTGAAAGCTTTGGTGGGTATAGTAGAATGGGATGGTATTCATGGTTCTGATGGGAGATGTTATTCTGTATATATGTTTCTCATACTGGTTAATAAAGCACTGTGGCCAATTGAAAACTAGATAGGCGGGGCTAGGAGACTAGGAGGAGGAAAGAGGAAGTAGAAGGCGGGGTCAAGATGTAGCCCGGAGAAGGAGCAGGACGCCTGCCGCGTGGCTCCCCGATAAGACGACCACGTGGAAATACTTAGATAAGTAGAAATGGGTTAATAATTAAGGCAGAGCTAGCCCATAAACAATAATGCTAACTGGCCAACAGGATTGTATCAAATACAGAGTCTCTGAGTGTTATTTGGGGCACACGTGGCTGGAGGACCATGGCGGCAGGTCCGGGAGGCCGGCGGGGAGGAACCTGCTGTAACATAATGGTGTCAGAAGCAGGATTGAGAACTTTCGCTTAAAACTTAACAAAAGCTTAAAAAATAGTTTTTAGAAACAAGGGAACGAACAGAGACTAGCAAGACTTCTTGGTAGCAGCATTTTCTCGGTTGGATTTGTTTTGTTGTAGACAGAGATTTGCGCGGCTCCTTTAAGGGAAGTTTCCAAAATTAGCATAAGCGGCAAAAAGCCGCCTTGCTTTTAAAGAGCTCTGCTAACAATTCATTGGTGTGTACGAGAGCTGCAATGAAGGTTTACATTGTATTTTAAAAAATACGCTGGCTTGGGAGAGAAAAAGAAATGGGATACAATGGTTTAAAAAGAAAAAAGGAATTAAATGGATGGATGTAATGGCACACGCCATTAATCCCAACACTCGGCAGACAGAGGCAAGCAGATCTCTGTGATTTCAAAGTAAACCTGGTATGCAATGAATTCCAGGACAGATAAAAGTTACACAGAGAAACCCTGTCTCAAAATATGTAAAAATAGAAGTAGAATAAATAGAGTAATAAAAAAGCCACGTAAAGATGGAAAGCACAGAGAAATTTTGGATACTATACGCGATTCTGTTGTCTTTAAATTATTTGATTGCTGAGAAAATAACTACTGATAAAAGAAATACTGCTGGATTAATTCAATTTATATATTTTAAAAATGCTTTGACTCCAAAATTTAAGCCTAAGGACAAGGTACTGGGGAAAAGGATTTCTATTTTTGTTTCCACAGAAAATGAAAAACTATGGATTCTTTCCAGACTTATATGGTTTGATCAAGCCAGACTCCCTGAAACAGCTCCCCAGGTGATCCAACATTCAAAGCAATTGAGACAAAGCCCTGCAGACCACAGCCAAGATTTCTGCATCTTCTTTGGAACCCTACGACAGCGCCCTCTACCAGCAGGAAGTAGTTTGGAAAGAACGACGCCCAAATTCCCAAATATTGTTTATAAATGTTTGTTTTCATTTAAATGGGCTTGATTATAAATGGCTATAACCACAAACAATCTTTTTAAAGGGAAAAGGGGAATTATGGTATGGAAATGAATACTTTGCTTTGGAATGGATTTTCTTTTATTGATACAATTTAAGGTCAATTTTGTGATATGTATATTTCTCCTCTTGTTTAGGTATTGTGTTTATATAGCTCATTGGAAAATGTAATGTATAATTTAGTACAGATTATAGAGAGTTACCTATGATAATTAAAACTTGGAGTTAAGTTAGGATTTCTACATATGCAGAGATGTATTTGAGATGAATAGGCATTCTTCAAACCTTTCAAAGACCTACAGAATATGGCATTTAAAATGGTTTAGGGATTTTCTTGACAATGAGGCACAACTGCTCCTGGTAACACCACCTACAGAAGAAAGGAAGATGGACATCAAAGAAACACATTATGGAGTCTGCTTCTAATATGGCAAGACTAGCCATTTGAGCAAGGTACTTCTCTTGTCTAGACTGTTTGATTTTATGTTGTAGAAACTGGACATGCAGGACCCAGAAAAAGGTGACTGCTGATTCAAGATGGACATTGTTACAGGGTTCCTGCTTCATGGAAGAGGCTGCCAGACAGCCAGACAGTCTACAGGACACAGAGAAAAGTTTCCTGCCTTGTTGAGGAGTCTGGACACACACTATGGCCTATGGGCTGAAGATGGAACATTAAAGAAGTACTTCGGGTGACTGACCAGGCAGTGAGTTGTCTCTGTCATTTCTAGAATTTATATATTATCCTTCTGTGGTCTTTGATGGAGTTGAAGACAGATAGTTATGGTTACAGTTTTCCTTAGTTAGGATTAAAGATAAGTTACATATAGGACTTTAGACTCACAAAGATAGGATAGATGATATTTTGTTTAAGTCTTACAAAATGTTAATGGACTAAATATTGTTTACTATGATTCTTATTTGATAACTGTTGTATCGTACATTTTGCTATGTTAAGGTTAAATCCCTTCTTTTACTTTAGACAGAAAAGAGGAGATGATGGGAGATGTGATTCTGTATATATGTTTCTCATACTGGTTAATAAAGCCCTGTGGCCAATAGAAAACTAGATAGGCGGGGCTAGGAGACTAGGAGGAGGAAAGAGGAAGTAGAAGGCGGGGTCGAGATGTAGCCCGGGAAGAAGCAGGAAGCCTGCCGCGCGGCTCCCCGATAAGATGACCACATGGAAATTCTTAGATAAGTAGAAATGGGTTAATGATTAAGGCAGAGCTAGCACATTAACAATAATGGTAACTGGCCAACAGGATTGTATCAAATACAGAGTCTCTGAGTGTTATTTGGGGCACATGTGGTTGCAGGACAATGGTGGCAGGACCAGGAGGCCGGCAGGAACAACATGCTGTAACATGGTTCCTTAGTGTTTGTAGACTATCTATCCAGGACCTTCTGGCTTTCAGAGTTTCCAAGGGGAAGTCAGGTGTAATTCTGATAGGTCTACCTTTATATTGTATACCTTTTTCCTTGGCTGGTTGTAATATTCTTTACTCTGTATGTTTGGTGTTTTAATTATTATGTGGTGAGGGAAATTTTTTGGTGGTCCATTCTACTTGGTATTCTTGAATACGTTTTCTGTACCTGTGAGGTTTCTTCACCTTCTTCTATACCTATTATTCTTAGATTTGGCCTTTTCATGGTGTCCCATATTTCCTGGATATTTTATGTTAGGAATTTGTTGGACTTAAGTTTTTTGTTGTTGTTGTTTGTTTTTTTTTTTTTTTTGTTCGTTTGTTTTGTTTGTGGATGAATCTATTTCTCCTAGTATATCTTCAACTTCTGAGATTCTCTTTTCCATGTCTTGTATTCTGTTGGTTATGCTTGCATCTGTAGTTCCTGTTCATTTACCCAGCTTTTCTATTGCCAGCATTCCCTCAGACTGTTTGTTGTTGTTGTCTCTATTTCAGCTTTCAAGCCTTGCACTGTTTAAATTGTTTCTTCACTTGTTTGCTTGTTTTTTTCTTGGCTTTTCTTACTTTCTTTAAGAGATTTGTTTATTTCTCATATTTTTGGTTTGCTTTTTCCTCCATTTCTTGTATTTTTTGTTTGCTTTTTCTTTCATTTCTTTAAGCAATTTTCTCATTTCCTCTTTGAGGGTCTCTATCATCTTCATAAAGTTGTTTTTAAGGGTAAAGAAATATTCCAAAGCATGGTGTTGCTTTGTGGTAGAACACTTGACTACTATCTATTAGGCGCTGAGCTGAATTTCCAGTATGACAAAAATGTATGACAAGCCAGTAGGCTTTAAAGACTTAAAAGAGAATAGTGTTTTTACTTTAAAGTCCGTTTGGTTTGAATATGCAAGTACTTTGCCCAGGTATGTCAGCTTCCTTGGGACTATGGCAGAATGATTTCAATAAAGGCGAAATTACTTCTTTGAGTCCCAGTTTCAGAGGTATCTGTCTAATTTGGCAGGGCAGAGCATTGGGGGGGGGGATTCACATCCCAGTGGTCAGGAAACAGAGAAGTGGGAACACAGACAGGAGATAATGTAAGGTATAACCCTAAGGACACTGCCTTCTTCCAGAAACCCCAGGTCTGACTTCTCACCAGTCCCCAGCAATACCACTATGCTGCACATTCACCCATGTTGCACCTCCATGATTAGCCAAGCTATGGACACAGCAGAGCAGCATGCAATTTAAAAAGTTCAAGGCTTAGTACCCATTGAGACTTTTATCTTTCAAGTAAAGACATGATGCTTTCCTCAGAAAGCACAATCAGTCATGTTAAATCAGTGCCATGGTTTATAGTTTACTATTTTTTCTTGTTCCTAAGATAGTGATTCATGTCTCACTATGCTAAGTAATATTTTCATTAAAATACTTCTGGTTAAAATGGGAAGAATTTTGAATTTAAAAAAATGAATTTGAGTTTGGGCCTGGTGAGTATGCCTGTTTGCTACAAAATAAGCATGAGGTACAAAGTTCAAACCCAGGACCATATCAAAAATATACACATGATTTGCTGTATACCCTGTAAATATGTGTTTGTGGGAGAGAGGCAGATTCCAAAGGCTTGCTAGCATCCTATTTGAATTAGCAGTTTGGTGAGAGACTGTCTCAAGGTGGAGATCCATCAACAGAAGAAGACACCTAATGTCGTCTTCTGAGCACATATGCACACATACATGCACTCCACATGCACACATACTGGAACATGCACTACCATGTTCACATGCATGACAGCACACATGCACACACCCACACATATTCACACACACCACACACACACACACCACAGACATGCATACACACACGCACACACATGCACACACACATGCACACGCATATGCATGCTCACACAAAAGCATGCACACACACATTCACTGGTTTCTTATTAGAGTGTTTGAGAAATAACTGTAAAAGACCTAGCATATTATAAGGCTTGATGAAAATATGACTAAATAATGGCAGGCACCAGCCACAGGAGCAACTAACAGAAAAGCAGAATGTTTGGAAACTTTCTCATCTATCAGAACTTTGTCTCATGGATTAAATTTCAGATAATGGTCCCACAGAGTACAAACTCAATAATACCCATTTACAGTTATGATGTTTGTCACCGTTTCATACACATTTATGTACAGCCTCAAGTCATAATTTAGTGTTTTGTCTGAATGAGAACTGAGTTATCTCAATGTGAGAAGCATTTTGGTTCTCTTGGAAACTATTCTTTAAAATAATGTAATCCTATTATAAACAATGTGCTGAAAAGTAACATAATAAGGTATTATAATGTTGTTATGGCAACTGAAGCAGTTCTGTTTAAACACCCATGGATCCATAATTTTAAATCACACCTAAGTAACAAAGACTATATAGCTAGGTAATCAATCCTTATTTAGTCATTTTTATTCATACTTGAGTACTGCTTACTTCCCCTTTATACTTAATTTATCATTTACCCAATATGATTTTTTGAGCAATCACAGCATTCAAAGCTTTAGGATGGAACAGATGACAAATTGGTCCCATTGCCTGAAGACTTGTTTTCCATCCTTTTCAAACTAATCACCAGTAAAGCAGAAATTTTTTAACTCTTTGGACAGGTCATGATCTCCCTAATGTAAAAAAAAGTGTATCTCCTGTGTTCACACCATGAAACCAACACATCAATTAGTTTTGTCCCCAAAAATTTCCCCCCTGAGGCAAATGCACCAAACTCAGCAAAAGGAAGGGGAAAGAGATAGAGAAGGAGTAGGAAGAGGAAGAAGAAGAAGAGAACAAGGAGAAGAAGGAGAAGGAGGAGGAAGTGGAGTAGAAGAAGGAGAAGGAGGAGGAGGAGGAGGAGGAGGAGGAGGAAGAAGAAGAAAAGGAGGAGGAGGAGAACCAGGAGAAGAAGGAGGAGGAGGAGGAAGAGAAGTAGAAGAAGAAGGAGAAAGAGGAGGAGGAAAAGAAGGAGGAGAAGGAAGGCTTTTTACTGTGCCATGCACTAAAAACATGGTAAAAAAAAAAAAAAAAAAAAAAAACAACAACAACCATGGGTTATTTCTCTGAAATTCTGACTTTACTGGATTTTTCATTTTGCCTGTCAGCTCTGAGGCTGGAGAGAATCTCTGTGTTGCAACTTGTATTTTTTCTGAAAGCATACCTTCTCTCTGTGGCATGGCTGTGGAGAAGAAGAATAATTTATCCTGAGCAGTGTGACAATGGCCCCAACCTGATCCTGTCGCCGTCGGGGTGCTGTCAAGTTCTGTCTCCCTACTGATACCTGTGTCTCTTTTCAAATTAATTTCACAGCCTGTGGTGCAGTGTTAATATTGCTGACTCTCTTTCCAGATACTCAGTCTTAGCATTCCTGGGCCCTGATGAATCAGAACTAATCATTAGAAACAATATAACCCTGAATGTCTTCTCTGAAATGACACAAAGCATCTCAGTATTGAAATGATATAAAATGACCTTAGTCATGAGCCTATATTTTTGAGGCTTGACTAATAGTTTAGCATGTAAAATTTGGTTAATTTTCTATGTATATATAGAAGGAATGCATAATTTACAGTTATGCTTTAATTAGTTCAATACTGTTGGGTATGTTTTTAATGTTCCCTGTGTCTTTCTTACCTTTGCTTGTTGAAGCAGAACAAATTTAAAAGACAGCTCTAAATCTCAAATCGCCTTAGGTTTGCTAATTCTGTTATTCTTTGCTTTGTCACTTTAAATTTTACTCCATGTTTGATATGGGAAATTTGAAATTGTTTATCATAATGAGTTATATTTCCTTTAATCTGAAGGAATATTAAATAAAGCATGCTTTAAGACAACAAAATGTCAAATACAGTAATATATAAGGTAAAGAGGAAATCACAACTCAAATTACAAAAATCTAAAACCCATACAGGATCATCCAGAAGGCTGTGTCTGTACAGACATTTGCTGCCGAGACTGACAACCTGAGTTTGAAACCAGGACCCACATGCTGGAAGAAGAGATCCAGATCCTCCCACCTCAAGCTTTCCTAAATTTCCACATACAGGAGTGGCAATTACCCTTCTATACACACACACACACACACACACACACACACACACACACACACACACACACAAAGTAGATAAATGTAATAAAAGGTAAAATAATGCATAGCAACATTTTATCTTATAAGGTTAAAGCAATAACTTAAAGGAGGTTTATACTTTTAAATTAACATAGTGAAAGAAAAAGTGTGAAACACTATTAATCCAAATATCTATCTCACTAACAGAAAAAGGAGAATGTATTAAAGAAGTACAAAGTGACAAGAAGGTAATTCTAAACACAAATACAGGAAGCTAGTTATCCCCTGCTGTGCCCTTGCTCTTAGCAAACCTGGTGGTCAATCATTTACTCATCACTGTGTCTTATTGACTTATGCCTTCATTTGGCAACAACAACAACAGATGCATTATTATGAACTGGTTACTGCACAAACATTTTACATGCCTTATTTCCTTTAATCCTATAAAGAAATAGCTATTATTTTTTCCATCCTATGAGTATGAAAAGCTGAAATTTAAGGTTATGTAATTGGCCAGGAATCAAATGAAGACACCATGACTCTAGGGACTGAATTTCTAGCCAGGCATTGTACAAATAGCTCCCATGTTTATGTGCATACAGTACACACTGAAGAGTGAGTTAGCCTTTTCATTCCCTTGGAGTTGTACCAGAAGCTGACCAATATGAACACCTTTCAGAATGTTTATTATTGCCAGCAAGATCTGTCTGGCTGTGCTGCTTTCAGTGCCTACTGATCTCCATGCATTTTTAATATGTAGGGATGTTCTATGTCTTAGTCTTTTCTTGAAGAGGTATGCTGCAGGAAGATATGCCTATGGGAGAAAAGCACACAGCAAATGAAATGTCACCAATCCTGCAAAATGTTGTTTTTTGAGGATTTAGTTTTATTTTCATTGTAACAGTAGTTTACTCATTGAAATGAATTGGATAGATCCAGTTAGTCCCAAAAAAAGGAAATCTAGGTCACTTTCAAACTTATATAGCCTACAAGTTAGGTAGGTAGTCAACATGTTGACCTACTTAGCTTCAGTAGCCTAGTATGGGACACACCAATATTTACATACGAATTAAAAGGTATGAGTGCAGAATCCTAATGATCAATGAAGCGGTATTTCTCATTAATGGCCAACCATTTGAAGTAAAATAAATGTCAGTCAGTGGCTCAAAGGTTCAGAGCACTGGCTGCTCATACAGAGGTCCAGAGTTAAACTCCCAGCAACCACATGGTGGCTCACAACCATCTACAATGAGATATGGTGCCCTCTTCTGAAGTGTAAGGAGAACACTGTATACATAATAAATAAATCTTGAAAAAAAATAAAATAAATTGCAGTCCCTAATCATTCCTTGCAGCTTCAGGTACTGCCAAGCTTGAGAACAAATCATGAGCCTCTTTGTTTTCCTCTGGAAACTGAAATGCCTGTGTTTACCTTCTACTCACCAATGAAGCACATAGGGCACAATTCACTTGATTTTGTTTGCACTGATGGTCTACCTATCCAATAGTTTTCTCTCCAGAGATGCTTCCCATTTCAATGGTCACCTTTGTCAATGTGTTTGGGTAAAGTAAATGTGGATGTGGCAGGGGAGGGGTTGACAGAAATTGCTTTTCTTGGTCTTGAAGAAAAACTCCCATCCCTCCCATCCCTAGGGCATTGGGAACAAGGTGGAGATTTCTTGAGTTCTTCATTCTTATGTAGTATCCCCAGAAACCTACTGTTGGAAACCAATTATGTTCAGTTAAGCAGTTTCTCCTTTTTTTTAGTACAATATCTTCATAGTATGGACCACTGTATGTGGTTTATAAACTGAGGAGTGTGCTAAATCTTCCATTTATACCTGTTGAACACATTGATGGGGTTAAATTCTCAGTCTAAAACATAAAACTGTGCTGGCTAGTTTTATGTTAACTTCACACATGCTAGGGTCATCAGAGAGGAGGGAGCCTCAGATGAGAAAATGCTCTCATATAACCGGGCTGTAAGCAAGACTATAGCAAGACTATAGGACATTTTCTTAATTAGTGATTGATGGAGGAGCCATTCTTGAGCTGATGATTCTGGGTTTTATAAGAAAGCTGGCTGAGCAACTTATGATAAGCAACCTAGGAAGCAGCACCCCTCCATGACCTCTCTCTCCATCAGCAGTGGCCCCCAGTTTCCTGCCCTGTTTGACTTCCTGTCCTGATTTCCTTCAATGATAACTAGTGTGACTGGGAAGCATCAGCCAGATAAACCCGTTTCCTCCCCAAGTTACCTTTGTCATGGTGTTTCTTCACAGCAATAGTAACCCTAACTAGGACAGGCTCCCTTCTGGAATGACTGTCTCAAGATGAACAAACCCATCTTAGTCCTGACCACTCATGACGTGGCTGCTAGCTCAATGAAAAATGGTCCTGGGGCTGTCACATAAAACTGTGTCTCCCTTAGGAACCATAATCATTTTTAATGTTTTTCTGTTTCTTCTATTTCTTGTGTTCCATATAGGTAAATGAGAGCCTTGCACCACTAAAGAAAAAGCAATGAAAATTGTGTGTAATTATTTTCAGTAAAATCTAAGAAACTTAAAATTGAGAGTTTATTTGGCTCTAAGAACCACAGACTACATAATCAGCAACTGACATGGCTGTACCCTTGACTCATATTACACTGCATTTGTTTTATGCTTCTGTGCGCAAAGTCTCATTTTTTCCAAACAAAGAAAATCACTAGGCTTTTCTGTGCTTGATACCAATTTAAATGAGCACATTCATTTCCCTTTATTACATGAAGGAAAAAGGGCCTACTGTTTTTGACAAGGGACTGGCCTCATTCTGAGACCACATAAATGTATTATGCAGCCACCTGTTATAATAGCTCACAAATTGGACCGCAATTATTAATATGCCTTGCTCCATCAAAGTATTAAGATGCAATGGTAATTATGACCAGAAGAGTTAAACAGCACTTTTCTGATCTATTCCCTACTATATTTAATGTTGTGAAATGCAGAAAAATGAGCATTCAATCTCAATTTTCTCTTCCATTTGCATTATTAGACCTTAGGTTTGAGGACATCCACCTTATTTATTATAAAGAATGTTTTACTTGTATTAACATTCTCCATAGTTTGTAAAGATAAAGAAACTATCATATTTATCCATTTAAAACTAAGGCTACCAAGGTAAAATAATATTCAATATATCAGTGGCCATCAAAGGCAAGGTGGCCATAAAGAGAAGAGAGAGACTAACCTGATCAGTGGAAACTTGGGTCCAAATTTAAATACAGTGTATGTTTTTTGGCTTATAACTCAAAGTCACTAAACTACAGATTTATCAATAAAATAAGACAAAAACATGATCTGCAAAATATTTGAAAATATTGGATTAGTACAAATATTATAAATAAAGGTAGTCATGTCTATTAACATTTATTTTGCTATATTCTATCTGTGTGATGTGTGTGTGTGTGTATGTGTGTGTTCTGTTTAGAAACATTCATAAGTTGACTTAAACATTGAAATGGGAAGGAGGCACATCAATTCATTGAGCAGGTAACCAATTACAATACAGAATCAAGAGCTTTGGTGCTGAAAATTAGCATAGTTTCAAGTAGTGATGAGGATAAACCAAAAAAACGCAAACTTGAATGCTATACAAAAATCTCTACAAAAACCAGCTTCATAGTTTGCAAAGTAACTAAAGATACATTTCAAGAAAATCACCTTCTCCTATAAATACTGACTTGTTCAAAATCATCAGGTTCTGCAGCATTTAAATAAATTAGTATGCGGTAAATATGAATGAATGCAATTAGTTTGCTTATAAATTTGTCACCGTTACCTTAAATCTTGTTGAATTACTCTTTTAATATATAGGTGAATAAAGTGATGGACTCAATACAGTAATTTTAATTTCCTGCTTTGTGAACATTAGAAACAATGATACCAGAGTTTAACTGACTGGATGTATAAAAGGGAATTACAGCTCCATTCTCAAATACTGAGAATGCTATATCTGCTTCTTGTACACTAGAATCACAAACCAAGAAAATGCAAATAGTTATAGAAGTTGATGCTAGAAAGATTTGAAGAAGGTGTACATGTGTAATGGGGACATCTTAGCCAGTGGGTTGACACGGAGAATGGAGGAAGTTGAAACCTCAGAAACTTTCCTTTGTGAACTCTATGCAAGTATATCAAAACTCAAAGATATCCCCAAAAGTCATCTGCACGAGGCAGACAGAGTTTACATGGAAACAGTTCCTCCAAAGGATAAGCCCAGTCAACATCACCAAAAAGGAAAGCACCAAACTGACATCAGCAGTCTTGGATATAATGATCTGGTACATTAGCATCACAGAATAACACATTTTAAAAAAAGATCTTGACGTGAACAAACGTGTTGGAAGTGGTTAAATAGAAAACAATAGGAATATATGCCTACCCAAGACTAATATAACACAGAAAAAACAAATTGGGAGCTAAAAGTAAACTCTGGGAATTAAAATAAGCAACTAAAGTTAAGAAAAATGCTTTAATTGAAGTTAGATAGTTTGCCAATACAAGAGAAAGAATTTGAGAAATGGAAGAAAGGTTTGCAGAAATTATATTAAGTGAATCACAGTATGAAAGAGAGATAGAAAATTTAAAAAGATGTATTTATGGAGTAGAAGGAAGAAGTGACAGAGAAAATGAAGCAAGCAATAGGAATACTAGAAATATTTCTAGAGTACTGGGTACAAATTTTCAAAGAAAAAGAAAAGGCTTTCTCTTGTGATGGGGAAATGGCATCACAAGCTGGGATGCCAGCCTGCTATGACAAGGGGCTGGTGGAAGAAAATTATCTAGTTTACACAAGAGAGGCAAACAACTGTCTCCACTTTTAAAACAGTCCCTTGAAGGTCTGCTTAATTGCAACCTAGGGAAAGCAATGTCATTATGATGGGAGATGTCATTCTGTAAATATGTTTCTCATATTGGTTAATGAATAAAGCATTCTCTTCTTTTCTGTCTTAAAATAAAAAGAAGGGTTTTAACCATAACATAGTAAACAGTTATCAAATAAGAACCATAGTTAACAATGTAGTTAACAATGTTCAGTCCATTAACATTTAGCAAGATTTAAAGAAAATATTCTATCATCTATCCTATCTTTGTGAGACTACAGTCTTATATGTAACTTATCTTTAATCTTAAATAAGGAAAACTACAATCATAACTATCTGTCTTCAACTCCATCAAAGACCACAGAAGGATAATATATAAACTCTAGAAATGACAGAGGCAACTCACTGCCTGGTCAGTCATCCGAAGTTCTTCTGTAATGTTCCATCTTCAGCCCATAGGCCATAGTGTATCTGGCAGACTCATCAGCAAGGCAGGAAACTTTAAACTGTCCATCTGTATTGGAAGTTTGTCAGTCATTTTTCTCTGTGTCCTGCAGAATGTCTGGCAGACTATTCCATGAAGCAGAAACCCTGTAGCACTGTCCATATTGTATCAGCAGTCATTTTCCTGTGGGTCCTGCTTGTTCAGTTTATGCAGCATGAAGTCAAACAGTCCAGACAAAAGCAGTATCTTGTCCAAATGGCTAATCTTGCCATATTGAAAGCAAACTCCATAACAAGTTTCTTATATGTCCATCTTCCTTTCTGACTCAGTTGGTGTTGCCAGGAGCAGATATGTCTCACTGTCAAGAAGAACCATAAACCATTTTAAATGCCATATTCTGTAGGTCTTTGAAAGGCTTGAAGAATGCCTATTTATCTCAAATACATCTTGAAAACCTAACTAACTTAACTCTAAGTTTTGACTATCCTAGGTAACTATAATCTGTACTAATTTATACATTACATTCCTAAATGAGCTATATAAACACAATACCTAATAAAAGGAGAAATACACATATCACAAAATTGACCTTAAATTTTTATCAATAAATGAAAATCCATACCAAAGAATTTATATCTATACCATAATCTCCTTTTTTTACCTTTAAAGAATTGGTTGTGATCATTAACCATTTATAACCAAGCCCATTTAAATGAAAACAAACATTTATAGACAATATTTGGGAATTTGGGTGTCGTTCTTTCCAAACTACTTCCTGCTGGTAGGGGGTGCTGTCATGAGGATCCTAAGAAGACAAAGAAATCTTGGCTGTAGTCTGCAAGGCTGTCTTGTCCCAACTGTTTTGAATGTTGGATCACCTGGGATGCTGTTTCAGGCGGTCTGGCTTGATCAAACCATGTTAGTCTGGATGGAATCCATAACTTTTCATTTTCTGTGGAAAGAAAAATAGAAATCCTTTCCCCCAGTAACCTGTCCTTGTACTTAAAATTTGGAGTCAAAGAAATTTTAAAATATGTAAATTGGATTAATCCAGCAGCATTTGTTTTAACAGTTGTTGCTATTTCCTCAACAGTCAAATAATTTAAAGATAACAGAATAGTGTATAGTATCCAAAGTTTCTCTGTGCATTTTTTTTTTTTATTTCTATTTTTTCATTTTTTGAGACAGGGTTTCCATGTAATTTCTATCTGTCCTGGAATTAACTCTGTGTACCAGGTTTCCTTTGAAATCACAGGGATCTGCTTGCCTCTGTCTCCTGAGTGCTGGGATTAAAGGCGTGTGCCACCACACACAGTTATTCTCTGTCTTTTTTAAACAATTTTATTCTTTTTCTCTCCCAAGCCTACGTATAGTTTAAAAAACACTGTAAACCTTTAGAGGTTTATCTTAATGTGAATCTGCCTTTACTGTAAATCTTTATCTTTTTCTGGCTACGAGTCTTTTATCTGGTAAACAACATTGCTGAAATGAAAGTCATAGCTGTGTTAGCCTCGGTCTATCCAAGATGGCGGCAGCTATTGTCCCTCCAGAACTGAGAGCTGTGCTCACTGTCTTGGTCTATGCTGCATCCAGCAGCATGTTGCTGGCTTGGAGATGTGGTCACTGTTATTGCCAGCTCTTGTACACACCATTCAGTAGTTAACAGAGCTCTTTAAAAGCCTTGCGGGGTTTTTTTTGCCGCTTATGCTGAGTCAGGAAACCTCCCTTAAAGGAGCCTTGCAAGTCTCTGCTTGTCTCTAGCAAACCAGAGTACAACCGAGAAAAATGCTGCTACCAAGAAACCTTGCTTGTCTCTGTTCTTTTGTTTCTAAAACCGTTTCTTAAGCTTTTGTTAAGTTTTAAGTGGAAGTTCTTCAGTCTGCTTTGGATGCCATTATGTTAAGAGTAGTTTTTCCCTGCCGATCTGGTCCCACCACTGCGCCAGCACCAAATAACACACAGAGACTCTGTATTAGATATAATTCTGTTGGCCAGTTACTAGTTTCTTATTGGCTAGCTCTGTCTTAAATATTAACCCATTTTTTATTAATCTAAATATTCCCACGTGGTCTTATCTTACTGGAGAGAGGGGCTGGCATTCTTCTCTCTCCGTCCACCCTCTTGGATCTCCCCCTACTCCTTCCTCTCTCCTCTTAGTCTCCTATCTTGCTTTCCTATTAGCCAGCAACATTCGAGTGTGGCATTTCCATGCTCACCTCCAAGTATATGGTATTCATCCTAGCTTCCCAGTCCACAGCTGATCTCTTACTGGGGCACTGGAGGCTGCCTTGGATTGTGTGACAGATGTTTATCACACGAGTATTAATGGAAACCAACATACAGATTTGTAATTTTCTGTTTTTGACCTATATTTTAACTATGCATTTGATTCCTGAACACCTCTATAAAATTAAATGTGCTGATGTGAAAGTCCAGCAATCACCATGTTCAGCTCTAGACCTTATCTAATTAGTCTTTGGCTGTATGTCTGTACAAAGATTTTTCTTACACATCACACACACACACACACACACACTTTGGAGAAGTGTATACTTCTTCAAACAGGGACATCATTCTACATAACAAAGAAATCAACATTGCTACAGTATCACCATTCAATTTTCACCAACAGTCCCAAACTTATCACTTTTTTCTCTTGTATGAAGAAATTCTTTATATACATCAGCATTAAATTGGATTTCTGTGACAGCCAATGCAAATTAGGTATATCTTAGTGTGAACATCCTCACAGATCATGCTCATACAATATTTCCTTTTTATTGAAATGTTATTATCTTACAAAGAGTTAGGTTTAATTATGGCATTTTTCTAGCAAAATGTGTTTTGCTGTTTCTCTTCTCCTCTATCTCTCCCATATCCCTTCCTTGTATCTCCCCATACCTTAACATCATTCTTTCAATTTTTATGTACATATGACTTTTGCCCTGCTTCGTGTTTGCCCAACACTTCCTGCTCCCCTCTCATGGTCTATAATATGTGCTCAATTTCCCAATCCCACTTACGTACCTGTGAATATAAGAGGAAGAAATAAGAGACAAATAAGAGAAAGAGCAAGTAAATTTTTTGTATTTCTGAAACTATGTCACCTCTGAAATACAATCCTTTCCATTTCCATCTGTTTTACTGAAACATAATCTCTGTTTTTAACAGCCGAATTAAATTTTGTTAGGTCTACATGTCACATTTTTATTACCCATTCATGTATTGATGGGTATCTAGACTGATTGCATTTTCTTGTTACAATGAGTTAAGTATCTCTTTAAAAAGATGTAGCGTCCTTTAGGAGAGGTATAACTGGGTCACATGGAAGTTTTACTTTAATTTTTTATAATCTTCCACACTGATATCCATAGTGGTTTCTAGATGTCTATCACACAGGGATATCTAGAATATATAAAGAACTGCAAAAATGAAACACCCAATACACAAAACTACTAGTTAGCAAATGGGCTGATGATAATTCTCAAAAGAGGATATCCAGGTGACCAATAAATACCTCTTTCTCTTAAGAGATACAGAAGATTTTTATTTGTGTATATGTGTGCAACTTCATAGCAAGTGTGATTCATGGAGGTGGCTTGAATTTACAGTTAATAATACTTCTTAATAGGGCTAAGGAGACAGGAATAGGCATTGGGGGGGGAACAATCAAGATTTGGTAAAGGGACATGGACCCTTCAAGAACAGGTGAGAGATGAGAGTTTTGTGGCTGGGAATGTTCAGGAATTTCCCCTCTACCAACTTGTCTCTGACAATGAGTCAGTCTTCTCTGATTATGAAACTTCCAGGGAAGAAATTCCAATAAGTATTGTTAACACCTTTAATATCCCCAGCCATCAGAGAAATTAAACTTAGGACCACTTCAAGATTCAATCTGACTCCACTCAGAATGGCTGAGATAAAGACAACCAACAGGGTAGGGGTGGGGACACGGGTGAGGATGTGGAGAAAAGAGAACCATAACTCACTGGTGATAGCGTTGAAAATTGCTACAACCAGTACTGAAATCAGTAAGTCTACCATGTGATAATCTATACCACTCATGGGTTAATACCCAAAGGACACCTTCTAGAAAGATACCCCGCCATGCTCACTGCTACTCTATTCACTAGTAAGGAAATGTCCTTCCACAGAGGAGAGGGTAATGAAAATGTGACATATATACATGATATAATTTAATACAATTACTCATAATAATTACAGTATGAAAATTTCAGACAATAAATAGGAATGGAAAACAAATCAGTGAGGTGGCCCATACTCAGAAATACAGAAATTGCTTATTATTTCTTACATGTGGGCCCTTGCTAACAATGTCCATATTTGTGCATATGCTCTATTCATATACATAAAATTTATATAAGTAGGAGCATATTCTATGAAACTAAATTACAGAGCATGGGCAGGAGAAGAGGAAGGGAATAGAGAAATGAATACATGAGGCAAGAAGGTGGAAAAGTGATGGGGATGTCCTTCTGTATATATGGTTCCCTTATTGGTTGACAAATAAAACACTGATTGGTCAGTAGCCAAGCAGAAAGGACAGGCAGGGCTACCAGATGAGGAGAATTCTGAGGAAAGGATGCAGAGAGAGGCTACAAGAAGATGCCACAAAGCAGAGGAATGAGTGACAGGTCTGGACCCTTCTTTGGTAAGATAAGACCACATGGAACTACATAGTTTGATAGAAATGAGTTAATAATTAAGAGAGAGCTAGCCAGTAAGAAGACTGAGTGATCAGCCAATAGTTTAGTAATTAATATGTCTCTGTGTGCTTATTTGGGGCAAATCCACAGGTGGAGCAGAAACTCCAGAAAAGAGGTTATAAGGGTGGAGGTCACAGAGATGGGAGAGATGAGAGAAGAGGATCTAAAAAGAAAACTTTTGTCTCAGAATACTGTAATGAAACATAATATTGTATATGTTAATTTTAAAGGTATTTTGTTGATAAATTAAAAATTATTTTGTAAAAGAACATTCTCCAACATGATGAATACACAGCCAGTGTTGAACCTTAAGTGGTGTTGGAAGCAAACACTAAGATACTCATTTATATGTTGCTTGTGTTAAAAAGCTTTGAAGCTAACATGTAGCCTGAGGTGGGATATGACTCAGTCCAGAGGACAGACCAAAGAGAAGGTGCATGGATGAAGGGCTGAGGTGGTACCCTCGTGGGTTCAGTAGCAATGTCAGAAAGGTGTGAATCATGACTAGTTCAAGTTAATCTAAAATTATTACATAGGTGAGTGCTTTCAAAATGATTCTTGAAACTTGTTGGTTAAGTGGAATTCTAATATTGGAAATATTCCAAATACAAAACACACATGAACAGCGTTTAGTAATCAATATTTAAAATCATGAATATTTTCCCTCGAGTTCGAATGTGTGTGTATGTGTTCATGTGTGTGTGTGTGTGTGTGTGTGTGTGTGTGTGTGTGTGTGTGTGCCTGAGAAACATAGGGGAGAGGGAGGCAGAGAGGGATGGAGACACATGGCAGAGAAAGAGGGAGGGGAGAGAGAGAGAGCCTCACATGTAGTTTCTCAATTTCTCAAGAGTCTTCACTTTATTTTGCGAGGCAGAATCTCTCACTGGGATATAGACATCTCTGATTAGTCTAGGATGCTTGGCCATTGAGCTCCAGGGATCTTTCTATCTTGGCATCACCAGTGCTGGGATTAGAAGTACATGACACCATGCTTGGCTTCTATATGGTTGCTGGACATTGAATTAATGTTTCCATGTTAAGTACTTTACATGTTGATCCACCTTCCCAGTACCACAGATAGAGTCTTAATCCATCAACACACAAACATCTACTAATAACAGTGATTCATTAAAAAAATATATTTTGTGAGAGTGTTTATTATAAAAGCACCCCCAACATTTTTACTGTGGCAAAAATATCCAAAGTGATACCAATAACTTATTATGGTGACAAATCTACATCCATTTATCTTTCTGCAAGTATATTTTCAAGATGGAGAAATGTTAATAGGAATTTAAACCAGCAGGTTTTTGAGCTAATTAAGTGGAAATGTAAGTTTGTTGACTATTTTGTCAGACTCCAAATGTTCCTACTATGTTCAGTTTATGGTATTTTCAAAATACTATTAGAGTGCTAAAATACATATGAAACTATAATTTGTGAGTCAGTAAAATATGTATGGCAGAGATACTTTCTCAAGATGAAAGACTTGTTTTTAATTCTTATGAATCTGTAACTTCGAAAGAAATTATACAAATTAACCCCTCATATAGGGTTGAGCTTCAGATTCTATGACACTTTCTGAGGTAAGTCAAGTCACAATAAGGACCAGCTGAGGTGGAATACACACCAGCTGCTACGATTTGTCAAATCAAACTCACTTTCAAGTAGAATAACACTTAGGACAAAAAGACATACATGTAATGGGTACAGTGAAATACGGAATAGTTAAATTAACACTCCATCCCGTAAATTATGTACTTATTATCACGTAGTAAAGCACTTGTTGGTATTCAATAGTATCAAGTCCATTTTCTCCATTTCACAAGTATCAAAAATTGTTGATATAATGCAAATATTCAAAAATGAAAATATCATTAATAATTGGAGGTGAGATTTTTGTATAATGCATAAGAAAGTATTATATGAAGTTATATATATATATATATTTTTATAAAGCATGTTGGTAAATGGATATTTAAAATGCTTCCCTCATTATTCCTTATTATGAGAATAATGAGGCTCATATTCAAATCTATATACACACTTTTAAGAATGTGTTAATAGTCTTGCATATGAAGTTTTGAGAGCTTTTTAACTCCATTTTGGAAAAGTGCTAGCAATGCAGCACCTCTTCCAGTTAGCTTGCAAGAACCTAACGTCAACACATGAGCACAGAAGCAGTGAACACAGGCCACTGATTACCAGACACCACTCACCATCAGTTTTTCCCATAGCAACACACTTACTAAAATAAATTTTGTACAACCTAATGAAATTCTATTTGATGTATATAGTAGATTAAAGGATGTACTTTTATTTTTTAAATAATGTAAGACATACAGCTACAGGATATCCAAACTATTGCTTTGGGTAGCATTCCTAAAATAATGCTAAATTAATGCATACTTTACATTTAGTGCAAATTTGAAATTCATTATATGTTGTACTATATAATAGAACATATACAGTTGGGAGGCCTGGGCAGTCTATGGGGCCTCTGCACAAATGAGCTTTGGGAACCCATTCCCTATGGAGTGATACTCTCTCAGCCTACATACATGGGGGAGGGCCTAGGTACTGTCCCAAATGATGTGACAGATTTTGATGATCCCCCATGCGAGGCCTCATCCTCCCTGAGGAGTGGATGGGGGGAGATGGGGGGTTGGTGGAGACATAGGAAGGTGGGAGGGAGAGGGAACTGGGATTGGTATAAAATAAGATTGCTTTAAAATTGAATAAAAATTTATATAAAAAAGAACTTATACATAATATATACATGTATAAACACACACTTATTGTGAGTAGAAGCTTCAAAGTTTTAGATGATGCAATCTGATTTTTTACATGAATTGAGTATACACTTTTAAATTTTCTGGTAATTTTTTCATAGTTATTTTGAGATCCACACATGCCCTTATCTGTTCCTTTTCATCACTAAAAACTAGTAATTGTTACGAGTACACCATGATTTGTTCACCACTCCCTGGTGTTCATGGAGATTGGTGCAGGATGTAGGATGGTACCCATAGAGCTGTTATAAAAAACACACTGATACAAACCTTTGTGTGGATGTGTATTCATTTTAGTTGGAGTGAAGAGGAAAATGATAAATTATTAATAACTGGGTCAGTTATTAATTATTAATACTTGCCTCATATTTTTAAGAAATAAAGACTGATTTCCAAAGTAATTGCACCATGTACATTCCAGCCAACAAAGACAACCAGATCTCAGGGTTCCATCTGTTTCTTAAAATAAACACTAGTGTTACTCTACTGTTAGTGTGTTTCTTCTGGCCCTTTTGTTTGAGAAATTGTCACTTTATTTTGTATTTCTTTCCTAGCTGTTGAAATCAAATGTCTTGGTTTATGACCATTTGCCATTCATTTATCTTCTTGGATGAAGTATTTATTCTAACCTTTCACTGCTCTGTCACTGGACAGTTTCACTGTAAGCTGTCATATGGTGAGAATGTTGGGGATTTTTTGTTTGTTTGCTTGTTTGTTTTTGGCTTTGACCTATAGATTCTCTTTTCTTTTTTTCACTGTCATTTTTACATATTTATCATTTTTCTATATATTTATTATTTTACATATCCATCCAAGTTTCTCTCCCTCCCATGGCCCCTGATCCCCCTCACATTTCATTCACCCCACACACACACACACACACTCCATAGGGAGGGTGATGCCTTCCAGAAGGGGTCATCTAAATCAGTCAAGTCATTTGGAGCAGGAACTTCGACCTCCCTCTTGCCTCTAGGCTAAGGGAGTATCCCGCCATGGGGAATGTGCTCCCAAAGTTCTTTCTGTGCATCAGGGAGAATTCGTAATGTACCCATATTCAGATCCTTTCGCAAATATGTAAATAGCAAATCCTATCCTACAGGAAAATTGAGTCTTCCCCTATTCTTCATAGGATCTTTCTAGAGTTCCCTATAATGAAGAGGTCTAATTTATTCATGTTTCTCTTTTAAGGGCTAGAGCTTGCACATTACATCTAAGACAGTTGCCAAATTGAAGTTTACAAAAAATTATCTTATGTTTTCTACTAGATTCTTGTTAGTTTTATGGTTTACATTCATTCAGACTGCGACCCGCATTGAGATAATTTTTATAAATGTGTGCTGACTTATAGAGCAATGGGCAATACTGAGTCTTATGACTGACAGGCACAGGGCTCTCTACACTGACTTGAGGCTGTATTCACTTCTCTCAGCAGTACTTTATAGTTTTGCTAAATAGATCAGATTGGCACACAGTTTATATATTATAAACAATATGTTTCAAATTTTGAATTGCCAGTTGTTAATTGCTTGTAGACAGAAACACAAATGGCTGGAATACTTCTTTAAATGACACTATGTTGCTGGCCTCCTGCTTCAGTTTATTAGCTCTTCTCTGCATTCCGGTGCATTTCTACACTGCCAGTAATGCTTATGCATCAAGACCATTTTGTTTCATTGTGTCTAGTTAATATGCACTTTATTTTTATTTACCTTATGAGCTAGAGCCTCCACAGCAAATATTAGATATAATGATGAGCAGACAACCTTAAAAAAATAAAACTTTTGATTCCTTCATTAATCTTAGTTTTCTTAAATGCCAAGGAATGAAAGAATACATGTTGAGATGATGTATGCATATACATGTTGTGTGTGTGTGTGTGTGTGTGTGTGTGTGTGTGTGTGTGTGTGTAATTGTGTGTTTAGGCCCACATGTATTAAGGTTAGTTATATTAACTTTTAACCCTTGAACTAATTTTTATTATATATTTTTTATTTTGCATAGGGGTTAGGGTGAAGGCCAGAGAACAACTCAAGGGGTCAGTTTTTTCCTTGCACCCTGTGAGTCCCAGGGATCAAACTCAGGTTATTAGGCTTTGTGCTAATGAGGTAAACTCCAATCGACTATAATATATTGTCCTTTATACATTCCTGTGTTTCATTTTCTGAAATTTAAGTAGGAACATTTGCAATTTTTAAGGCCCTTTGTCATCTTAGTTGCTTGGTAACACCACCTTATAGAATGCAATAGGAAACATTGTTTCCCTTTCAATCATCTGAAAGTGTTTCCCTCAGTGTTTTACAGAATTCATCACTGGAACATCTAGGCCTGGAGTTTTCTTTAAGCACATATGTTTCACTTAAACTTCAAATCTCTTTATGGACAAGGAGTATTTGTAGCAGATCTTCCCTCTTTAGTGAGCCTTGAGTTGGTACATTTCCAGTAATCCATCCATTCCATTCAGTTCTAGAATACAGTAGAAAGTCATTCACTTTGTTTCTACTTACAGTGATTATGTGGTCCTGATAGTCTCACTGACACCAAATCACATCCTGGGTTACATGGTGACTTTTTACCTGATTAGCTTGACTGGAACTTCCGGGGTTTAAGAGATCTCCAAACCAGAATTTGGTTTATTTCCTTTGGTCTTGCTGTTTCCTTTCCCATTGCTTTCTCTCTTAGCTGTATTTACCTTCTTCTGCCCACGCTGTGTCCTGATTATCTTTCCTCACTACTTTCTTTCTTCTTCCCAATGCTGAGGACATAATCTGGCATCTGGAGAAGGCATTCCACATGCTAGGCAGGTGCTCTAACACTGACCTACATCCCAACTCTCCTTCTTGATGGGAGATGTCATTCTGTAAATATGTTTCTTTTGCTCATTAATGAATAAAACACTGTTGGCCAATAGAAAAGCAAGATAGGCTGGGCTAGAAGACTAGGAGAAAAGAGGAAGTTGTTAGGAGGAGTCAACATGGAGAGACTGGAGAGAGCAGAATGCCAGCCTCTCTCTCTCCAGTAAGATGAGACCACGTGGAAATACTTAGATTAATAGACATGGGTTAATAATTAAGACAGAGCTACCAAGAAACAAGTAACAGGCCAACAGATTTGTATCTAATACAGCATCTCTGTGCATTATTTGGGGCTTGCATGGTGGTAGGCCTGGGCCGGCAGGGAAAAACCTGCTCATAACACCTCCCTACTTTAAAAAAATGGAAGCAAGTTTACTTATTTCATAAATTTTTGAAATAATCATTTTGTTCTCTAAATTGTCTCCTGTCACACTGTTTTGTGGGTACCTTCTCATATTTGGTTCTAAAGCTTTTATACTACTCCAAATGTTCTAAAATTCATCTTGATCAACATTATTTAGAATACTTTATATAATTTCTGTAATTTGAGGATTTTTCAGGTGTTTTGTAGCATTAATTTCCCATTAGCTCCATTGTGACAAAGGAAGACACTTTGAATCACTTGAATAAATTTTACTAGTTTTTACTTTATGGCCAACATATAACTTACTTTGAAAGGTAATGTTGATTGTCAACTTGGTAGGGTCTAGAAGCACTAGGAAACACACCTCTGGGCATGGCTATGTGGGAATTTCTAGACTGAGTCTAATGAGATGGGTCTCCACTTAGACTCCCTGTGGGTAAAGGGCATCACTCAGGAGTCTGGGATCTACACTGAGGAAGGACAGGAGGGGCTAGGCACAGAGCAGATGCACAAGGCACCCTCCACTTCTCTTAAAGTGTTCACTAATTCAGTATTCACAATTATTGTGAATTATAAGAATTCAGTCTGTTTATCTGAATAGTTCCTTCTCTACAAATCTGATTTGATAGTTTTTAGAACGTCCAGCTCTTTATTGCACGTGTTCAGGGTTTCCATATTTTGTTAAACTTTTATTATAGTAATTCCAAGCACTTTTTTTTTCATGAGAATTTTTCCATCTGTGTCTTTCCTGGGGCAATTACTATTGACTGATCATCACTTTAATAGAGACTATATTTTCCTGCTACTTTCCACATCTATGAATTGTTAGTAGAAACTGCACACTGAGACTTTTGCTTTTGGGGTAATTGATACGTTTGTATTCCCAACAATGTACTCAAACTTTGTTCTAGGATGTAGTTAAGACACTTGAAAAATAATGTGATCCTTCCTAGTCTTGCTTTTAAGCTTACTTAAGCTCCATGAGGCAGAGTTTCAGAGCAAGGCTCTCAAGGATCAAAGCAACTGATACATTTCTGAAGCTTGAACATACCTCTGAGACACTGAGAGTTTTATAGATTTTTGTCCCACTCCAAATGCAGATCTCCTGGGCTATAGTCTTTCGGTGTAAATCTCTTTCTTTTGACACTTTAGTTCAGAAATTTGGGCTGGTTTCTATTTCAGTAACATCACTTCCAACCTGCCCTGTGCAGGAAGATTGCTTGCTCTTCCCGAGTTCCTCTCACCAGTCTTGTTAACTGGAAGCCTACTCTTATTAAAAGGTGTGATCAATGGGCTCCTTCTGCTGCTTTTTGTTACTTAATAATCACTACTCTTTGCTTGCTGATGTCCAGTATTATTAACATTATCTTTTAGAGACATTTTTAGTTTCTAATTCTATTAAATATGGAGCCCAGTCTGGGCCTTGGAAAGTTATTTCTGTCACTTTCTTTACTTAAGATTTCACTGATGAAAAACTGACAGTTGGTTTTTGTTTCTTCAAGCATCCTTTAGACCCATCAAGAAGAATTAAGCTGCTGAAAAAAAAAATACAGGTTTACCTCTTTTCTGTGTTCTAAATTTTACATGGATATACCAAGCATCCTCTAGTCAATGTGTTAAAATACTAATATTTAAGATAAAAACTTCCATGTGGAACTTCTATGTGGTTAAAGTCCACAGCTAAACCTTAAATACACAATTGCTACTAATTTAAAGAAAGGGTTGATCACTCATTTTATTTCTTGATTGATCTTAATTATTTTAACCAACATACAAATTCAGGTAAGAGCACTAACATAGCCTGACCTTTTGTTTTATTAATAAGGAAAATGGAATCACAAAAGCTTAGTGACCTTTCCAAGGTGCCACACGTGGTCAATGAAGGGTTTGGAAAGAACCCTAGATCTGATGTGCTTTCTGATTGAGGGTTCTTATGTATACTGGAGCTGCTTTTGAACTTAGGGAGTGTAAGATAAACCTGTTGGATGCCAGAAGAAGCAGAAGCAAAGGCTTTCTCACAAGCAGCTTTTTAAGAAGCTGCACTTACAGGAAAAGAGTCAGACAATAGACCTGGAGGAACAGGAGGAAGCCAATTTTCCTCCCCATGGGCAGAGGAAAACAACTCCTGGCCACAAAACGTCAAAGAGCTTGAAACTGCCTATCATTTGGAGACAGCCAAAATAGCTTTAGAAACCAACCCTCCTCTGTTACGGCAGGTTCTTCCCGCCGGCCTCCTGGTCCTGATGCCATGGGGCGCCATCTGTAGTGTGTATGTTTTACGCCAGCCCGCCACCAGCCTACCCGCCATTGGTCTGGTGCGCCGGCCCCAAATAACACACAGAGACTCCGTGTTTGATACAATCCTGTTGACCAGTTACCATTATTGTTTATGAGCTAGCTCTGCCTTAATTATTAACCCATTTCTACTTATCTAAGTATTTCCACGTGGTCGTCTTATCTGGGAGCCATGGCAGGCGTCCTGCTTCTTCCCTCGGCTACATCTTGACTCCTCCTTCCCACTTCCTCTTTCCTCCTTGTCTCCTAGCCCCGCCTATCTTGCTATCTCATTGGCCACAGAGCTTTATTAACCAGTATGAGAAACATATATACAGAATAACATCTCCTATCACTTCTCTGTTTTAACAAGCCTTCTGTCTCCCTCCCTCCCTCTCCCCCCCCCTTGATGGGAGATGTTATTCTGTAAATATGTTTCTCATACTGGTTAATTAATAAAGCACTGTGGCCAATGAGAAAGCAAGATAGGCTGGGCTAGGAGACTAGGAGGAAGAAAGAGGAAGTGGTTAGGAGGAGTCAGCATGTAGAGCATGGAGGAAGCAAGATGCTGGGGCCGCGGCTCCCTGATAAGACGACCACATGGAAATACTTAGATAAGTAGAAATGGGTTAATAATTAAGACAGAGCTAGCCCATAAACAATAATGGTAACTGGACAACAGGATTGTATCAAATACAGAGTCTCAGAGTGTTATTTGGGGCCGGCATGCCAGACTGGCGGCCGGTGGGCTGGCGGAAAACATACAAGCTACACTTTCTCTCTGTCAATATCAGAAATTGAAAAAGAGAAGTGAAGAGGTTTGATGTTAAAACATCTCATTCTTTATGGATTAAAAATCAGTCCTTTGTGTCTTGATTTTTTACTCCACACAGTTCAACTGGGTGTTGCCGTTCAAATATGAAAATGTCCCTTTTGTTCATATTTGTATGGAAATCTCAAACAGAGGAAATAAATTATGCCCAGGAGAGAGTGGGGCTCTCTTGTTGTCTCTTGGATACTCTGGGACTGCTCTCTAGTTTTCCATATCTACGTGAAATGTCATTTTCAAGATATTATTTGTTCTATTCTGATCAAAAACTCTCTGTGGCACAAAACAGATCTTAGCTGAGAATCTCTGCTTCTGCTTCCATCAGGTGCTGGTTGAAGGCTCTATAATGACATTTAAGGTAGACATCAATCTCATTATAGGGGCAGGGCATTTAAGGTACCCTCTCCACTATTGCTTAGATTCTTAGTTGGGGTCATCCTTGTGGATTCCTGGGAATTTCCTTAGTGCCAGGTTTCTCCTTAATCCCATAATAACCCCCTCTACTAAGGTATCTCCTTGCTCTCCTTCTCTGTTTTTTCCCCAACTTGACCTTCCTGATCCCTGATACTCTCCTCCCCCCTGTCCTTCTCCCCTCCTTTTTGTGTTACCTTGCTGCCCCTCCATCAGAAGTTCTCATCTCTTCAAATTTAAGTGACACACAACAGTCCTTTGGGCTATTAAACCTCAGATATTGTGATCCTTTTCTCCCCCTAAGCCCAGTGTCTCCAAATGATTACAGCTGTGCACAATAAAAGAAACAGTGAAACATGAAAACAATACCTTCCTAGCAGACATACTTCATTCATTTCATTTTTATGCCACTTTCTTAGCATTTAATTTCCTTTGGGGGAAAAAGTCTGTTTCTTTTTTTTCTCCCCCCCCCACCTTTTTTTTGAACTAGCCTCATAAGACAGAGTAAAAGGCCATAATAATAAAACAATAAATAAGTATGGTTAGACTGCACAACAAAAAGGCAAATAAGATTACTAGAATATCATATTTACAGTGATTCTATATATCTTTGAAAGCAA